>JAVIAB010000101.1:11991843-12004343 GCA_032433765.1 Megaustenia siamemsis
AAAGCAGCACGGGCGTAATACTGACCACATTACCCCAAAATCATGTGCTGAAGGTCTGTAAAATATAGGGTCACTAACACCATATTTCCCTATACGCCACTTGGCGTGACGGGGGTACTTTACTTACTTTTTACCATTATCGTGAGTAATTTATTCGATTAATGTTAATGAGAGTTAGATAATTTATTTTATTAACACATTTGTTAAGTGCGATTATTTAATAACATATGGATGTGAATCATGGACAATGGACAAACAGATACAGGAAATCAATGGAGGCTGTAGAAATGGGGTTTTACAGAAGAATGTTTGAGAATACCATGGACAGATAAGAAGAGTAATGAAAATGTTCTGAAAGAGACCAAAGCAAAAAGAGAGCTAATTTCCAATATTAGAAGAAACAATCATCATTTTTGGCCATTAATGAGAAGGAACAGCTGGAATATATTGTAACAACTGGAAAATTGAGGGATGAAGAGGTAGAGGGAAGCAAAGAAAAGATACCAGACAGCTTAAGAGAATGGCTTGGCAGAATGTCACCAACAGAAATGATAAATAAACTGTCTAGATCGAAAGTTGTGGAGAGACACGATCACCTACCAGCAGGCATGGTACTTGATGATGATAATGATGATGATGATGATGATGATAATGTAGGATAATTCCTAAATTAATAATAATGTTTAAAAAAAAACAGGTTTGTACAGTAATGTTTTTGCAAGGTATTTCTTCAACTACTACAGACGGCAAGAAGATCATGTATTCAATTATTGTAAAAGCTACAGGATACTCCGTTAAACTGTAAGAAATTCTATATGAAAAAATACCTTAATGATGTATGACAAAATACCTTAATGATATATGGATATTCTAATTAAATGATGTATGAAAAAAATACCTTAATGATGTCTGGAAATTATACCTTATTGGTGTATGAAAAAATACCTTAATGATGTATGGCAAATGTCTTAATGAGTATGGCAATAATAAATTAATTATGCATGATAAAATACCGTAATGATGTATGAAAATAATACTTTAATGATGTATAGCAAAATAAACTGTGATGAAGCATCTAAAATAATACCTTAACGGTGTATTACAAAATACAATAATGATTTATTTTTTTAAATACCTTAAAGATAATGAAAAACATCTTAAAGATTATGAAAAACACTTAAGGATGTATGGCAATAACACCTTAATGATGTATTGCAATAATATCTTAATTTAATGTTAAAGAGAAATGCGGTTGTTTTAATTATATTAATGAAAGTGGTATAAGTTGTGAATGTGATAAATGAATATAAGGAAAATATTATAGTTATTAATAATGAGGAGCAAAAATAATTAATTTAATAATATTAATTATTTCGAATACTTTCATATTAAATTAGTTGGTGCAAGAGAAAGTGCACAATTAGACTAATGGGAGCTGAAAACGTGTTGAATTAATATTACCCAGTGTGAAATAGTTCGTTCATCATCATCATCATCATCATCCTCATCATCATCATCATCATCATCATCATCATCCATTACCGTGCCTGCTGGCGTTGGTGATCATGTCTCTCACAACTTCCGATCTCGACAGTTATTTATCATTTCTGTTGTTGACCTTCTGCCAAGCCATTCTCTTAAACTGTCTGGTATTTTTTTTCTTTGCTTCCCTCTATCTCTTCGTCCCTCAATTTTCCAGTTGTTACAATATATTCCAGCTGTTCTCTTCTCGTTACATGGCAAAGAATGATGATTGTTTCTTCCTAATATTGGAGATTAGCTCTCTTGACCTCTCTCAGACCATTTTTTCATTACTCTTCTTAGCTGTCCATGGTATTCTCAACATTCTTCTGTAAAACACATTTCTACAGACTTCAGTGATTTTCTTGTCTGTTGTCCTATTGTCCATGATTCACATCCATTTGTTAAGACTGACTCTACATAACATGTAAGAACTCCCTTTTCTTGTTTCTATTGTCAAAAATGGATTGCATAGTATCTTCCTTATTTTTTTGGAAAGCTGCTTCTGCCTGAGCCATTCTGCATCTCACCTCTGTTGTACATCTTCCATTTGAGGGTTAAAAAAGTTCCCAAATATTTAAATCATTGACTAATAGTTCGTTAAACTAATTCATTGGATAAGAAAATGTCTAAAAGGGTGGGTTCTGGGTACTGGAATTATATGATATTAAGAGTAAGATAAATATCTAAATCAATATTACGAGACAAGATAAATATCTAAATTAACGTTAACGAGACAAGAGACTATCTAAATAATATTAACGAGACAAGATAATTATCTAAATTAAACGTTAACGGAGTAAGATAATTATCTAAATAATGTTAACGAGGTAAGAAATTATCTAAATTAATATAACGAGACAAGAGCCTATCTAAATTAATATTAACGAGAGAAGAGACTATCTAAATTAATATTAACGAGACAACAGAATATCTAAATTAATATAACGAGAAGAGACTATCTAAATTAATATTAACGAGAGAGAGAATATCTAAATTAATATTAACGAGACAACAGAATATCTAAATTAATATTAACAAGACAGAATATCTAAATCATAGCAACGAAATACTAACTGGAGAAAGAATCAAAAAGGTCAAATATTTAAAAGATAAGAACATATGTTAAGTAACGCATAATAAAAGTGGAAAATAAAGAATATTAACGAACTATTCATCATCATTGAGTGCCGTCTTCGCATCGAAGGTTGGCTACCATGGAGCGCCATTCCACTCTGTCTCTAGCTTTGATGGTGCAGATTGTCATAGGTTGACTTATCCATCTTTTGATGTTAATCGTCTATGTTAGTCTTGATCTGCCTCTGCCTCTTTTACCTTGTATTTTCCCTTCCAATATTACTATTATTAGGCTCTTGTATTTTTTAACCTGCCCCAAACATTTCATTTGCTTGTTGTAATTGTATTTCGTAGTTCTCTTTTTTATTTTCATTTGTTTTAAAACTTCATCGTTTGTTTCTTTTCTTTCCATCCAATTCTACCTATTCTTCTATAAATCCACATTTCAAAGGTTTCAATTTTCTGTTATGTTTTCTTGTCTAATGTCCTTGTTTCTGCACCATACAGGAATATTGAGAAGGCATAACATTTTGCTATTCTTAGTTTTGCCCTGGTGTTATTTGTTTTGATGTTAGTATATTTTTCATGGCATTAAAATTACTTTTTGCCATACATAATATTTTATTTATTTCAGTTGTACATTTTCCATCACTGGTTATAGTATGTCCCAGGTAGTTGTAGCTCTGGACTGTCTCTAGATGTATTCCTTCAACTTTGATATTTAATTGTAGGTCTTGATAATTTTCTTTGTTTATGATCATAGTTTTAGTCTTTTTGATATTCATATCTAGTCCATATTTTTTTGCTTGTTATGTTTATTACATTAAGCAATTGTTGTAGGTCTTTAGGATTTTCTGCTAGTAGTACAGTATCATCAGCATATCTTAGGTTATTGATATCTTTCCATCAATGTTTAGACCTGGTATCTCTGAGATGTTTTTAAAGTTTGCTCAGTGTATAGATTGAACAAGCTTGGTGATAGGATGCATCCTTGTCTTACTCCTCTTTTTACATCCATGGGTGTAGAGTTCTCCTTGTTATATTTTATTATTGCTGTTACTCACATTACAAATTACATATTAGTCGTATGTCTGTATTGTCCAGGTTTATATCAACGAACTATTGGGTGTAATTATTTCCGAACGGATTATGGGAAAAATACAAATGAAAGCCTTTGGGAAGCAAATGCCGAGATACCAACATGAGTTGAGATCAAGAAAATTAAATTGGGATAGTCTGGCTACACATTGCGAACACCATCAAGCATATTGTAGGACAATCATTGAAATGGAACATCAAGCAAATTTGTAGGACAATCATTGAAATGGAACATCAAGCAATATTGTAGGACAACCATTGAATGGAACATTAAGCAAATTTGTAGGACAATCATTGAAATGGAACATTAACCAAATTTGTAGGACAATCATTGAAATGGAACATTAAGCAAATTTGTAGGACAATCATTGAAATGGAACGTTAAGCAAATTTGTAGGACAATCATTGAAATGGACCGTCAAACAAATTTGTAGGACAATCATTGAAATGGAAACATCAAACAAATTTGTAGGACAATCATTGAAATGGAACATCAAACAAATTTGTAGGACAATCATTGAAATGGACCATCAAACAAATTTGTAGGACAATCATTGAATGGAACATTAAGCAAATTTGTAGGACAATCATTGAAATGGAACATTAAGCAAATTTGTAGGACAATCATTGAAATGGAATATTAAGCAAATTTGTAGGACAATCATTAAAATGGAATACACACGGAACTAAGAAAGTTGGAAGGCCCAAACAGACCTGGAAAACGAGCCGTCGAGACAGAAGTATGCAGGATGACAGGGCTCTGTTGGAGAAGATAGTTTCAGAATCTGGTCTCCGGTAGAGCGTGGTTGTAGCCCTTTGCTCCACGAAAAGCATAAGTAAGGTTAAGTAAGAAAGTCGGTAGAGTTAAGGACTTGTAATTAAAATTGTAAAAAGTGCGAGAGGATTAATTAACGTTTCGTAACGATGCAAGAAAAAACAAATGAGCTATCATCAATAGCCAGCAAAATTGGACTTGAGATTAATTATGAACGACTAAAGTCATGAAAAGCTTAATTCCAACAGATGACAGAATATACATGGAAAACAATCCAGTGGAAGAGATCGATCACTTTATCTATCTTGGAAGTCGCATTGATCGAGAAGGAGATACAAGCAAAGAAATTAGAATCAGAATAGCTAAAGCAGCAATGTCTTTCAGAAGCCTTGAAAAGTTGTGGAAATCAAAACTCATCAGCACAAACGTAAAACTTAGGCTATTCAAATCAAATGTACTATCAACCCTTACGTATGCGTGTGAGAGCTGGAAAAACAACAAGAGATATAGAAACAAAGTTGAACGCATTCGTAAATAGATGTCTAAGGAAAATACTTGGTATAGCGTGGAACGAATTCAAAACAAACGAGGAAATTAGAGAAATCGCCAATCAACCACTAATATCTTCAGTAATAAAGAAAAGACGATGGTCAAAGGTTGGACATGTGATGAGAAGAGATAATAACCGAATAACAAAGCAAGCCCTAATGTGGGAAACAACAGGTAAGAGGAAACAGGCCGACACAGAGAAACACTGAGAAGAACATTAATCAGAGAGGCAAATGCAGTAGGAATCTGTTCCCTCAGTGAGATGCTTTCACTGAAAATAGAGACAAATGGCGAGATTTGATCAAAGATCTTTGAAAGAATTGAGACTGCTAGAAAAAAACATTTTCGAAACATGGAAGGACTAGCTGAGTCTATGGCCTATAGGCCGACCACGACTTGAAAGGTCGACAGACAGACAGACAGACAGACAGACAGACAGACAGACAGACAGACAGACAGACAGACAGACAGACAGACAGACAGACAGACAGACAGACAGACAGACAGACAGACAGACAGACAGACAGGACAGACAGGTAGGTAGTAGGTAGGTAGGTAGGTAGGTAGGTAGGTAGGTGTGTGGGTGGGTAGGTAGGTAAGTAGGTAGTACTAATTGCTACAACTAATATTATTATTGCTACATCTAATATTACTATTGCTACAACTAATATTATGATTGCTACAACTAATATTACTATTGCTACAACTAATATTATTATTGCTAATCTAATATTACTATTGCTACAACTAATATTATTATTGCCACAACTAAAATTTCAATAGATATTGTCACCACTAGTTTTGGTACAACTAATACTACTTAAGCTATAACCAATAAAATAATCACTATTGTCATCACTAGTGTTGCAACAATTAAAACTACAATTGCTATTGTCATCACTAGTGTTGCAACAACTAATACTACAATTGCTACAACTGAAAATACTATTGCTACAACCAATACTACAATTGCTGTTGTCGTCACTAGTGTTGCTACAACAAATACTATTATTGCCACAACTAAAACTACTATTGCTACTATTGCTACAATTAATACTACAATTAATACTACAATTGTTATTGTCGTCACAAGTGTTGCAACTAATACTACAATTGCACAACTGAAACTACTATTGCTACAACCAATACTACAATTGCTGTTCTCGTCACTAGTGTTGCTACAACAAATACTATTATTGCCACAACTAAAACTACTATTGCTACTATTGCTACAATTAATACTACAATTAATACTACAATTAATACTACAATTGCTATTGTTACCACAAGCGTTTCTACAACTAATACTGCTATTTCTATTACTATTATAACCATACTTTTGCTACAAAAATAAACTACTATCGGTATTGTCACCACTACTATTGACACAAGTAATACTACTTTTGCTATTGTCACCACTACTATTGACACAAGTAATACTACTTTTGCTATTGTCACCACTACTATTGACACAAGTAATACTACTTTTGCTATTGTCACCACTACTATTGACACAAGTAATACTACTTTTGCTATTGCCACCACTACTATTGACACAAGTAATACTACTTTTGCTATTGCCACCACTACTATTGACACAAGTAATACTACTTTTGCTATTGCCACCACTACTATTGACACAAGTAATACTACTTTTGCTATTGTCACCACTACTATTGACACAAGTAATACTACTTTTGCTATTGCCACCACTACTATTGACACAAGTAATACTACTTTTGCTATTGCCACACTACTATTGACACAAGTAATACTACTTTTGCTATTGCCACCACTACTATTGAAACAAGTAATACTACTTTTGCTATTGCCACCACTACTATTGACACAAGTAATACTACTTTTGCTATTGTCACCACTACTATTGACACAAGTAATACTACTTTTGCTATTGCCACCACTACTATTGACACAAGTAATACTACTTTTGCTATTGCCACCACTACTATTGACACAAGTAATACTACTTTTGCTATTGCCACCACTACTATTGACACAAGTAATACTACTTTTGCTATTGTCACCACTACTATTGACACAAGTAATACTACTTTTGCTATTGTCACCACTACTATTGACACAAGTAATACTACTTTTGCTATTGTCACCACTACTATTGACACAAGTAATACTACTTTTGCTATTGTCACCACTACTATTGACACAAGTAATACTACTTTTGCTATTGCCACCACTGCTATTGTAAGAAGTAGTAAAATACCCCCGTCACGCCAAGTGGCGTATAGGGAATATGGTGTTAGTGACTATACATTTTACAAACCTTCAGCACATGCTTTTTGGGGTAATGTGGTCGGTATTACGCCTGTGCCGATTACTTTCCCAGAAAAAAATCCGGTACCCATTAAAGGCTGGTAAACCGGAAGCGATCACTTTATCTATCTTGGAAGTCACTTTGATCGAGAAGGGGATACAAATAAAGAAATTAGAATCAGAATGGCTAAAGCAGCAATGTCTTTCAGAAGCCTTGAAAAGTTGTGGAAATCAAAACTAATCAGCACAAACACAAAACTTAGACTATTCAAATCAAATGTACTATCAACCCTAACGTATGCGTGTGAAAACTGGAAAACAACAAGAGATATAGAAACAAAGTTGAAAATAAATGTCTAAGGATAATACTTGGTATAGCATGGAACGAATTCAAAACAAACGAAGAAATTAGAGAAGTCACCAATCAACCACTAATATCTACAGTAATAAAGAAAAGATGATGGTCATATGTTGGACATGTGATGAGAAGAGATAATAACCAAATAGCAAAGCAAGCCCTCATGTGGGAAACAACAGGTAAGAGAAAAAGAGGAAGACCCAGGGAGACACTGAGAAGAACATTGATGAGAGAGGCAAGAGCAGCAGGATTCGGCTCCCTCAATGAGATAGAGCTGCTTGCACAGAACAGAGACAGATGACGAGATTTGATAAAATATCTTTAAAAGAAAACTGCTAGAACAAAAATTCAGATAGGAGAAGGTGTATTTTGGTCTACGCAATATGGGCCGGCTACGACTCGAAAGGTCAATATATAGATAGATAGAAACCGGAAGCCGTCGATTGGGATCCAACCCAACCCCTTGTCCTTTGTAGTCCAGTTCCCTAACCACTGAGCTATCGCGGCTCCCTCATGAAGAACATACTAACATCAAAACAAATAACACCAGGGCTCAAACTAAGAATAGCAAAATGTTATGTCTTCTCAACATTCCTATCTGGTGCAGAAACAAGGACATTAGACAAAAAACAGAACAGAGAATTGAAGCCTTTGAAATGTGCATATATAGAAGTTTAGGTAGAATTGGATGGAAGAAAAGAAAACAAACGATGAAGTTTTAAAACAACTAAAAATGAAAAGAGAACTACTAAACACAATTCAAACAAGACAAATGCGATTTTTGGGCCATGTTAAAAGACACAACAGCCTACTAAAAGTAATTCTGGAGGGGAAAATACTAGGTAACAGAGGCAGACCAAGACTAACATGGACGAGTAACATCAAAAGATGGACAAATCAGCCTATGACAACCTGCACTATCAAAGCAAGAGACAGAGCAGAATGGCGCTTCATGGCAGTTAACCTTCATTGCCGAGATGGCACTCGATGATGATGAATCGTCTTTTCATTTATTTATCTATTGCCCATGATATATTACTTCTACTACTACTACTACTACTACAACTACTACTACTACTGCTGCTGCTGCTGCTACTACTACTACTACTACTACTACTACTGCTGCTACTACTACTACTACTACTACTACTACTGCTACTACTACTACTGCTGCTACTACTACTACTACTACTACTACTACTACTACTACTACTACTACTGCTACTACTACTACTGCTACTACTACTACTACTACTACTGCTACTACTACTACTACTACTGCTACTACTACTACTGCTGCTACTACTACTACTACTACTACTACTACTACTACTACTACTACTGCTACTACTACTACTGCTACTACTACTACTACTACTACTACTACTGCTACTACTACTACTACTACTACTACTACTACTACTGCTACTACTACTACTACTACTGCTACTACTACTACTACTACTACTACTACTACTACTACTACTGCTACTACTACTACTACTACTACTGCTACTACTACTACTACTACTACTACTACTACTGCTACTACTACTACTGCTACTACTACTACTCCTACTACATCTACTACTACTACTTCTACCACTACTAATACTACCACTAGTACTACCACTACTAATACATCATGTGCACTACCGGTTGGCGTAGGCGATCATGTCCTTCCACAATCTTCTATCTACAGTGCATCATATCAGTTCTGTTGTTGACTGTTTTCCATGCCATGACACCAAGCCATCCAGTATTTTCTCTCTCTGTCGTCCGCGATCTCTCTTTCCTTTTATTTTGCCAGTTGTAACCAAGTATTCCAACTTTCCTCTTCTCATGATGTGCCAAAAAATTTTGATTGCTTCTTTCTGATGTTTTTTTAAGAGCTCCCTTTTTGTGATGGCCTCTTTGAGAACTTCCTCATTGGTCTTTTTAGCTGTCCAGGGAACTTTCAACATTGTTCTGAGAAATCCCATCTCTGTGGCCTCAAATCGTCTTTTCATTTGTTTGTCTACTGTCCATGATTCACTTCCATAGGTAAAAATTGGTTCTATATAGCACTGGTGAACCCTCTTTCTCATTTCTATTGACATACATTACTATAGAAATATACAGTAGTTGCATTGGTTGTGACAAATCACAAATCACCACTAATACAACAACTGTCTATTTCTTAATTATTACATTTCAAATATAACAAATCTTGACAAATAATAAATAAATTCCCAGAAACTACAGAGAACATCAAACTGATTCCTGTGCCAGAATCTTTGAACGACCAACTCGTTTCTACATCCACACTGAGGCACAACCGAGGTTACATCTATCAAGGGCGGTAATCCATCTGTGAGATAATAAATGTCCCCAAAATGTCCCAGCCAAAACCGGAAAATTCAGGTTTGTTAATTTATTTTTGTCAACAATGTTTTTATTTTCTAAAATACATTTTATGGCTTGCAGCAGTTTCTTTTTGGCGTATATGTGTGTGTGTGTGTGTGTGTGTGTGTGCGTGTGCGTGTGCGCGGTGTGTGCGTGTGTGTGTGTGTATATTTAATTCAGAATTTCTTGGGGTTTTTTTTTCCGAGAGTTCCTGACGAAGATAGGGTAAGAGAAAAGACCAACAACGAAATTCTCAAAGAGGTCAACACACACAGGAAGCTCGTGAAAAAAAAAAAAAAGAAAAAAGAAACAATCAACATGTTTGCACTTCATGAGAAAAGGAAAGTTAGAATACCTGATACTTGGTTACAACTGGCAAAATACAGGGGAAAGAGAGATCGAGAATGACAAAGAGAAAAATTAGTAGACAGTTGATGCCATGGCACTGCAAAGAGTCAACAAAATAATTTATGCTAAACACTGAGTATATAGAACTGGACTACTACGGACAAGGGGTAGGGTTCGATCCCAACCGACGGCTCCGGGTTCACCCAGCCTTAAATGGGTACCGGATTTTTTCTGGGAAAGTAAAAGCAGCACGGGCGTAATACCGACCACATTACCCCAAAAATCATGTGCTGAAGGTCTGTAAAATATAGGGTCACTAACACCATATTTCCCTATACGCCACTTGGCGTGACGGGGGGTACTTTACTTTACTTTACTTACTGAGTATATATTACAATGATAGGAAATGACTGTTATTGTTATTGGCTATGGAAGGCCTCGGTCTCACAGCAAACGAATTAAAATCCATAATTGCTCAACTGCCCGTGCCAGTGGAATCAAAGAAAGGTAACTGTAGTCCCCATCGTAGCAGTCTCAGCACACGCCAAAAGACATAAGGCGAAACCGCGCAGAAAGTGAACACAGCAAACTGTTCCCTGTCATACGACATCATCATTCATCGTAAACAAGCGGGATATCGAAGCAGGATCAAAACGGATGAGACACACAGCTCACGGTGTGCACAGAGCACTTAACTCAGTAGCTCCTACAACAAGCCGGACTTGGAATATGAGGAAACTGCAAGAAGGAACACTTTTCAGACATAGCTTTCAATGGTTCCTGCCGCCTATCCACCATATACCATGGGAGTTTACGTCCTCCCGAAAATGATGATCGTCGTAGCACTTTATGATGTTAGGCCATCATTGATGACTCCAATTCCAAACATATAGACACACAGTGGTGGTAAGTTATCATTTCCAATCCAACAGAAGCCACATGACCTGTAGTTAGTAAAAACACAATTGATGATGTTCTCCGCTCCCTTCTTGTAACTGCCGCCACACGATTCTGATGTCTCATTAACTTGGACATCATTCAAGAACAATGTCAGATGAACATTCCATAGATATGGCTTTGCTGATGAAGTGCTTGGTGCAACAGTTGTATCAATCATAGTGGAGGTTCCTGGTATGTGGTCATTAATATCACAGACGGCACATGATGTTGTTATATTCAGAATTTCTTTCAGGGGTGAAATTGCAGTAGTAGTAGCAGGAAATGACTGCCTACGCCTACCGGTATAGAAGTAGCAGTAGAAGTAGTAGTAAAGGTAAAAGTAGTATCAGTAATAGTATTAGTAGTAGTAGTAGTAGCATTAGTAGTAGTAGTAGAAGTATTAGTAATTGTAGTAGTAGTAAAAGTAATAGTAGTAGTAGTAGTAGTAGAAGTAGTAGCATTAGTAGTAGTAGTAGTAGTAGAAGTATTAGTAATTGTAGTAGTAGTAAAAGTAATAGTAGTAGTAGTAGATATAGCAGAAGTAGACGTAATAGTAGTAGCTGTAGTAGTAGAAGTAGTAGTAGCAGTAGTAATAGCAGTAGTAGTAGTAATAGTAGTAGAAGTAGTAGTAGCAGTAGTAGTAGCAGTAGTAGTAGCAGTAGTAGTAGTAATAGTAGTAGAAGTAGTAGTAGCAGTAGTAGTAGCAGTAGTAATAGCAGTAGTAGTAGTAGTAGTAGTAGCAGTAGTAGTAGCAGTAGTAGTAGCAGTAGTAATAGTAGTAGAAGTAGTAGTAGCAGTAGTAATAGCAGTAGTAGTAGTAATAGTAGTAGAAGTAGTAGTAGCAGTAGTAGTAGCAGTAGTAGTAGCAGTAGTAGTAGTAATAGTAGTAGAAGTAGTAGTAGCAGTAGTAATAGCAGTAGTAGTAGTAATAGTAGTAGAAGTAGTAGTAGCAGTAGTAGTAGCAGCAGTAGTAGTAATAGGAGTAGTAGACGTAATAGTAGTAGCAGTAGTAGTAGTAGTAGTAGTAGAAGCAGTAGTAGAAGTTATAGTAGTAGATGTAATAGTAGTATAAGTAGTAGTAGTAGTAGTAGTAGTAGAATTAGCAGTAGTAGAAGCAGTAGTACATGTAGTAGAAGTAGTGGTAGTAGAAGTAGTAGT
>JAVIAB010000101.1:12009343-12071843 GCA_032433765.1 Megaustenia siamemsis
TGGTGGTGGTAGTTGTAGTGGTAGTTGTAGTGGTTTATTGGTGATGGTTGTAGTCATAATGGTGATGGTAGTTGTTGTGGTGGTTTTAGTGGTTGTGGTAGTGAAGGTGGTGGTAGGGGTGATAGTAGTGGTGGTAGCGGTGGTAATGTTAGTTGTCGTGGTGGTAATTGTAGTGGTGGTTGTGGTAGTGGTGTTGTAGTTTTAGTGTTGGTAGTGGTGGTGGTGTCGATGGTAGTAATAGTGGTGGTGGTAGTGGTGGTGGTGGTAGTGATAGTGGTGGTAATGGTATTGATGGTTGTGGTGGTAGTGGTAGTGGTGGTTGTGGTAGTTGTAGTGGTGGTAGTTAAAGTGGTGGTGGTAGTTAAAGTGGTGGTGGTAGTTGTAGTGGCGGTAGTGGTTGTGTTATTTGTAGTGATGGTAGTGGTGGTGGTGGTAGTTGCAGTGGTGTTAATTATTGTGGTTGTGTTAGTTGAAGTGGTGGTAGTGGTTGTGTTAGTTGAAGTGGTGGTAGTGGTGGTGGTAGTTGTAGTGGTAGTGGTGTTAGTTGTAGTGGTAGTGGTGGTAGTGGTTGTGTTAGTTGTAGTGGTAGTGGTAGTGTCGGTGGTAGTTGAAGTGGTAGTGGTGTTAGTTGTAGTGATGATAGTGGTAGTGGTGGTGTGGCGATAGTAGTGGAAGTGGTGGTAGTGGAAGTGGTGGTGGTGGTGGTAGTTGTAGTGGTGGTAGTGGTGGTGGTAGTTGTAGTGGTGGTAGTTGTAGTGGTGGTAGTGGTGGTGGTGGTGCTGGTAGTTTTAGTGGTGGTAGTGGTGGTGGTAGTTGTAGTGGTAGTAGTGTTAGTGTTTGTTGGCGTTGACGGCAGCAGTAGTAATAATAGACAAACAAATGTAAGGACAATACGAGACCACGGAGATGATATTTCTGAGAAGAATGTTGAAAGTTCCCTGGACAACTGAAACGATCAACCAGGACATTCTCAAAGAGGCCAACACAAAAATGGGTCTCCTAAGAAACAGTTGAAAGAAACAATCACAATTTTCCAGGCGCAACATGAGAAGAGGAAAGTTAGAATACTTGGTCATGATGATGATGATGATGCTGATGATGATGATGATGATGATGCTGATGATGATGATGATGATGCTGATGATGCTGATGATGATGATGATGATGATGATGATGATGATGCTGATGATGATGCTGATGCTGATGATGATGATGCCGATGATGATGCTGATGATGATGATGATGATGATGATGATGATGATGATGATGATGATGCTGATGATGATGATGCTGATGATGATTATGATGGTGATGTTGATGATGATGATGATGATGATGATGATGCTGATGATGATGCTGATGCTGATGATGATGATGCTGATGATGATGCTGATGCTGATGATGATGATGCTGATGATGCTGCTGCTGCTGATGGTGATGATGATGATGATGCTGATGATGATGCTGATGAATTGATAATAATTTAACTGTTAACATTTTCCATCACCAGCTTCCAACGTTGCCTTCTTTCTTGGTAAAAAGATCCTACCCTCCAACACGAAACCATCCCTAGAGGATCCTCCCACCACCCCGATCACAGCCGCAACATCCGAAGCGTCAGCGGACAGCACCAAGCACGAAGGACTATCCATAGACGACAATAAAGGCATGACTCCTCTTATCGGCAAAGCTTCTCCTGCGTCAGAGAAAGAGAGTCACAACCTGGATGCTGACGCGTCTTCTACGAGATTGTCTGCAGATAGTTCATTTTTCGTTAAAGATGACAGTGACTCAGATAGTGTTATTAAACATGATAGACATCGCGGTGAGTATCTACAATTTATTTTTTTATATTTGTAGAGAGACGATCATAGATTTATAACACCCGTCCTCTATTCCATTTTTGGCAGTAGAAACAAGAAAAGGAGTTCTTAAATATTATATATAGCCAGTCTTAACATATCGATGTTAATCATGGACAATAGGACAACAGACAAGATAATCACTGGAGTCTGTAGAAATGTGGATTTACAGAAGAATGTTGAGAGTACCATGGACAGCTAAGAAGAGTAATGAAAACGTTATGAAAGAGACCAAAGTAAAAAGAGAGATAATTCCCAATATAATGAAGAAACAATCATCATTTTTTGGCCATGTAATGAGAAGAGAACAACTGGAATATATTGTAACAACTGGGAAAATTGAAAGACGAAGAAATAGAGGGAAACAAAGAGAAAAGATACCAGACAGCTTAAGAGAATGGCTTGGCAGAAGGTCAACAACAGAAATGATAATCATTCTCAATCGAGATCAAAAGTTCTGGAGAAAACATGATCACCTACGCCAGCATGCCCGGTACTTAATAATGATGATGATCTGCTCTATTATTTTAAGTAGCAGTATTTACCGAACAATTCTTAAGTTATCTTGGATAATGAGAAAAAGCCACGAAGACATGCTACAAGATTTAACATGAACAGCCTCGTAAACACTATTCTTCAGAGGAAATTGAAAACACTGAAGAAAGAAAAATAATGGAAGGCATGATTCATGAGCGTCACAGTAGGAGCAGACCAAGAAGATTGTGGTTTCGAGACATCAAAGAGACCTTGAACATGACAACTGAAGAAATGGGAGATCTGGCTAGAGGCAGAGATTTTTTTTAAAGATCGGTTATGGTCAATACAACGTTCTGAAAATATCTATCTATCTATCTACCTATCTACCTATCTATCTATCTATCTATCTATCTATCTATCTATCTATCTATCTATCTATCTATCTATCTATCTATCTATCTATCTATCTATCTATCTATCTATCTATCTATCTATCTATCTATCTATCTATCTATCTATCTATCTATCTAATCTAATCTATCTAATCTAATCTATCTATCTATCTATCTATCTATCTATCTATCTATCTATCTATCTATCTATCTATCTATCTATCTATCTATCTATCTATCTATCTATCTATCTATCTATCTATCTATCTATCTAATGACACATATTGCAGACATCACTGCTTCTATGGCTCTGTTTCCATAACAACACTTTTTACAATGACAGCTTGTCAAGCCATCGATCAACCTCCTTAGTCGCATCTTACGGCCTACCTGGAAGGTCACAGTGTCACTATTCTTTGCTTCCCTCATAATGAGGCCCCGGTAACATACGGGCAGAAAAGGACATACAACCTGATAATTTTCAGTAGCCTCCGTCAGCCATAGTTGACTGTGAATTTTGTAGCGCCCTTATGAAGTGTTATTTTTGTCTTTCCTTTCTCCGTGTATTCTCGCTTTCTTTCTCCGTGTATTCTCGCTTTCTTTCTCTGTGTATTCTCGCTTTCTTTCTCCGTGTATTCTCGCTTTCTTTCTCTGTGTATTCTCGCTTTCTTTCTCCGTGTATTCTCGCTTTCTTTCTCTGTGTATTCTCGCTTTCTTTCTCCGTGTATTCTCGCTTTCTTTCTCTGTGCATTCTCGCTATCTTTCTCTGTGTATTCTCGCTTTCTCTGTCTGTGTATTCTCGCTTTCTTTCTCTGTGTATTCTCGCTTTCTCTGTCTGTGTATTCTCGCTTTCTTTCTCTGTGTATTCTCGCTATCTTTCTCTGTGTATTCTCGCTTTCTTTCTCCGTGTATTCTCGCTTTCTTCTCCGTGTATTCTCGCTTTCTTTCTCCGTGTATTCTCGCTTTCTTTCTCTGTGTATTCTCGCTTTCTTTCTCCGTGTATTCTCGCTTTCTTTCTCCGTGTATTCTCGCTATCTTTCTCTGTGTATTCTCGCTTTCTTTCTCCGTGTATTCTCGCTTTCTTTCTCCGTGTATTCTCGCTTTCTTTCTCTGTGTATTCACGCTATCTTTCTCTGTGTATTCTCGCTTTTTTTCTCTGAATCTGTCTACTTCTTGTTTGAGTTAGAGCTTCACAGTGTGTTTCCAAAGATTGCGGTCTGCAGCTATTTCTTCCCAACCTGCAGGGTTGTGTCCAGCCTTACACACGTATATAAATCGATGCGAAAATTCTCAAAGAGGCCAACACAAAAATGAAGCTCCTAAAAACCTCAGAAAGAAACAATCAACATTTTTTGGGGCACATCATAAGAAGAGGAAAGTTGGAATACTTGGGTTACAACTGGCAAAATAAAAGGAAAGAGAGATCGTGGACAACAAAAAGAGAAAATACTGGATAGCTTGTTGTCATGGCATGGAAAACAGTCAACAACAGAACTGATACGATGCACTGTAGATAGAAGATTGTGGAAGGACATGATCGCCTACGCCACCCGGTATGGCACATGATGATGATGATGATAAATCGCAGTTTTGGGCGCCCCCTAGTTATTTTACCATCATCTAGTTGACTATAAAGTATAACTGTTGGTATTTGGCTATCGTTCATGTGATGTAAGTGGCCAAGCCAGCGTTACCTGCGATGTTTGAGAAGCGTGTATATGTTCGGGAGGTGAGAGCAAGTGAGGACCTCCACGTTTGTCATTTTGTCAATCCAGAGAATACAGCCCAGGTTATTAATATTTTATTATTTTTTTTATTAATATTTTATTATTATTTTCTTATTATTTTTCCTTATTTTATTATTTAATTAATATTTTATTTATATTTTAATATTTTATTAATATTTTATTAATATTTTCTTATTATTTTTCATTATTTTATTATTTAATTAATATTTTATTTATATTGTATTATTATTTTATTATTATTTTAGTATTATTTTAATAATAATTATTATTATAAAATAATAATAATTATTATTTTATTAATATTTTATTATTATTATTTTATTATTATTTTATTATTATTTTATTTTTACTATTTCGTTGTTATCTATCTATCTTTCGTTCGCCTGAAGTATTGTCTATATCTGCAATGTCGTTTCCTGTATAAATTTTATTATCTTTTGTACTTCTTGCAGTGACCAATAGAGTTTTCTCTATAGTGTTGTATCTACGGGCCAATGGATTTTCTTCACTCTACTATATCCATTATATTTTGTTGTTGCCAGTGCTAATTTTGAATATTAAAGAATGGTTACCGGTTCTAGAACATCATCATCATCATCATTTGCCCTACCGGTTGGCGTAGGCGATCATGTCCCTCCACAATCTTCTATCTACAGTGCATCGTATCAGCTCTGTTGTTGACTGTTTTCCATGCCATGACACCAAGCTATCCAGTATTTTCTCTCTTTGTCGTCCGCGATCTCTCTTTCCTTTCATTTTGCCAGTTGTAACCAAGTATTCCAACTTTCCTCTTTTCATGATGTGCGCGAAAAATATTGATTGCTTGTTTCTGATGTTTTTTAAGAGCTCCCATTTTGTGTTGGCCTCTTTGAGAATTTCCTCATTGGTCTAGAACAACGAGTTAAATATAAACAACACAGAGAAACAACAAATGAAATGCTTTGCTCATACGAAAAGTATATTAATCGATTCTACACCAGATATGGCCTTTAGCGTCTTGACAGACGGTTAGTAACAAGCAATCATGACGGGGAAATGAAAGGGCGGACAGGTTGGCTAGCTGCGCTGTCGTTGAGGACGGGCAACCAATGGATCGGGGATGCCCTCCGAGATGTGGGAAGAGCACAGGACTTCGACAAACACAGATCCACGTCACTTCTTCGGATGATGGAAATGGGAGTTAAGATGGGCACAGCCAGAAATGAGAAACATAGTGGCCGTGTAAGAAGACTTATCAACCAACATAGAACTGGAGTCGTCAGTCGCTGGACACTGAGGGAATTGCTGAGGAGGGGATCTGAGCACCTATGGACATTTTTGGAGTGCAATGATGATGACCCGCTAATAACTCAATAACTCAATCATGACAGGTCATTGCTTTGGTAAAATATTAGTGTCTTATGCTGGATGTTGTTTTACTGAACATTTTCTTTAGTTGCTGAATCTGTCAATATTGGACAGACATATCTGACAACAGAATGAACAAGATGTGTTTGTGGTGCCCGGTCTTCTCTTCTTTCTCCTGCGCCTTTTTATCTTCTGAATTTGCTTGCTTGCTTGCGTTCGCCCGATGACTAAAGGAGTGTACCTCTTCATCATCCGCCCTTAAAAGGACGTTAAGTGGGCGTGTCTGCGTTGTGTTGTGGTTTGCAGTATAACTGTGATGTTTGCGCCTTTCGGCTAAACACATCCGACTTCAGCATGACATTTTTGAGTACCGGGTTGTCTTCCCTCTTTGATCCCTACTCGCTTGGGCAGACTAGACAGGTTAGTCTGTTACTGGAGGCACCGCGGAGAGCTGGAGCAAGGTCTGGATGGTTCTGGTTCACCGATCCTGGCGCAAGCTATCAGCTGTGAGTCGCTGACAACTTCCAGCTCTGGTGCTGTGAGGTGCGCCTTCGCCTCCGTATTCTGAATATGACATCAACGTTACCTCGAAGGCGTCCGTGGCTTAGCGGAAGTCAACTGTGGTTTCCCAACCACGCGGTCCGGGGAACGGGTCCCGCTGATGTTGATTTGTTTTAAGGAAATCACGACTCATGGAATGTGCAGCTGAAATAAACAAAAGATTTGGAATAGCAAAAAGTAACTTTAATGCCATGAACAATATACTGATATCAAAACAAATAACACCAGGCCTAAAACTAAGAATAGCAAAATGTTACATCTTCTCAATATTCCTGTATGGTGCAGAAACATGGACATTAGACAAGAAAACAGAACAGAAAATTGAAGCCTTTGAAATGTGGATTTATAGAAGAATAGGTAGAATTGGATGGAAACAAAAGATAACAAACGATGAAGTTTTAAAACAACTGAAAATAAAAAGAGAACTATTAAATACAATTAGAACAAGACAAATGAAATTTATTTTTGGGGCATGTTAAAAGACACGACAGCCTACTAAAAGTAATCCTGGAGGGGAAAATACAAGGTAAAAGATGCAGATGCAGACCAAGACTAACATGGACGAGTAACATCAAAAGATGGACAAGTCAATCTATGACAATCTGCACCATCAAAGCAAGAGACAGAGTGGAATGGCGCTCCATGGTAGCCAACCTTCGATGTGGAGATGTCACTCAATGATGATGATGACAACTCATTGGATTACCCTCCTCAGGACCGCGCCTACCGTCAGAAGGTCATGGCAAACCACTGACCTATAATTCCTGGACAATTATACAGCCAAGAAATGCTGGGTAGCAACAATCGTTCTGTATAGGGAGATGCAGGTTACTTGACTTTGCTGTCCAGAATGTAACTATCCCATTTTGTGTTCTCCGTGTGCTACAATCTTCAGCCAATTTTTCCCCGTTTCTTCCACTGATAGAGAATTCATTCAACAACATACAATATGCTGTGTCTACAACATGCAATATGCTGTGTCTACAACATACAATATGCTGTGTCTACAACATGCAATATGTTGTGTCTACAACATACAATATGCTGTGTCTACAACATACCATATGCTGTGTCTACAACATGCAATAGGGCGTGTCTACACTATACGATAGGGCGTGTCTACACAATATGATAGGGCATGTCAAAACCATACAATAGGGCGTATCTACACCATATAATAGGGCGTATCTACACAATACGATAGGGCGTGTCTACACCATACAATAGGGCGTATCTACAAAATACGATAGGGCGTGTCTGCACATACAATAGGGCGTGTCTACACCATACAATATGCTGTGTATACACCCATACACCCACACAATCATCATCATCATGTGCCTTACCGGTCGACGTAGGCGATCATGTCCTTCCACAATCTTCTATCTACAGTATCAAGTCTGTTGTTAACTGTTCGCCATGCCATGACACCAAGCTATCCAGTATTTTCTCTCTTTGTCGTCCGCGATCTCTCTTTCCTTGTATTTTTCCAGCTATAACCAAGTATCCCAACGTTCCTCTTCTCATGATGTGCTCGAAAATTGGTGATTGTCATCGTACAACACGTGTGTTAAAAATGGTGGTGAAAGAAGAGCCCATGCTAGACCAGGAGTCAGGTGCGCCAGCAAAATCTGTAAAACGTTACAACAACATTTAGTAGGGGTTGAGGTTGCCAGATGGGCGGGGACTAGGAGTTTGTATGTCTATCGGAACCAGTAGGGGTATAAGAGGTTGTGAAGAGAGAGAGAAAGGGGAGAGAAAGTGTGAGATAAGTGAGGAAGAAAGAGTGAGGGAGAAAGAGTGAGAGAGAAAGAGTGAGAGAGAAAGAGTGAGGGATAAAGAGTGAGAGAGAAAGAGTGAGGGAGAAAGAGTGAGGGAGAAAGAGTGAGAGAGAAAGAGTGAGGGAGAAAGAGTGAGGGAGAAAGAGTGAGGGAGAAAGAGTGAGGGAGAAAGAGTGAGAGAGAAGAGAGAGGGAGAGAGAGAAAGAGTGAGAGAGAAAGAGTGAGGGAGAAAGAGTGGGAGAGAAAGAGTGAGGGAGAAAGAGTGAGAGAGATAGAGTGAGAGAGAAAGAGTGAGGGAGAAAGAGTGAGAGAGAAAGATTGAGAGAGAAGAGAGAGGAAGAGTGAGAGAGAGAAAGAGTGAGAGAGAAAGAGTGAGGGAGAAAGAGTGAGAGAGAAGAGAGAGAATGAGTGAGAGAGAGAACGAGTGAGAGAAAAAGAGTGAGTGAGAAAGAGTGAGAGAGAAAGAGTGAGGGAGAAGAGAGAGGGAAAGTGAGAGAGAAAAAGTGAGAGAGAAAGAGTGAGGGAAAAAGAGTGAGAGAGAAAGAGTGAGAGAGAGAACGAGTGAGAGAGAAAGAGTGGGAGAGAAATAGTGAGGGAGAAAGAGTGAGAGAGAAAGATTGAGAGAGGAAGAGTGAGAGAGAGAAAGAGTGAGAGAGAACGAGTGAGGGAGAAAGAGTGAGGGAGAAAGAGTGAGAGGGAAAGAGTGAGAGAGAAAGAGTGATAGAGAAAAGAGAGAAAGAGTGAGAAAGAAAAGAGAGAAAGAGTGGGGGAGAAAGAGTGAGAGAGAAGAGAGAGAAAGAGTGAGGGAGAAAGAGTAAGAGAGAAAAATTGAGAGAGAAGAGAGAAAAAGAGTGAGAGAGAGAAAGAGTGAGAGAGAGAAAGAGTGAGAGAGAAAGAGTGATAGAGAAAAAAAATGAATAGAGCGAAAATCGTAGTGATTGTTGTCATGAAAATAAAACATGAAAATTCTCAGAAAAATTCTCCGAATGTTTTGCTCCACTTTCAGTTTTAACTGCAGGTTGTTAATGATCCGACCACGAGAATTTCAACTGACGACAACTTTCATGCTCAATTACTAACAAAATATATGTCTTGAAACGGTGAAAATCTGTTTATATGTAATTAAACCCGTTCTAGGCGTGTTTTTTTCTTTCCTCGAGATATCTTCTGTTCAACTGCATCTCCAAATGTCAAGGCCACTAACTCGATAAAGATTCACAAAAGACAAAACGTCAAAGGGAGCGACCGAGATTCATTTGTTCATTTCTCCTGACCCCAACTAAAGAGCCGTATCTATGAAAAACAAGCAGAAACGGCGTGACATTCCGTTTCACCGTGACCAAAATACGCCAATGTGGTTACAGCCAAGCGATTCCTCATGTAGGGGAGGTAAGACCTCAAGATAACCTTCACGCTGGAGTTGTCTGTAGGGGCTAATGAACTGTGAAGTGCTTCTCGCTTGTTTTGTCTGCAGTATCATTATGTACCTCTTTATGGAGAGTTAACGTCTTTGTGTGAGTGTACATGTATAGTGAGTGTGTGTGTTTTTTTATTATATAACACTTTCCCAGTCGTTCTGTTTTTTGCCATTCTTTTATGATCATTCCATGTCTTCCCCATCAAATTTTTTGGTCATATTAAAAGACACAATAGTCTAATAAAAGTAACATTAGAGGGGAGAATACAAGGTAATAGAGGCAGAGGCAGACCAAGACTAACATGGACGAGTAACATCAAAAGATGGACAAGTCAGCCTATGGCAATCTGCACCATCAAAGCAAGAGACAGAGTGGAATGGCGCTCCATGGTAGCCAACCTTCGATGCGGAGAGGGCACTCGATGATGATGATGATATATATATATATTGTCCTTTCGAGCCAAAGACGGCACATAGGGCAGAACCACAATCTCAAAAACAGAAACCTTGGGTGCCAAAGTGGCACATATTGCAGAGATCACTGCTTCTAAAATCTATGGCTCTGTTTCCACAACAATACTTTTTACAATGACAGCTTGTCAAGCAATCGATCAACCTCCTTAGTCGCCTCATACGACATGCCTGGAAGGTCACAGTGTCACTATTCTTTACTTCTCTCATAATGAGGCCCCGGTAACACACGGGGATATATATATATATATATATATATATATATATATATATATATATATATCATGCAGTATAAAAATAAACGAGACAAATCTGAACAAATGCAACGTTTCAAATACTTGAGCACAATAATAACATCAGATGGGAGATGCACCACAAAAATAAAAAGCAGAATAGCTCAGGCCAAAATATCATTTCAGAAAATGAAAAATATCTTATGCAACAAATCTATGTCAATAAAAATGAGAAAAAGAGTTCATCGGTGCTATATAGAACTAATTCTGACCTATTGAAGCTAATCATGGACAGTAGACAAACAAATGAAAAGACGATTAGAGGCCACAAAGATGGGATTTCTCAGAAGAATGTTGAAAGTTCCCTGGACAGCTAAAAAGATCAATGAGTAAGTTCTCAAAGAGGCCAACACAAAAAGGGAGCTCTTTAAAAAACATCAGAAAGAAACAATCAACATTTTTCGGACACATCATGAGAAAAGGAAAGTTAAAATACTTGGTTACATCTGGCAAAATAAAAGGAAAGAGAGATCGCGGACGACAAAGAGAGAAAATACTGGATAGCTTGGTGTCATGACATGGAAAACAGTCAACAACAGAACTGATACGATGCACTGTAGATAGAAGATTGTGGAGGGACATGATCACCCACGCCTAACGGTATGGCATATGATGATGATGATGATATATATATATATATATGTCAGTGGCGTATTTTCTATGATACCGCAGCTACCGCCGGTAGTCTGAACATATTAACGAAATACAAAAGGAAATGATAATTTATTATTTCTTTTTATAATTATATTACAAATTTTCTAATATTCTATTACACATTTCGTAGGCCAATATGATTTATTTCCTTTCATTTGTCATTTATTAAAGCAAGGGTTTCCTCTGGCCACTATAACGTTTGTGAATGAAACCGAAACTACACTGAAACCTCTAGTAGCCAGCGGTACATTTTTCCTCTATCCGGATCTAGTATTAACGACCTTGACATTCAAAAATGGGAGTCAAAATAATATAGGGGTGGGGCCGCTAAAGGAATGCGGTTGCATGGGTTATTTTTAGCTCTAGCCAATCAGAATTGTCACAAAGTGAAAGTGAAACTATGTCTGATTACCGGAATTTCCTAACCTATTTATAACTACGTTATGCGCATCAACATCATTAGAAAGAACTTTTTTGCTCTCAAGAGAATCAAATCTTATTTTCGCTCAACTCTGACACAAGAACGCTTATCTGGTTTTGGCATTAATGTCCATTGAGAAATCATTCCCTCAGAAACTTAGAAACCAACCCAACAGTACTTTCAATGACAAAGTCATCAAAAAATTTTGGTCCCAATCAAGACGGATATAATTAGCATAAATAAGTAAGTAATTTAAAATGTAGTGAAGTCATTAGAAAATATTACTTTATGTTAGCCTAGTGAATATAATGTATGTTTTTATTTATTATGTCAGCGGTAGCCCAAACCCCAAAACCAGTATACGCCACTGAGATATATATATATATATATATATATATATATATATATATATATATATATATATATATATACTACACAATCATCATATTGCATGTCCTTTGCAGAACGTTACATTCACCACAGCCCGTCTGAAAGAATCTCTGTCTATAGCCTGCCCTCGCAAATAACGTTACATTCACCACAGCCTGTCAGAATGAATCTCTGTCTCTAGCCAGATCTCCCACAGAACGTTACATTCACCACAGCCTGTCAGAATGAATCTCTGTCTCCAGCCAGATCTCCCACAGAACGTTACATTCACCACAGCCCGTCAGAATGAATCTCTGTCTCCAGCCAGTTCTCCCACAGAACGTTACATTCACCACAACCTGTCTGAAAGAATCACTGTCTCTAGCCAGATCTCACACAGAACGTTACATTCACCACAACCTGTCTGAAAGAATCACTGTCTCTAGCCAGATCTCACACAGAACGTTACATTCACCACAGCCTGTCAGAATGAATCTCTGTCTCTAGCCAGATCTCCCACAGAACGTTACATTCACCACAGCCTGTCAGAATGAATCTCTGTCTCCAGACAGATCTCCCACGGAACGTTACATTCACCACAGCCTGTCAGAATTAATCTCTGTCTCTAGCCAGATCTCCCACAAAACGTTACATTCACCACAGCCTGTCTGAAAGAATCTCTGTCTCTAGCCAGATCTCCCACAGAACGTTACATTCACCATTTGTATTTAGGTTAAATACAAAAATAAAAATTGTCAACTCATATTTTGAGTCGGTCCTATTATATGGCTGTGAAACATGGAGAGTAACAAAATTGACAATCATGAAGATACTGACTTTCATTAAATGATGCTTAAGCGGAATAAAAGGATGGAAATGGCAGGACAAAATCACTAACATAGAATTATGGAAATGTACCAGTCAAATACCAGTGGATAAAGAGCTACAGCGAAGACAATGATGCTGGAGAGGGCACACACTGCGGAAGCAAACTGTGAGGATTACACAACAGGCCCTTTTTTGAAATGCCCAGGGGAAAAGACAAAGAGGAAGACCAAGAAATTCTTGGAGAAGACAGATAGAAGCAGAGATGAAGATGATGGGGAAGACATGGAATGATCTTAAAAGAATGGCAAAAAACAGAACAACTTGGAAAGTGTTTGTTGACGGCCTATGCTCCACGGGGAGCTGAAAGTGTTTGTTGAAGACCTATGCTCCACAGGGAGCTGAAAGTATTTGTTGAAGACCTATGCTCCACTGGGAGCTGAAAGTGTTTGTTGAAGACCTATGCTCCACAGGGAGATGAAAGTGTTTGTTGAAGATCTATGCTCCACAGGGAGCTGAAAGTGTTTGTTGAAGACCTATGCTCCACTGGGAGCTGAAAGTGTTTGTTGAAGACCTATGCTCCACTGGGAGCTGAAAGTGTTTGTTGAAGACCTATGCTCCACAGGGAGCTGAAAGTGTTTGTTGAAGACCTATGCTCCACAGGGAGCTGAAAGTGTTTGTTGAAGACCTATGCTCCACTGGGAGCTGAAAGTGTTTGTTGAAGACCTATGCTCCACAGGGAGCTGAAAGTGTTTGTTGAAGACCTATGCTCTACAGGGAGCTGAAAGTGTTTGTTGAAGACCTATGCTCCACAGGGAGCTAAAAAGGTAAAAGAGGAAGAATCCTGAAGATCGTGTTGTAGTGATCATGTTGCAGGAGAAAGAGACAAAATAGAAGAAAACAAAATGTTTTATTAAAGCTTTACGTAAATGATGGAAGACACAAGCTTGAACGACGATTCAGCTAAATAGACCTTCATCAGGAACAATTATTTTTTTAATTTTAATTTTAAATTTCTCCTTTAGCTTTACTGTGCAGTCGCATTTTTATGCGTTTATTTGCATTTCTTTGCCTTGACCTCTGATCATGTTGCCACATAGAAACTCTTCTCTTTCCTTTGTTTTTTATTTTATTTTTATGATCCACCTATGATATTCTTCTACCTGATTTTTTCTTAATGTGATTCAACAATGATAATTATCCACCTGTTTTTTTTTCTTTATGTGATTCAGCATTGCTATTCCTTGAACTTCTTTTTTTCTTAATGTGTTTCAAACCATGATATTCCTCCATCTTTTTATTTCTTAAAAATTGTTTCAGCCTTGATATTCCTGCCTCGGTTTTTCTTTTCTTATTGTGGATTCAGCAACAACATCCCCCGCCTGTTTTTCTTGTATGCGATTCAGCAACAACATTCCCCCACCTGTTTTTCCTTTATGCGATTCAGCAAGAACATCCCTCCACCTGTTTTTCCTTTATGCGATTCAGCAACAACATCCCTCCACCTGTTTTTCCTTTATGCGATTCAGCAACAACATTCCCCCCACCTGTCTTTCCTTTATGCGATTCAGCAACAACAATTTCCCCACCTGTTTTTCCTTTATGCGATTCAGCAACAACAATTTCCCCACCTGTTTTTCCTTTATGCAATTCAGCAACAACATCCCCCCCCACCTGTTTTTCCATTATGCGATTCAGCAACAACATTCCCCCCACCTGTTTTTCCTTTATGCGATTCAGCAACAACATCCCTCCACCTGTTTTTCCTTTATGCGATTCAGCAACAACATCCCTCCACCTGTTTTTCCTTTATGCGATTCAGCAACAACATTCCCCCACCTGTTTTTCCTTTATGCAATTCAGCAACAACATCCCCCCCACCTGTTTTTCCATTATGCGATTCAGCAACAACATTCCCCCCACCTGTTTTTCCATTATGCAATTCAGCAACAACATCCCCCCACCTGTTTTTCCATTATGCGATTCAGCAACAACATCCCCCCCCCACCTGTTTTTCCATTATGCGATTCAGCAACAACATTCCCCCCACCTGTTTTTCCATTATGCAATTCAGCAACAACATTCCCCCCACCTGTTTTTCCATTATGCAATTCAGCAACAACATTCCCCCCCCCACCTGTTTTTTCCAGTATGTCATTCAGCAACAACATTCCCCCCACCTGTTTTTCCATTATGTAATTCAGCAACAACATTCCCCCCACCTGTTTTTCCATTATGTAATTCAGCAACAACATTCCCCCCACCTGTTTTTCCATTATGTAATTCAGCAACAACATTCCCCCTACCTGTTTTTCCATTATGTAATTCAGCAACAACATTCCCCCCCCCCCACCCATTTTTCCGTTATGTAATTCAGCAACAACATTCCCCCCCCACCTGTTTTTCCATTATGTAATTCAGCAACAACATCCCCCCCACCTGTTTTTTCCATTATGTAATTCAGCAACAACATCCCCCCCACCTGTTTTTCCATTATGCAATTCAGCAACAACATTCCCCCCACCTGTTTTTCCATTATGTAATTCAGCAACAACATTCCCCCCACCTGTTTTTCCATTATGCAATTCAGCAATGATATTCTTTCACCAGTTTTTTTTTTTCCAATATTATGCCGCGTTCACAGGAAGAGATAATCTCAATAGACATGGGAGTTGATCCTGGATCAAGCAGATAAGACCACTAGCAGCTTTATCATTCCGACTGCAGTTATAGATAGCAATGGGGGAAAAAAAAATCAAGTATTCCTCAGCTGTGATTATCAACGCTTTAGAATGGAAAAGGGTATAGGGGATATTAAAACTGTGGAGAAATAGATAGCAAACGAAGAAGAAGAATTTTAAACAGAGAAGAAACGGAAAACTAATAGAAGAATAAGAAAACTGAGTAGAAGAATAATAAAACTGAGTAGACGAATAAGAAAACTGAGTAGAAGAATAAGAAAACTGAGTAGAAGAATAAGAAAACTGAGTAGAAGAATAAGAAAACTGAGTAGAAGAATAAGAAAACTGAGTAGAAGAATAAGAATAATGAGTAGAAGAATAAGAATAATGAGTAGAAGAATAAGAAAACGGAGTAAAAAAAAGAAAAAAAGAAACAATTACAATAAGAAATACGAATAGTTGGAACAGTACAGGAGAATGTCCCGCTGAATGACGTAGGCACCTGTATCCACTCCTTGCCACTGTTGATGGTAAGCCCACAGACCTGTTTGATGACATCTTCTGCTCGGCCCACCCATGATTTGCCTCTTTTTAGCCTGGCACCTTTCTCTGTGTTTACCTCATGATGCAATGGATGCTCTGTATCTGCACTTATCTTCAGGTATGCTCGTGCCCTCCGGATCTTGATCCTGTTATCTATGGTTGGAAAGTCAGAAAGATACCTCATTGCTACACAGGGAGTGTCCCTCGTACACCCCAAGATAATGCGCATGGCTTCATTCTGTATTTTCTCCTGCTTGTCAATTTGCGTCTTACTGACTGTAAGAACTGCCAGGGCATATTCGATAGGTGCGAGGACTAATCCCTGGAACAGAAGAGTTTGTAGCCTCTACTCGATGTTGGCAGCTGCCATGACCTTCAAGGCGACTAATCCTTTGCGGGATTTTGTTATCACATGGTCGACGTGGTCTCGAAAACACAGGCTTCAATCAAACTTAACTCCGAGGTATGTCATGACCCTGTCCCTGGTCACCTCATCAGCTTCCATTCGTACCACCGGTGTGTCCGTAGTAACGATATGATTGTTAAGGGAGAACCATGCAACTGATGCTTTATTAGGATTAACCGAGGCCCCTGATAATCCACATCAGGAAGAAATGCGATCGAGTTCGTTTTGCAATGTGAAGGCGATTTGACTTCTAGCTCTGCCCTGTCGATATACCAGAATATTATCAGCAAAAGTCATAGCTCTTTGGAACTTTCGGTTCCAAGATAGTGAAATTAATTTCATGTTCTCTCGACCGCTGTCTCGACCGCTGCAGGGATTGCATTTGGGGACTGATTAATTTTGGCTTTCCAATGCATTTTTCTGCGTTAAAGTCAATCTAATGTTCCACTTAACAAATTTGCGCCAATGATGCGGAGTCGTACACACCTCAATGTTCCTCTTTGATAAGTCAAGTGTTGTAAATACGACCTTTCCCCGTCTAGAGTTGATATGCGGTTTACGTCAACACACTGAGTGCTGTTCAAAGGTCATCGTTGGAATTGTTTGACGCCAATTTGCATGTTACAACTCATTAATATGGACTGCTCTGCCAATTCAACCGAAGTTTTCACTTTAGGGATTTTCCACCGTGTTTCGTTTGTTGTAGGCTGCATTAACTAAAGTAATCGGTAGTTTATTGGCGCAGCCATTGTTCTGTGTGCTACGTCATCATAATGGCTGATCGTATATCCCTAGACCGGCTGTACGTTAATGATGAAAGGCGAAATGACGTAGCTTTGTTCATGACTTTGCAGCACAGGGGTGACTCCCACAGTTTCATGTTAGTTAGGAAGGATGTTGTCTAGATTCAAGAGGGCTACTGTGAGATCTAGGGTAGACATGCTTGCTGCTAGCTTACTTGCTGCGTTCGTCTGATGACTAAAAGAGTACATCTCTTCATCATCCGCCCTTAAAAGGACGTTAAGTGGGCGTGTCTGCGTTGTGTTGTGGTTTGCTGTATAACTGTGATATTTGCGCCTTTCGGCCCAACACATCCGACTTCAGCACAACATTTTTGAGTACCGGGTTGTCTTTCCTCTTCGATCCCTAATCGCTTGGCCAGACTAGACAGGTTAGTCTGTTAATAGAGGCACCACGAACAGATGGAGCCGGGTCTGGATTGTTCTGGTTCACCGATCCTGTCGCAAGCTGTCAGCTGTGGGTCGCTGACAACTTCCAGCTGTGGTGCTGCGAGGCGCGCCTTCGCCTCTGGGTAGACATGTGATTTTATAATTTCAATATGTGGTTTATAAATTCACAAATTGACATTGCAGGAAGAACATACGGTCTGTTGTTTGATGTTTGATGTGTGACGGGATAATTCGACGACTGTGTTTTATATGTTCGGATTTGGAGCCAGAAACGATGTCCTAACATCATCATGCGCTATACATTTTAAAAAATACGACGATCATCATTTTCAGGAGGACGTGAACTTCCGGTCAATATGGTGTATAGGCGGCAGAAACCATTGAAGGCTATGTATGACAGTGTTCCTTGTTGCAGTTTCCTCAAATTCCAAGTCCGGCTTGTTGCAGGAGCTACTGAGTTAAGGCTTCTGTGCACACCGTGAGCTGTGTGTTTCATCCGTTTTGATCTTGTTTAGATAATTCGATTGTTTGCGATGAATGATATCGTATGACAGTAAACAGTTAGCTGTGTTCACTTTCTGTGCGGTTTCGCATTATGTCTTTTGGCGTGTGCTGAGACTGCTATGATGGAGTCTACAACTACCTTTCCTTGCTTGTTTGGGAGATGAGATAGTAATTCGAATGATTTCAGTGGCACGGGAGGTTGAGCAATTATGGATTTTATTTCGTTTGCAATGATACCGAGGCCTTCCATAACCAAAGAACCATACGAATAAAAAAAGAACAAAAAAAACAGAATAGAATTAACAATAAATTGGAATAGAGAATATGAAGTCTAAGTCTAAGTATTTGATAAGGGATTAGATTCGTAAAGAAAGAAAAAAGAAAAAAAGAGGCAGAAGAGGAAGCAACGAAGAGAAGTTAAAAATAGAAGAAACGAAAAACAGAAAGAAAAATATCACAAAATAAAATTATAACCAAACATCGTATAGACGAAAGAAAAAGCATATTTCCAATAGCTGAAAGTGGTTTGTTCCGTCACGAGGGGTATATATATATAACGTGTATCCTGTGTTGACTCCCCTGACACTCTCGAGACAACGGCAATGAAACACCTGACAAACAATACAAGCGCCCTCATTGAGGTTACAGAAACGATTTATTGAGGTCTCGTTACTGTTGATTATTGGATAACAACTAGTCAATTGTTTTATTGCTATTTCATCACTCGTCAGTACAATTGTTTTTCTCCTTCGTCGTTACACCGAGGTCGTAGCTTGTGGTATTTTGTGACTTACATCACGACAGCAAAATTATCGTTTTTAGTTAGTCCAAGGCCCCGGTATCACCGCAAACGAGTTAAAATCCATAATTTCTCAACCGACCGTGCCAGTGGAATCATCCGAATTAAAACTCATCTCACTGAAGGATAAAAAAAAAAAGAAAGGAAGCTGCAATCCCCATCATAGCAGCTACAGCACACGCCAAAAGACATATGGCGTAACCGCACCGAAAGTGAACGCAGCTGAACTGTCCTTTGTAATACGATAGCATCATTCATCGTAAGCAATCGGAATATCGAAACACGATCCGGATAAAAAAAAAAAACACACACAGCTCACGGTGTGCACAGAGCACTAAACTCAGTAGCTGCGGCAGCAAGCCGGACTTAGAATATGAGGAAACTGCAACAAGGAACACTTTTCATGCCGAGCCTCAACGGCTCCTGCTGCTATCCGCCATATTCTTCGTATCAATCATCAGATATCAAGTCTTCGTAGAATAATGTGAAAACGGAATAGAGGAATGTGTAGAGGAATAGGTGAATGTGTAGAGGAGTAGATGAATGTGTAGAGGAATAGATGAATGTGTAGATGTGAAAACGGAATAGAGGAATGTGTAGAGGAATAGATGAATGTGTGGATTTGAAAACGGAATAGAGGAATGTGTAGATTAAGAAAAGAATGTGTTGAAGATGTAAAAACGGAAAAAGAGGAATGTGTAGAGGAAGGTACGATGAAGTTTTAAAATAACTGAAAATAAAAAGAGAACTACTAAATACAATTAAGACAAGACAAATGAAATTTTTAGGCATGTTAAAAGACACAACAGCCTACTAAAAGTAATATTGGAAGGGAAAATACAAGGTAAACGAGGCAGAGGCAGACCAAGACTAACATGGATGAGTAACATCAAAAGATGGACAAGTCAATGTATGACAGCATGCACCATCAAAGCAAGAAACAGAGTAGAATGGCGATCCATGGTAGCCAACCTTCGTTGCGGAGAAGGCACTCAATGATGATGATGATGATGATGGTAGAGGAAGAAAGGAATGTTTTGAAGATGTGAAAACAGAAAAGAGGAATGTGTAGAGGAATGGGAAAACGGAAAAGAGGAATGTGTAGAGGAATGGGAAAACGGAAAAGAGGAATGTGTAGAGGAATGGGAAAACAGAAAAGAGGAATGGGAAAACAGAAAAGAGGAATGTGTAGAGGAATGGGAAAACAGAAAAAGAGGAATGTGTGGAGGAATTGGAAAACAGAAAAGAGGAATGTGTAGAGGAATGGGGAAAACAGAAAAGAGGAATGTGTAGAGGAATGGGAAAACAGAAAAGAGGAATGTGTAGAGGAATGGGAAAACAGAAAAGAGGAATGTGTAGAGGAATAGGAAAACAGGAAAGAGGAATGTGTAGAGGAATGGGAAAACAGAAAAGAGGAATGTGTAGAGGAATGGGAAAACAGAAAAGAGGAACGTGTAGAGGAATGGGAAAACGGAAAAGAGGAATGTGTAGAGGAATGGGAAAACAGAAAAGAGAAATGTGTAGAGGAATGGGAAAACGGAAAGGAGGAATGTGTAGAGGAATGGGAAAACAGAAAAGAGGAATGTGTAGAGGAATGTGACAACAGAAAAGAGGAATGTGTAGAGGAATGGGAAAACAGAAAAGAGGAATGTGTAGAGGAATGGGAAAACAGAAAAGAGGAATGTGTAGAGGAATGGGAAAACAGAAAAGAGGAATGTATAGAGGAATGGGAAAACAGAATGAAATAAGAAACAATCAGAACAGAAGAATATGGGAACAGAGTAGAGAGAGAGAATCTATTATTATAAACAAAATGAAACTAGAGTACCCCAAAAAAGAAAGAACACAGAATATGAAGATATGAAAATGTCATCATCATCATCATGTGCTATACCGGTTGACGTAGGCGATCATGTCCTTTCACAATCTTCTATCCACAGTACATCGTATCAGTTCTGTTGTTGACTGTTTCCCATGTCCTGTGCCTCTAATTTCATGTGTTTGTCTACTGTCCTTGTTTCGCTTCCATAGATCAGAATTGACTCTATATAGCACCGAAAACATAGTAAAAGAATAAGAGGCACTACAATACTAGGCCTTCTATATCATCAGATCCCATCACTGATGACTGTTTTCCATGTCATGTGCTTCTAATGTGTTTGCCAACTGTCCATGATTCGCATCCATAGATCAGAATTGGCTCTATATAGCACCGAAAACATAGTAAAAGAATAAGAAGCACTGCATTACTAGGCCTTCTGTATCAGCAGATCCCATCACTGATAGGAACAACTAAGAATGAGCAGGTTGCAATAAGCACATTACACCTTCACCTACGTGCTATGTCCTATATTTATGGCTTGATCTAAAACACCACTTTAACGTTAAAACAAACAACTGTGACCTCTCTTTCTGTAAAAGTTATCAAGCGGCTTTGTGCTCTCAGCCGTGGGATGTCCTTATCACTCGACCTTCAGGACAAGAAATGTTTCCTGACTTTGTCTGGATCTTGTCCTAGCTATGTCATCTCGTGCGTCATGCTATCTCGTTTCAAATCAATCATGTTCGCTCCCTATGTACAAGCGTGACGTGTTTTTTGGGGATTTTAAAACAAAAATTGGGGATTGTTTTAATGTTTGACGTGGAGAATTAATTTGGGGGGGAAAAAGGGGGGGGGGGAATGAAGGACTATTGGAAGTAAAAAAAAAAAAAAAAAGTAAAGAACCCCGTCACGCCAAGTGGCGTATAGGGAATATGGTGTCAGTGACCATTATTTTGACAGACGTTCATCCCCATTTTGACAGACGTTCATCCCCATTTTTACAGAAGTTCATCCCCATTTTTACAGAAGTTCATCCCCATTTTTACAGAAGTTCATCCCCATTTTTACAGACGTACATCCCCATTTTTTCAGAAGTTCATCCCCATTTTTACAGATGTTCATCCCCATTTTTACAGAAGTTCATCCCCATTTTTACAGACGTTCATCCCCATTTTTACAGACGTTCATCCCCATTTTTACAGAAGTTCATCCCCATTTTTACAGACGTACATCACCATTTTTACAGACGTTCATCACCATTTTTACAGACGTTCATCCCCATTTTTACAGAAGTTCATCCCCATTTTTACAGACGTTCATCCCCATTTTTACAGACGTTCATCTCCATTTTTACAGAAGTTCATCCCCATTTTTACAGAAGTTCATCCCCATTTTTACAGACGTTCATCCCCATTTTGACAGACGTTCATCCCCATTTTTACAGACGTTCATCCCCATTTTGACAGACGTTCATCCCCATTTTTACAGACGTTCATCCCCATTTTGACAGACGTTCATCCCCATTTTGACAGACGTTCATCCCCATTTTTACAGACGTTCATCCCCATTTTTACAGACGGTGCCCATTTAAGTCTGTAGGAACCTGGTCAGGATCAAACCCGGCCTCTTATCCTTTGTAGTCCAGTTCACTAACCACTGAGCTATCGCGGCTCCCTCGATTGCAGGTTGGTAGTTAACTTTCCGTTTGAATGCGAAGACGGCAGTAGAGCAAGAAGTTGTCAGCGACCCACAGCTGATGGCTTGCGATAGGATCGGTGAACCAGAACCATCCAGACCCTGCTCCACGTCTCCGTGGTGCCTCTAGTAACAGACTAACCTGCCTAGTCTGGCAAAGCGAGTAGGAATCGAAGAGGGAAGGCAATACGGTACTCAAAAATGTGCTGAGGTCGGATGTGCTGGGCCGAACGACGCAAATATCACAGTTGTACTGCAAACCACAACACAACGCAACTTTAAGGGCGGATGACGAAGAGGTGGACTCTTTTAGTCAAGGTGCAAACGCAAGCGTGGAAAGTTCAGTTTGTCAACATTTGTAGGTTTTTGTATCCTTTACAGCAATCTAGATACATTTGTTTTGTTCTTTTTTCTTATTTATCTGTTTCATTTCTTTTCTTTCATCTCAGTTCCGTCGTCTAAATTCTCCTTCTTTTTCAGCATTGTTGGCTTTCTTCTTCTTGTATTCTGTTTATGTTTCATTTCTTTCTTCTTTATTTACCTAAACTTCCTTTCCATCACCTTCTTATTTGTCGCTCTTTCTTCGTGCTTTTCTTAAATCCAACTTTTATGTTATGTTTTTTTTTCTTCTTACATTCCCCCTTTATCTGTTTTCCCTACTCCGTTTTATTTTTCATTAAACTCTGCTGTCCTCATCTCTAATCTTGTTTTTACTAGACAGTTATTTTTCATTAAACTCTGATTTTCCTCATCTCTTATCTTGTTTTTACTAGACAGTTATTTTTCATTAAACTCTGCTTTTCCTCATCTCTTATCTTGTTTTTACTAGACAGTTATTTTTCATTAAACTCTGCTGTCCTCATCTCTTATCTTGTTTTTACTAGACAGTTATTTTTCATTAAACTCTGCTGTCCTCATCTCTTATCTTGTTTTTACTAGACAGTTATTTTTCATTAAACTCTGCTTTTCCTCATCTCTTATCTTGTTTTTACTAGACAGTTATTTTTCATTAAACTCTGCTGTCCTCATCTCTTATCTTATTTTTACTAGACAGTTATTTTTCATTAAACTCTGCTGTCCTCATCTCTTATCTTGTTTTTACTAGACAGTTATTTTTCATTAAACTCTGCTTTTCCTCATCTCTTATCTTATTTTTACTAGACAGTATCGATTATTTTTAAAAAAACTGTCGAGATCGAAAGTTGTGGAGAGAAATGATCACCTACGCCAGGAGGCCGGTTCTTGATGATGATGATGATGATTGATGCTATTAATAGTTTGGAAGGTGCCTAACAGCAACATATGTCAGCGCCTCATATGTCATGACTTACGACAGAATTAGTAAACTAAAGCCATCCAGATCTGACGCCACCTCTTTGCGGTGCCTCTAGTAGCAAACTAACCAATCTAGTCTGGCCAAGCGAGTTGGGATTATAGAAGGAATACTCTCCCGCGGCTCAAACATGCCCTCCTGAATTCGGTTGTGTTGGCCGAAACATGCAAATAAACCACAACACGGCGCAACTCCGTCTATTTAACGTCCGTTTTTTTTTCGTTTGCCAGCTTTGACCTCTGACGAAGTCCCTAGAGACTAGGAACTGAATTTTGCGTGTTAATCCATTTTTCCCTGCAGCCATATGCACAGGGGTCCCTCGCCGCACAGGCAGATAACTCCGACCTCGGAGGTACTCCTATTTTTTACCGCCGATGAGAAATCGACGTTTCAAGCCGGGCCTCGCTGCTGGGACCAGGGGTGGTTGCCGCAGAGAGAAATCACAAATAAAAATCCCACCTAGACGGAATTTGAACCCACAACCTCTCTGTCTCGAGACCAACCAGTCCCCCAACGTCCTTTTAAAGACTAGTGCTTTAAAGGACTACACGTTTCTTTATTAACTTTAAAGACTAGTGCTTTAAAGGACTACACGTTTCTTTATTAACTTTAAAGACTAGTGCTTTAAAGGACTACACGTTTCTTTATTAACTTTAAAGACTAGTGCTTTAAAGGACTACACGTTTCTTTATTAACTTTAAAGACTAGTGCTTTAAAGGACTACACGTTTCTTTATTAACTTAAAGACTAGTGCTTTAAAGGACTACACGTTTCTTTATTAACTTTAAAGACTAGTGCTTTAAAGGACTACACGTTTCTTTATTAACCAACGGGTGAGCGCCTGAAAAGAAGAAAATAGTGTTTATTTATTTATTTATTTTTTTGTTCGCTATAACTTCCTTGATGGGATTTCTCCCATTCTCCCTCGACAGCTAAAAAAGACCAATAAGGAAGTTCTCAAAAAGGCCAACACAAAAAGGCCAACACAAAAAGGCCAACACAAAAAGGCCAACACAAAAAGGCCAACACAAAAAGGCCAACACAAAAAGGCCAACACAAAAAGGCCAACACAAAAAGGCTCCTAAAAAAACATCAGAAAGAAACAATCAACATTTTTCGGGCACATCATGATAAGAGAATGTTGGAATACTTGGTTACAACTGGCAAAATAAACGGAAAGAGAGATCGCGGACGACAAAGAGAGAAAATACTAGATTGCTTGGTGTCATGGCATAGAAAGCAGGCAACAACAGAACTGATACGATGCACTGTAGATAGAAGATTGTGGAGGGACATGATCGCCTACGCCAACCGGTATGGCACATGATGATGATGATAAATTCCTTAATTTCCAATATTAAGAAGAAACAATCATCATTTTTTGGCCATGTAATGAGAAGGGAACAGCTGGAATATATTGTAACAACTGGAAAAATTGAGGGGCAAAGAGATAGAGGAAAGCAAAGAGTAAAGATACCAGACAGTTTAGGAGAATGGCTTGGCAGGAAATCAAGAATATAAATCCTAAACAACTGTCGAGATCGAAAGTTCTGGAGACACATGATCACCTACGCCAGCAGGATCGGTACTTGATGATGATAACTTCCTCTGTAAATAAGTTGAGAAGTTTCATGTTCGCCTACATCAGCTGGTATCAAACATTTCTAATGACTCTAGGTAAGGTCCTAGTCAAGCGTCGCCAGTTACTGCGACACAGGAAATAGGTCACCTTTCGAACGTAATAATTATAGCCCTCACCTCAGCCTCGGTTACGCTTGGTCTTTGTTTGGTAATTTACCTAATTCTCGTGTCCACTACTCCACTTGTCACGTTTGTACCTCCGTCCTTGGTTATTTCTACCTACAGACTTTCTATGAGGTTGAATAAACCTTTCGGGCAGTGGTTTTCAAACTGTGAGATCTGAGGTATCAAGCTGATTACATTTTGTAGTAAATATCTGTAGTTTCTCGATAATTTCCACTTCATCTTTCGCCTTTTTGAAAGCGCGTTAAGTAGTTGTACATACGTTGTAGAAAATTGAAGCCTTTGAAATGTGGATTTATAGAAGAATAATAAGAATTGGATGGAAAGAAAATGAAACAAACTCATCATCATCATCGAGTGCCCTCTCTGCATCGAAGGTTGGCTACCATGGAGCGCCATTGCACTCTGTCTCTTGCTTTGATGGTGCAGATTGCCATAGGCTGACTTGTCCATCTTTTGATGTTACTCGTCCATGTTAGTCTTGGTCTGCCTCTGCCTCTTTTACCTTGTAGTTTCCCTTCTAATATTACTTTTATTAGACTGCTGTGTCTTTTAACATGCCCCAAAAATTTCATTTGTCTTGCTCTAATTGTGTTTAGTAGGGGTTTTTTTTTCATTTTTAATTGTTTTAAAACTTCTTCGTTTGTTTTCTTTTCTTTCCATCCAATTCTACCTATTCTTCTATAGATCCACATTTCAAAGGCTTCAATTTTCTGTTCTGTTTTCTGGTCTATATAATGTCCATGTTTCTGCACCATACAAGAATATTGAAAAGATGTAACATTTTGCTTTTCTTAGTTTCAGCCCTGGTGTTATTTATTTTGATGTTAGTATATTTTTCATGGCATTGAAATTACTTTTTGCCATTCCTATTATTTTATTTATTTCAGTTGTACATTTTCCATCACTGGTTATAGTATGTCTAAGGTAGTTGTAGTTCTGGACTGTCTCCAGATGTACTCCTTCAACTTTGATATTTAATTGTAGGTCTTGAGAATTTTCTTTGTTTATGATCATAGTTTTAGTCTTTTTTTATATTCATATCTAGTCCATATTTTTTTTTATTGTCATGTTTATTACATTAAGTAATTGTTGTAGATCTTTATGATTTTCTGCTAGTAGAACAGTATCATCAGCATATCTTAGGTTAGTGATTATCTTTCCATTAATGTTTAGGCCTGGTATCTCTGAGATGTTTTTAAAGATTTGCTCAGTGTATAAACAAAACAAACTATGAAATCTTAAAACAACTAAAAATGAAACAAAAAATACTAAATACAATTCAAACAAGACAAAAGTGATTGTTGAACAATGTTAAAGGACACAGCAGTTTTCTAAAATTAATCTTGGAAGGGAAAATACAAGGTAAAAGAAGCAGATCAAAACTAACATGGACGAGTGACATCAAAAGATGGACTAGTCAGCTTATGACAACCTGCACCAACAAAACAAGAGATATAGCGGAATGGTGCTCCATTGTAACCAACATTCGTTGCGGAGGCGACACTCATTGATAATGAGATACGTTGTGTTGAGGTTTACAGCAAGTTGCTATATTTACTCATTTCGGCCAGGTGAATCCGACTTCAGCCTACCATATTTGGAAACTGAGTTTCCTTCTTTTCTGAATATTTGTTTGTCAAAAGTTGTTAATATTTCACTATGGATGCCACGAGACGCCACGAGACGTCACGAGACGCCACGAGACGTCACGAGACGCCAAGACCATCCTGTAAGGAATTGTTAGAGGACCGAGAAGGAGAGGTTTAAGGAAGAGGAGATAGGGAAAAATCAACAAACAATAGACAGACTTCCACATAACAAGATCTCAAAGAATAGACAGACTTCTACATTGCACGATCTCAAAGAATAGAGAGATTTTGACATAACAAGATCTCAAAGAATAGACAGACTTCTACATTGCACGATCTCAAAGAATAGACAGACTTCCACATAACAAGATCTCAAAGAATAGGCAGACTTCTACTTTGCACGATCTCAAAGAATAGACAGACTTCTACATTGCACGATCTCAAAGAATAGACAGATTTCCACATTTCACGATCTCAAAGAATAGACAGACTTCTACATTGCACAATCTCAAAGAATAGACAGACTTCCACATAACAAGATCTCAAAGAATAGGCAGACTTCTACATTGCACGATCTCAAAGAATAGACATATTTCCACATTTCACGATCTCAAAGAATAGACATATTTCCACATAACAAGATCTCAAAGAATAGGCAGACTTCCACATTGCACGATCTCAAAGAATAGACAGATTTCCACATTTCACGATCTCAAAGAATAGACAGACTCCCACATTGCACAATCTCCAGAATAGACAGACTTCTACATCGCACGATCTCAAAGAATAGACAGACTTCCACATTTCACGATCTCAAAGAATAGACAGACTCCCACATTGCACAATCTCCAGAATAGACAGACTTCTACATCGCACGATCTCAAAGAATAGACAGACTTCCACATCACACGATCTCAAAGAATAGACAGACTTCCACATTGCACGATCTCAAAGAATAGACAGATTTCCACATCACACGATCTCAAAGAATAGACAGACTTCCACATCACACGATCTCAAAGAATAGACAGACTTCCACATTTCACGATCTCAAAGAATAGACAGACTTCCACATTGCACGATCTCAAAGAATAGATAGACTTCCACATCACACGATCTCAAAGAATAGACAGACTTCCACATTTCACGATCTCGAATAGACAGACTCCCACATTGCACAATCTCCAGAATAGACAGACTTCTACATCGCACGATCTCAAAGAATAGACAGACTTCCACATCACACGATCTCAAAGAATAGACAGACTTCCACATCACACGATCTCAAAGAATAGACAGACTTCCACATTGCACGATCTCAAAGAATAGACAGACTTCCACATTGCACGATCTCAAAGAATAGACAGACTTCCACATTGAAAGTTCTCAAAGAATAGACAGACTTCCACATTGCACGATCTCAAAGAATAGACAGACTTCCACATAACAAGATCTCAAAGAATAGACAGACTTCCACATTGCACGATCTCAAAGAATAGACAGACTTCCACATAACAAGATCTCAAAGAATAGACAGACTTCCACATTGCACGATCTCAAAGAATAGACATACTTCCACATTGCACGATCTCAAAGAATAGACATACTTCTACATTGCACGATCTCAAAGAATAGACAGACTTCCACATTGCACGATCTCAAAGAATAGACAGACTCCCACATTGCACAATCTCCAGAATAGACAGACTTCTACATCGCACGATCTCAAAGAATAGACAGACTTCCACATCACACGATCTCAAAGAATAGACAGATTTCCACATCACACGATCTCAAAGAATAGACAGACTTCCACATCACACGATCTCAAAGAATAGACAGACTTCCACATTGCACGATCTCAAAGAATAGACAGACTTCCACATTGCACGATCTCAAAGATTTGGGAGAGGAGATATTAATTCGGATTATAACGCGGGCACGGGCGGTTGAGTAATTATGAATTTTAATTCGTTTGCAGTGATACCGGGGCCTTCCATAACCATATAACCAAAAGAAGACAGACTTCCACATAACAAGTTCTCAAAGAATAGACAGACTTCCACATAACAAGATCTCAAAGAATAGAAGAAGATGAAGAATATTAAAGAAGAAATAGAAGATGATAAAAGAATGAGTAGATGATAATGAAGAAGAATTAGCAGAAGAATAAATAGAAGGAGAAGAGTAGAATGAGGAAAAGAGGAAGAAGAAGACAGAAGAAGAAGAAGAAGAGGAAGAAAATACTTTGAATAATAGCTTGTTAAACGGGAAATAACCGAAAGACTGTAAACATAAATGGCTAGGTAGAAAGCCAAAATCGGAAGTTATAAAGAACTGTAGATATAGAAAGTTGTGGAGAGACATCATCATCTAGTCCAGCAGGCACGGCATTTAGAGACGCTGATAATATCTCAGGTCTAGATCGACCCAAATATTAACTCTTTCCGCACGATTCCGACCTAAATATTAACTCTTTCCGCACGATTCTACCCAAATATTAACTCTTTCCGCACGATTCTACCCAAATATTAACTCTTTCCGCACGATTCTACCCAAATATTAACTCTTTCCGCACGATTCGACCCAAATATTAACTCTTTCCGCACGATTCCGACCCAAATATTAACTCTTTCCGTACGATTCCGACCCGAATATTAACTCTTTCCCTACGATTCGACGCGCCTTGCTAATTTTGGCCTCTTACGTCGCGCCGCACAGTGCGTCACTTTCAATTTGATTAGTAAAGGTAAAGGTCAATTTGATTAGTAAAGGTAAAGGTCAATTTGATTAGGTCAAGTACGAGACTTGAACCGGCGTCTTAGCACACGAGTTTTTACCCATTTGCGCTCGGCCCCTTATCCAGAAATGTTCGGAGACTTCTGGATAGTGTCGCTTCAAACATCGAAACTCGCGAGACGATATCCCTCACCTTCCCAAGGGTAATACCCTGGTACCCATTTCTGCCAACGGCTGGGTCGACGGTGGGGGGTATTTTTTTTTCCAACCACGAGTACAATTAACAATGGTCCCAGTGGGAATCGAACACGGGTTGTCCGAACTTCGGTAGTTCAGTCTGGTGGTTTTCCCAACTAGGCCACCGAGGCCCCCAGTCGGGTGGTTTTCCCAACTAGACCACTGAGGCCCCCCAATATGATTTGTGTAAACCATCAGGTCATCATTGCTGAAACTAAGAATAGCAAAATGTTACATCTTCTCAATATTCCTGTATGGTGCAGAAACATGGACATTAGACAAGAAAACAGAACAGAAAATTGAAGCCTTTGAAATGTGGATTTATAGAAGAATAGGTAGAATTGGATGGAAAGAAAAGAAAACAAACGATGAAGTTTTAAAACAACTAAAAATAAAAAGGAAACTACTAAATACAATTAAGACAAGACAAATGACATTTTGGGGGCATGTTAAAAGACACAACATCCTACTAAAAGTAATATTGGAAGGGAAAATACAGGGTAAAAGAGGTAGAGGTAGACCAAGACTAACATGGACGAGTAACATCAAAAGATGGACAAGTCAATCTATGACAACCTGCATCATAAAAGCAAGAAACAGAGCGGAATGGCGATCCATGGTAGCTAACCTTCGTTGCGGAGACGGCACTCGATGATGATGAAATCATCATCAAATCGTATTCTATTTACATGTCTTGTATCATCTTAGTACTGGTGACATATATTTCCTTGTTTAATTATCTAAACATTCATGTATCTTATATTATTTGTTTGATAAATATAAACATGTAGATTGATATTTTAATTCATGACAAATTTTCCCTCGGAAATCTCTACCGCTGAATTGATAAAAACGGTACGTACTAAAAGAGTCAATGTACCCTCTCCAATAGCTTGAGAACACCTGCCCAAGGGCATTTAGGACTAAGTTTTAACACGCCAAATTTGGCCAGTCTCCAGTTTTAATTTGGCTTGTCCGACGTTGCAAAAACTGACCACCACGGGTTTGTCCTGTGTGGTTTTGATCGTAGTTACAAGTATCTGATCGACACGCACTTGAACTTACTCCAACTGGACGGACATATGTGTTTTCAAAAGTAGTGAGTGGTAGAAATGTGATATTTATTTTTTAAAATATACTTTAGAGAAACATTTCCCCGTGTACATATTTGCTAGTTAATTTATTCTCAAGCGTTATTCGTAACGCTAAACTATATTAGTATTATTATTATATAGCAAAACGACAGGGTATAGAATATCGATTAAACCAGAAGTGTTGTGTAGAAAAAGTGCAGTTACTATGTGCTCAATATATCGTAAGCTTTAGAGTTCAATAGGGAGCCACGATAGCTCGCTCAGTGGTTAGTGAACTGGACTACAAAGGACAAGGGGTAAGGTTCGATCCCAACCGACGGCTTCCGGGTTCACCCAGCCTTAAATGGGTCAGCATCATCATGTACCCTGCCGGTTGGCGTAGGCGATCATGTCCCTCCACAATCTTCTATCTACAGTGCATCGTATCAGTTCTGTTGTTGACTGTTTTCCATGCCATGACACCAAGCTATCCAGTATTTTCTCTCTTTGTCGTCCGCGATCTCTCTTTCCTTTTATTTTGCCAGTTGTAACCAAGTATTCTAACTTTCCTCTTCTCATGATGTGCCCAAAAAATGTTGATTGCTTCTTTCTGATGTTTTTTAAGAGCTCCCTTTTTGTGTTGGCCTCTTTGAGAACTTCCTCATTGGTCTTTTTATCTGTCCAGGGAACTTTCAACATTCTTCTGAGAAATCCCATCTCTGTGGCCTCTAACCGTCTTTTCATTTGTTTGTCTACTGTCCATGATTCGCTTCCATAGGTCAGAATTGGTTCTATATAGCACTGATGAACTCTCTTTCTCATTTTTATTGACATAGATTTGTTGCATAAGATATTTTTCATTTTCTTAAATGCTATTGTGGCCTGAGCTATTCTGCTTTTTATTGCTTAAATTAAGTTAATTGGGTACCGGATTTTTTTCTGGGAAAGTAAAACAGCACGGACGTAATACCGACCGCATTCCCCCAAAAAACATGTGCTGAAGGTCTGTAAAATATATGGTCACTAACACCATATTTCCCTATACGCCACTTGGCGTGACGGGGGTACTTTACTTTACTTTTTTTTTACTTTGAGAGTTCAATGGGAGCCGCGATAGCTCAGTAGTTAGTGAACTGGCCCACTAAGGACAAGAGGTCGAGTTCGATTCTGATCGACGGCTTCCAGGTTCACCCAGCCTTAACTCGTTCCGTGCGTTTCGCCGCACACTGTGCGTCACTCTCAATTTGATTAGTGTGAACCGTCATCAAACCATATTCCTTCTACATGTCTTGTATCGTCTTGGTATTGTTGTGATCTCATTCCTTGTTCAGTTATCTAAACATTCATATATAATATGTTCATCGGGTGTCCGGTTAGCGCAATCGATAGCCGGATCTAAACATTCATATATAATATGTTCATCGGGTGTCCGGTTAGCGCAATCGATAGCCGATCTAAACATTCATATGTAATATGTTCATCGGGTGTCCGGTTAGCGCAATCGAAGCCGGATCTAAACATTCATATGTAATATGTTCATCGGGTGTCCGGTTAGCGCAATCGATAGCCGGATCTAAACATTCATATATAATATGTTCATCGGGTGTCCGGTTAGCGCAATCGATAGCCGGATCTAAACATTCATATATAATATGTTCATCGGGTGTCCGGTTAGCGCAATCGATAGCCGGATCTAAACATTCATATATAATATGTTCATCGGGTGTCCGGTTAGCGCAATCGATAGGCGGATCTAAACATTCATATATAATATGTTCATCGGGTGTCCGGTTAGCGCAATCGATAGGCGGATCTAAACATTCATATATAATATGTTCATCGGGTGTCCGGTTAGCGCAATCGATAGGCGGTTGGCTTACCACGGCAACAGCCGGGGTTCGTACCCTGGCGAGGACACCTAGGTTTTACTAATTCCCTAAAAATTAGTACCTCTGAAGTCGGAGTAAATCTGCCTGCATGGCGAGGGGCATCCTGTAATGGGATAAAACAGACTTTACACGCAAAATTGAGTGGGAGGTCAAAGCTGATGAAAGCGAACGAACGAATATGTTCATCATCGAGTGCCGTCTCCGCAACGAAGGTTGGCTACCATGGATCGCCATTCCACTCTGTTTCTTGCTTTGATGGTGCAGGTTGTCATAGGCTGACTTGACCATCTTTTGATGTTACTCGTCCATGTTAGTCTTGGTCTACCTATGCCTCTTTTACCTTTTATTTTCCCTTCCAATATTACTTTTAGTAGGCTGTTGTGTCTTTTAACATGCCCCCAAAATTTCATTTGTCTTGTCTTAATTGTATTTAGCAGTTCTCTTTTTATTTTCAATTGTTTTAAAACTTCTTCGTTTGTTATCTTTTGTTCCCATCCAATTCTACCTATTCTTCTATAAATCCACATTTCAAAGGCTTCAATTTTCTGTTATGTTTTCTTGTCTAATGTCCATGTTTCTGCACCATACAGGAATATTGAGAAGATGTACCATTTTGCCATTCTTAGTTTCAGCCCTGTTATTTGTTTTGTTGTTAGTATATTTTTTATGGCATTAAAATTACTTTTTGCCATACCTATTCTTTTGTTTATTTCAGTTTTACATTTTCCATCATTGGTTATAGTATGTCCCAGGTAGTTGTAGCTCTGGACAGTCTCCAGATGTATTCCCTCAACTGTGCTATTGAAATATAATATGTTACATGCAAGATAAATATAAATATGTAGATTGATTCTTAAAACTATGAAACATTTTGTCTCTGAAATCTCTTACGTTACATTGATAAAAAGCTTCCGTACGGAAGGAGTTCAATGGGCACCGGATTTTTTTCCAGGAAAGTAAAGCGTCACGGGCGTCATACTCTTTACCTCAAAAACCATGTGCCAAGAAAGAGTTTGATGCAGCAGGAGGTCGGCGCCTGGAAGTCATGACCCAGGCGGGCCCACTTCCCTTAGAGTGTCAAGAAGCTAAAAGGCTGATACACTTGCTCGGCGGATGTCGACTTCTGATGATCAGATTGCCTCCTGTTGCAAAGCTCAGTATACAGAGATTCCTATTACTATAGTCATGAGTACACATGCGTGATAGACATATCAATTTTTGTTATGTAGCTTAGCTGGCCGTGTGCTCTAGTGTTTGTTTCTCGTGGCACGACCCTGTGTCGAAGAATATGGGTTCCATACTTCTTCGGGTAAAGGCGACCTGGCATGATACCGGCCATTTCACCCAAAATTGTGCAAAACTGGACAATACAATCCGAAGGGGCTAGACAATCCGAAGGGGCTAGACAATCAGAAGGGGCTAGACAATCAGAAGGGGCTAGACAATCCGAGGAGCTACACAATCCGAAGGGGCTACACAATCCGAAGGGGCTACACAATCCGAGGAGCCACACAATCCGAAGGGGCCACACAATCCGAGGGGCCACACAATCCGAGGGGCCACACAATCCGAGGGGCTACACAATCCGAAGGGGCTATACAATCCGAAGGGGCTACACAATCCGAGGAGCTACACAATCCGAAGGGGCTATACAATCCGAAGGGGCTATACAATCCGAAGGGGCTACACAATCCGAAGGGGCTACACAATCCGAGGAGCCACACAATCCGAAGGGGCTACACAATCCGAAGGGGCTACACAATCCGAAGGGGCTACACAATCCGAAGGGGCTACAAATCCGATGGGGCTACACAATCCGAAGGGGCCACACAATCCGAAACGGGTTACACAATTCGAGCCTCAACAAGTCTAAATTCGACCCTGAACTCTGCACTGCAGTATCGATGCATTTCTTGCGTTCTATCTCTTTATCGAAACATATACAAGCAGTGGCAATAGGAGGCAGGCTTATCTGGGGTCCACCTAGAGTCACTGCGCTGCGTATCTATCATCATCATCATCATGTACCCTGCCGGTTGGCGTAGGCGATCATGTCCCTCCACAATCTTCTATCTACAGTGCATCGTATCAGTTCTGTTGTTGACTGTTTTCCATGCCATGACACCAAGCTATCCAGTATTTTCTCTCTTTGTCGTCCGCGATCTCTCTTTCCTTTTATTTTGCCAGTTGTAACCAAGTATTCCAACTTTCCTCTTCTCATGATGTGCCCGAAAAATGTTGATTGCTTCTTTCTGATGTTTTTTTTTAAGAGCTCCCTTTTTGCGTATGTATATATAACCCAAAAAATTCTGGAATAAAAGTGTAACAAGAAGCGAAGTGAAAGTAATAGCCAAACTATATTTTTGTCATAAATTTCAATGGAAATGACCAAGATATGGTGTCATTTAATTATGTTAATTTAAGAAAATAATTTAAGGAACTATTTTACAAAGCGCAATTTTGCAGTAATGTTTTCTTCTTCTTTCCTTCCTCATCTGCCTTTCAGCGTCGAGGGGAGATATAATTTGCGGTCTTTTGCTCTTCTGTTTGCCTCTGCTGCTGTTATGTTTCCTAGTGCTTCTAATATTCCATCGATCCATCTTTTTCGTGGTCGACCCTTGGGTCTGGTGTTCTAACGACGTTTGATGAAGGCTCGTTGTGTTTTGATCTTTCTGCCTTGTCACGTGGCAAAACTATGTTATCTGTTGCTTCCTTATATATTATATGGCGGGGGCTATTCCTAGTTTTTTTCTCAGTTCTTCATTTCTGATCTTATCTCTCAGACTGTTTCCTGTCATTCGTCTAACACATTTCATCTCTGTAGAGGTTATTTTTCTTATTGTTCTTGCATCTAGGGTCAAGAACTGGAATCGGTAGCACAACGTTGGGATGATGGGTCCGGGTTTGGCATTGGTAGCAAAACGTTGGGATGGAGTAATGTTATGATCAGGTTAAATCACTATCATAATTGGATGCTGTCTCCACAAGAAAGGTTGGGTTGCTGTAGAGCGCCATTAATTCATTGGGTGCCGTCTCCAGATCGAAGGTTGGGTTCCTATAGAGCGCCATTAATTCATTGGGTGCCGTCTCCACAAGGAAGGTTGGGTCCTATAGAGCGTCATTTTACTCTATCTCTTTGTCTTGATAGTGTACATTGTTATTGATTGACCTGCCCATTTTTAACTTTATCAGTCCGCCTTAGTCTTGATCTGCCTCTGCTTCATCTACTTTGTACTTTCCCCTCCAAGATGACTTTTCGTAGGGTCTTGTGTCTCTTCACATGCCTCACAAAGTTAAGTAGTGTCTTAAGTAGTGTTATTTTTTTAAAATATAAGATGACACAGCATCTTTCGAGACAGTGCTGATGTTAAATTCAGAAGACAAAAGGCGCAAGAGAAAAGAGACAAGGCCGGGTACCGCAAATACAGGGTACAAATAATAATACATAAATATTATATGGGGAACTTCCGAGGCGATAATAGGGAATAGTTCCCCATATAATAATATTTATGTAGTTCCCCATATAATAATATTTATGTATTATTATTTGTACCCAGTATATAACCACTGGAAACTACTATTCGTGCTGTTTCGTCCAATAAATGTTTGTCTACAACACAAGTATTCAGCCCTACTGGGAGATACTTGCATTAATAGGAAAGTACAAATATATAATTTATTTCCGGTCTGTGATCGTTACCCTATGCTATAGTCATTGAGAACGCCATCGTGTAAGACACTGCTGCAATAGCTAATTTTTTAGTTGGCTGCGTGGCAGTGTGCCAAGCGTTCGGCTTCTCGTGGCAAGGCGCGGTGCCACTGAGTACGGGTTCGATCCCACTTCGGACCATATATTGTTCTTCGTTTTTTTCTATTGTTGTTTGTCTGTCAATTTTTCCGAGCGCTAACACACACTTCTTTGTTCTATTATTCCCTACCGCAAATACACCTTGTTCGTTCTGTGGATGGATCTGTCTGTCCGGGATAGGCAAATTCAGCCACGAGAGAAGATGTTCAGTAAAGCAGCACCCAGTATGATACACTAATGCTTTACCAAACTACAGACTTATCATTATTGCTTGCTACCAACAGTCTAACAAGACGCTAAAGGCGCTATTGTTCTTTTTTCCCCATCATTTTCAGCTGATTCAGAACTTCCTTGTTTGTCTTTCTTTCCTTCCACCAAATTCTCCTCATTTTCCTATAGATCCATGTTTCAAAATCTGTAATTTTCTGCTCTCTTTTCTTTGTTAATGTCCATGTTTCTGCACCATTTATGAATGTTGAGTAAGTGTAACATTTTACAATTTGTAGTTTTAGTTCTGATGTTATCTGTTTTTATGTGGTTTCATATTATTACAATTGCTTTTTTTTTGCCATTCCTATTCCTTTTTTATTTATATTTTACTTTTTCCATCATTTGTTATATCATGTCTCAAGCTAGCCATAGTCTTAAACTCTTTCTAGGTTATTTACACCTACTTCGATATCCGCTTGCACATTCTGTGTTTTTTACCTTCTTATAATCGTAGTTTCATTGTTTTTTTAAATATTTATATCGAAACCATATCCTTTGCTTATGTTGTCTCTTTTGTTCACTACTTGTTGTAGGTCTTCTGGATTTTCTGCCAGTAATGTGGTTTCATCAGACTATCTTCGACTACTTACTATATCTTGTCTATTAATGTTTAGACCTGGCACGCTCACGGTGCATTTTAATGTTAATGGTCAACCTGAAAGCTCGGCCTCATATCCTGGCCTCCTCAAGTTTCGAACTCACTGTGCTTTAAATACATACTGGGGAACGAGATCTGAGGACTTGAGGGCGTGTCCGATGTGCAGTGAGGATGATCTGTCGATAAAACTAAACTGAACCAGACCAAACTAAACTAAACTATAAACTAAACTATAAACTAAACTATAAACTAAACTATAAACTAAACTATAACTAAACTATAACCTAAACTATAACCTAAACTATAACCTAAACTATAAACTAAACTATAAACTAAACTATAAACTAAACTATAAACTAAACTATAAACTAAACTATAAACTAAACTATAATGTAAACTATAAACTAAACTATAAACTAAACTATAACCTAAACTATAAACTAAACAATAAACTAAACTATAAACTCTAAACTAAACTAAAACTAAACTAAATGTGATTTCAATACAACACGTCAATGAGGAGTTCTATTTTAAAAGACAGCTGTATCTTATACGCTACAAGTGCTGGCAATAAACTAATTAACGAAATCATAGTCAGTGTAGAAGACAGGGTGGACAGGTAGAAGATTAGACCCTCGGCGTTCAACCACTTCAGGTTGACTTCTTGAAACAAGTGCGCTAACAAAAAATATAGTACAGCGATTCCCAAACTGTTATGAGCAGTAAGTAAAGTGCCCCCGTTGCGCCAAGTGGCGTAAAGGGAATATGGTGGTAGTGACCCGGTATCACTGCAAACGAATTAAAATCCATAATTGCTCATCCGCCGTGTCAGTGGAATCTGTATGGACGAATATTCAATAATGTAATGGGATGCAGATTCAGAGTTCACAATAAATAATTAGTTTACTTTTTTTTTGTTGTTTAGTTTGGTTTGGCTTGGCTTGGCTTTGTTTAGTTTGGTTTTGGCTTGGCCAGGTTTTGCTTAGTTTAGTTTAGTTTAGTTTAGTTTAGTTCAGTTCAGTTCAGTTCAGTTCAGTTCAGTTCGGGTTTTAGTTTAGTTTAGTTTAGTTTAGTTTAGTTTAGTTTAGTTCTAGTTTTTGTTTAGTTTAGTTTAGTTTAGTTTTAGTTTTGTTTTAGATTAGTTTAGTTTAGTTTAGTTTAGTTTAGTTTAGTTTAGTTTAGTTTAGTTTAGTTTAGTTGTAGTTGTAGTTGTAGTTGTAGTTGTGGTTTTAGTTTTGGTTTTGGTTTTGGTTTGGTTTTGGTTTTGTTTTAGTTTTAGTTTTAGTTTTAGTTTTAGTTTAGTTTAGTTTAGTTTTAGTTTAGTTTAGTTTAGTTTAGTTTAGTTTAGTTTAGTTTAAAGTTTAGTTTAGTTTAGTTTAGTTTAGTTTAGTTTAGTTTAGTTTAAAGTTCAGTTCAGTTTAGTTTAGACGACAGATAATCACCTCTACACACCGGACAAGTACAGAAGTTCTCCGATCTCCTCCCCAGTATGCCCAGCAATGTGTTGGGACCGCTGGCTCCAGTTCTGTATTAGTTTGTAGTTCTTCTGTGCGTCCCCACGTAGTGCTCCTTGTGTACTAAGATGTGCTGTAATAAGACTCGTTTTGCGCTGTGGGCGTTAAGCTCCTTAACTCTTAAACTTGTCGATGAGGGGAAGTGAATCACTGAATAGTGAGATCCGATGTCTGTCCCTCTCTGGATAGTAAGATCCGATGTCTAGCCCTCTCTGGGTAGTAAGATCCGATGTCTAGCCCTCTCTGGGTATTGAAATCTGATGCCTAGACCTCTCTGGGTAGTAAGATCCGATGTCTAGCCCTCTCTGGGTAGTAAGATCCGATGTCTAGCCCTCTCTGGGTATTGAAATCTGATGCCTAGACCTCTCTGGGTAGTAAGATCCGATGTCTAGCCCTCTCTGGGTATTGAAATCCGATGTCTAGCCCTCTCTGGGTAGTAAGATCCGATGTCTAGCCCTCTCTGGGTAGTAAGATCCGATGTCTAGCCCTCTCTGGGTATTGAAATCTGATGTCTATCCCTCTCTGGGTAGTAAGATCCGATGCCTAGCCCTCTCTGGGTAGTAAGATCCGATGTCTAGCCATCTCTGGGTATTGAAAACTGATGTCTATCCCTCTCATGGTAGTAAGATCCGATGTCTAGCCCTCTCTGGGTAGTAAGATCCGATGTCTAGCCATCTCTGGGTATTGAAAACTGATGTCTATCCCTCTCATGGTAGTAAGATCCGATGTCTATCCCTCTCTGGGTATTGAAATCTTATGTCTATCCCTCTCTGGGTAGTAAGATCCGATGTCTATCCCTCTCTGGGTAGTAAGATCCGATGTCTATCCCTCTCTGGGTAGTAAGATCCGATGTCTATCCCTCTCTGGGTATTGAAATCTGATGTCTATCCCTCTCTCGAATAACGGCGACAATCAGGAGCACGCGTGGGCGTTCTGCGCACGTTAGAGAAGCCTTGACATTTGTAAATCGACAAGAGGTGGTCTCAAAATGGCCGCTGCTTAGGCACAATCAGCAGGAAACAATCTACTCGATACCGTTAAAAATCTCGACGACAAAAAATAAGAGCACTTCTGTAGTCGGAGAATGTCTGCCTATATGGCGAGAGACACTCGATCACGCATCTGCCAGTGTGAATATTGGGGGAAAAAGTGAAATTCATGAAATATTCAGTCCCCTGTGACATTGATAGCGATATAACGTTGGCGAACGCAAGAATACAAACAACATTGATATGACAGAGTGCAGTGAATTTCTTGCTGTCTCAGGCTCTGCTGGACAAAACAGAGCTCTTCGATTAATACGATTTGAGAACAGGATTTGTTTAATTATATCATGAAGCCTTGCTTGTTGTTCCTTGAGTTCATGTTTTTCTTGAATTTATTTAGTTACACTACGATTCCGGTACTGTCCAATCCATTTTTGACAAAAGAAACAAAGAAAAGGAGCTCTTAAATGTTATGTAGAGCCAGTCTTTACATATGGATGAGAATCATGGACAATAGGACAACAGACAACGAAATCACTGGAGACTAAAAATGTGTTTTTTTGCAAAAGAAATGTTGAGAATACCACGGACAGCTAAGAGGAGTAATGAAAACGTTTTGAAAGAGGCCAGAGCAAAATGAGAGCTAATTTCCAATATTAGGAAGAAACAATCATCATTTTTTTGGCCATGTAATGAGAAGGGAACAGCTGGAATATATTGTAACAACTGGGAAAATTGAGAAAATCGAGAGACGAAAAGATAAAGGGAAGCAAAGAGAAAAGATACCAGACAGCTTAAGAGAATGGCTTGGCAGAAGGTCAACAACAGAAATGATAAATGTCGAGATCGAAAGTCGCGGAGAGACATGATCACCATCGCCAGCAGGCACGGTACTTGATGATGATGATGATTCCGCCTATCCACTATTTCTTGTGTCGTCCTTTCACCTTCTTGTTGCCTGTTTGTCTGACATTTTCGTGTGTTTTATGCTCGTGCTGCTTGCGGATTGGTTAGATTTGGTCTGAGGTATTTCATCCTGTAGTTAACATCATCACTTTTGATCTGAGGTATTTCATCCTTTAATTATCAACATCATCACTTTTGATCTGAGGTATTTCATCCTTTAATTATCAACGTAATCACTTTTGATCTGAGGTATTTCATCCTTTAATTATCAACATCATCACTTTTGATCGGAGGTATTTCATCCTTTAATTATCAACATCATCACTTTTGATCTGAGGTATTTCATCCTTTAATTATCAACATCATCACTTTTGATCTGAGGTATTTCATCCTTTAGTTATCAACATCATCACTTTTGATCTGAGGTATTTCATCCTTTAGTTATCGTCATCACTTACTGCAACTGCCTTTAAAAATTTGTCTTTGTTCATTTGTTACTCTGTGCTTCTTCTGTCATTTTTTTTTAATTAATAGATATGTCATTTGGCATGTTTTTATATTCACTTGTGCCTTGCTTTTCATTCCTCGTCTTCTTCTTCTTCTTCTTATCTTCGTCATTTTCTTCTTCTTTCTTTCTTTTTCTTCTTCTTTTTTCTTCTTCTGTTTCTGCTTCTTCTTCTTTTTAATCTTTTTCTTCCTCTTCCTCTTTTTTCTTCTTCTTCTTTTCTTCTTTTTTCCTCTCCTTTTTATTCTTCTTCTTCTTCTTTTTATCCTTCTACTTCTTCTTTTTATTCTTCTTCTTCTTTTTAATCTTTTTCTTCATCTTCTTCTTTATCTTTTTTTCTTCGTCCTCTTCGTCTTCTTCTTAACTTCTTTTTCTTCTTCTTCGTCTTTTTTCTTCTTCTTTTTCTTCTTCTTCTTAGCATTCATCCACTAAGTGGACGTTGATGCGTCGTGTCGCTAGTTTGTGACAACGCCACGTTATCTATACCCTTCGACCCGACACATCCGCCTTCAGCATACATGAGTAGATTTGTTTCACAATTTTTGTCTGGACAACTGCCACTCGTTTCGATTAACACCTGGCAAAGGGTTATTTTACGTGCGCGAGTGCACACAGGACGGTCTGTTGTTCGGCTTTTTCCGAGAAGGCTCGACATGGCATCTCAGTGACCAGGGGAAGGCAAAGCCACGAAGAAAACACGGATTTGATTCTTTTTTTTTCAATTCTCGCTGCCTGTTGTTGAGATCGAGCCTGGCACCTTCTTGTCGAGAGGCCGAAGTCTTACCTCTAGACCGCCCAGCCCCCTAGATTTGTCTTTCAAGGATTTTCATTTCTGACAATACAATGTTCTCAGCGCCAGCATCTTCGTTGCTATAATTCAAACCGGAGACAAATAATAATAAATGAATATTATTATAGAGGGATATCACCGATCAACCACTAATATCTTCAGTAATCAAGAAAAGACGATGGTCATATGTTGGATATGTGATGAGAAGAGATAATAACCGAATAGCAAAGCAAGCCCTCATATGGGAAACAATAGGTAAGAGGAAAAGAGGAAGACCCAGAGAGACACTGAGAAGAACATTGATGAGAGAGGCAAGAGCAGCAGTAATCGGCTCCCTAAATGAGATAGAGCTGCTTGCACAGAACAGAGACAAATGGCGAGATTTGATAAAATATCTTTAAAAGAATTGAAAACTGCTAGAACAAAAATTTAGATAAGAGAAGGGGTATCTTGGTCTACGCCCTATGGGCCGGCTACGGCTTGAAAGGTCAATAGATAGACAGACAGACAGACGGACGGACGGGATGGGATGGGATGGATGGATGCTTCCGAGGCGATAATCAGCTTATTATTTGTCTCCAGCCTAAACCACTGGAAACTATTATTCGTGCTGTTTCGGCCTACATGTTTGTTTTGCAACGCAAATATTCAGCCTTACCCTATCCGGGGGATACTTGTCTTAATATGAAAAATACAGATACACAATGTATTCTCCGAGCTATGATCGCAGCTTTATGCTATAATCATGAGAACACCTGCATGAAAGACACTCCCACGACAGCTAATTTTTTAGTTAGCTAAGCGGCAGTGTTCCCTAACGTTTGGCTTTTCGTGGCAAGGCGATGTGCCACTGAGTACGGATTCGATCCTGCTTCGGCCCATATATTTTTCTTTGTTTTTTTTTTTCTGTTGTTGATTATTTGTCATTTTATTCCGGATGCCATAATTCAAGCCCTTGCATGTGGCGATAACGCACAGCCTGAGAACCGTTTCCATAAACAAAAGTATACCAAGGTGAAGTGACCACTAGATGATCAACCTGCTCTACGAGAAGCCTACACAACTTGTTTATGGTAGCGGTGTGAGCATGTACCAAATAGGAGGGATTCTCTAATCGAAGTCAGAGGTTTTCAAATTGTTAGCACCCAGAGGCTGCGGTTCACGACAGGCTTATTTTTTTCTTTCTTATCTTCTTCCTTTATTTCTTGTTTTCCTTTCTTCTTCTTCCTCTTTTTTTCTCTTCTTATTTTCTTCTTTTTTCTCTTCTTATCGTTTCTTCTTTTTTTTTTCTTCATCTTGCAACATTTTAAAAAATTAATCTACACCTCATTTGGCATGGTGTTTTATTATTACTTGTGTCCTCCTCCTTCTTCTTCTTCTTCTTCTTCTTCCTCCTCCTCCTCTTCTTCCTTTTTCATCTTCTTCCATGATATAATTTTCATGACATGCCTTTCTTGTTTTATCTTTTTTCCTATCGCTTTTTTCTCTTCTTATTTCTGTATGGAGGCGAAGGCGCGCCCCAAAGCACCGGAGCTGGAAGTTGTCATCGACCCACAGCTGATGGCTTGCGCTAGGATCGGTGAACCAGATCCATCCAGTGCCTGTTCCACCTCTCCATGGTGCCTCTAGTAACAGACTAACCTGTCTAGTCTGTCTAAGTGAGTAGGGATCGAATAGAGAAGACAACCCAATACTAAAAAATAACATGCTGAAGTCGGATGTGTTGGGCCGAAAGGCGCAAATATCACAGTTATACTGCAAACCACAACACAACGCAGACACGCCCACTTAATGTCCTTTTAAGGATGGACAATGAAGAGGTATACTCTTTTAGAAATCGGGCGAACGCAAGCAAACAGCATTCCTGTTTTTTCTGCATCGTTTTCTTCCTTGACGTATTTTTTATTACATACTTTTTCTTTCTGATTTTCTTCCTCTGCTTCTACTTTTTCTTCCTCTTCTTTTTCTTCCTTAATTACCTTGTCATAAAATGCTCTTTCTTTCTGTTTCTTCTTTTTTATTCTTAATTAAATTACCCTGCCACGTGACCAGACAGTAACTAATGGACACAATCCACACAGCGGCTAGCAACAAATGCACCAATCATTGACAGACCGATAGAGCGACCAGGAAAAGGGGGATTAATGTATTCTGGGAACAATGAGGCGTAACAGCGACTGAGGCGAACCAAGTAGTCAAAGACTGCAAATTATGTCCCATTGTGGTGCTGAATATGCAAAATGAGGAATGAAGTAACAAATCTGATAACTATTTACATTTGTTGTCATTTGACATTTTAAAGAGACGGTTATTCAACGTTGACTGCTCATCAGAACAATCTAAAATAATGTAGTTTTGTTCATTCTGTGAACACGCCCATGAAACTGTAGAACAACACCCTTTTGAAATATCTAAATCTCACTGACATCAGAGCAACTCTACTTCCTCAAAGACATGATGAATGGAACTGTATTCAATTCATTTTATTTTGCCAGTTGTAACCAAGTGTTCCAACTTTCCTCTTCTCATGATGTGCCCGAAAAAATTGTGATTGTTTCTTTCTGATGTTTTTTAGGAACTCTCTTTTTGTGTTGGCCTCTTTGAGAATTTCCTCGGTCTTTTTAGCTGTCCAGGAAACTTTCAACATTTTTCTGAGAAATACCATCTCTGTGCTATATAGTTTGGTGTCGTGGCACTTTAATAATGAACTACCTTTCAGCTCCCTGTGGAGCATAGGTCTTCAACAAATACTTTCAGCTCCCTGTGGAGCATAGGTCTTCAACAAACACTTTCAGCTCCCTGTGGAGCATAGGTCTTCAACAAACACTTTCAGCTCCCTGTGGAGCATAGGTCTTCAACAAATACTTTCAGCTCCCTGTGGAGCATAGGTCTTCAACAAATACTTTCAGCTCCCTGTGGAGCATAGGTCTTCAACAAATACTTTCCAAGTCGTTCTGTTTCTTGCCATTCTTTTAAGATCGCTCCATGTCTTCCTCATCATCCTCATCTCTGCTTCTATCTGTCTTCCCCAAGAATTCTCTAGTCTTCCTCTTTGTCTTTTCCCCTGGGGATTCCAAAAAAGGGCCTGTTGTGTAATACTCTCAATTGACTTCCGCGGTGTGTGTCCTATCCAGTGCCATCGCTACATAACTAATATGATGCACTGTAAATAATAGCCTGTTAATAGCTATGTTTAAGGACATGATTCGCTAGCGCTAGCCGGTATGGCACATGATGACGATGCTTAGTAAATGTAACAGTTCCCTCCCCTGCATTGCTAGGTGTATGTGTATATGGTATTAGTGATCATATTTTTCTATGACCGCAGCACATTGTTTGGTGATATGTCGGTATCACGCCAGGCCGCTGTTAATTTTTTTTTTTAATTTGGCAACCACTTTTAGAGACTGGGTGAACCACGAAGTCTTGAGTGGAAACTATCATTTCCTTCCTCTTCTCATTCACTATGATCTATATCTACAAAGTCTACTTTTCTTATCTTCCTTTTTCATCAATCTCTCGTTCACTAAGATTTATATCTACAAAGCCTACTTTTCTTATCTTCCTTTTTCCTCTTAATCTCTCGTGCACTAAGATTTATATCTACAAAGTTTAAGTAAAGTAAAGTAAAGTAAAGTAAAGTAAAGTAAAGTAAAGTAAAGTAAAGTAAAGTAAAGTAAAGAACCCCCGTCGCGTCAAGTGGCGTATAGGGAATATGGTGTTAGTGACCATAAATTTTACAGACCTTCGGCACATGATTTTTGGGGTAATGTGGTCGGTATTACACCCGTGCCGCTTTACTTTCCAAGAAAAAAATTCGGTACCCATTTAAGGCTGGGTGAACCCGAAAGTCGTCGGTTGGGATCGAACCCTAACTCTTGTCCTTTGTAGTCCAGTTCACAAACCACTGAGCTATCGCGGCTCCAACATCTTCTGTAGCTCGTTCTAAAGTTGTGTTTAATGTACTTTCATTTGCTCAGTGGTTTCTCTCAGCTTGCTTCTCTAGTGCGCCCCTCTCAGCATGCCTCTCTAGTGCGCCCCTCTCAGCGTGCTTCTCTAGTGCGCCCCTCTCAGCGTGCCTCTCTAAGTTCGCCCCTTTCAGCGTGCCTTTCTCAGTGTGCTTCTCTAAGTGCGACTCTCCCAGTGTACCTCTCTCAGTGCGTCCATCTCAGCGCACCTCTCTAAGTGCGCTTCTCTAAGTACGACTCTCCTAGTGTACCTCTCTCAGTGTGCCTCTCTCCAAAGCGGCACGGGCGTAATACTGACCACATTACCCCAAAAATCATGTGCTGGGGGTATGTAAAATGTATGGTCACTAACACCATATTCCCTATACGCCACTTGGCGGGACGGGGCGTACTTTACTTTAATTACATTGAAATTCTTGAGAATAACGACGCCTATGAAAGGAACAGGTTGTAAAAGGCGTAATTCTCGACATGCGGTTATTCATCATCAAGTACCATGCCTGCTGGCGTAGGCGATCATGTCTCTACACAACTTTCGATCTCGACCGTTATTTATCATTTCTGTTGTTGACCTTCTGCCAAGTCATTCTCTTAAGTTGACTGGTATCTTTTCTCTTTGCTTCCCCTTATCTCTTTGTCCCTCGATTTTTCCAGTTGTTAAATTTTTTTCCAGTTCTCTTCTCATTACATGGCCCAAAAAAAAAAATGATGATTGTTTCTTCCTAATATTGAAAATTAGCTCTCTTTTTGCTTTGACCTCTTTCAGAACGTTTTCATTACTCTTCTTAGCTGTCCATGGTATTCTCAACATTCTTCTGTAAAACCACATTTCTACAGCCTCCAGTGATTTTCTTGTGTGTTGTCCTATTGTCCATGACTCCCATCCATATGCTAAGACTGGCGCTACATAACATTTAAGAACTCTGTTTCTCGTTTCTATTGTCAAAAATGGATTGCATAGTGTCTTCCTCATTTTTTTTGGAAAGCTGCTTTTGCCTGAGCCTTTCTGCATCTCACCTCTGTTGTAAGTAAAAGTAAAGTACCCGTCACGCCAAGTGGCGTATAGGGAATATGGTGTTAGTGACCCTATATTTTACAGACCTTCAGCACATTATTTTTTGGGTAATTGGGTCGGTATTACGCCCGTGCTGCTTTACTTTCCCAGAAAAAATCCGGTACCCATTTAAGGCTGGGTGAACCCGGAAGCCGTCGGTTGGGATCGAACCCTACCCCTTGTCCTTTGTAGTCCAGTTCACTAACCACTGAGCTATCGCGGCTCCCACCTCTATTGTACAGAGCTGTTATTAACGGCTCATATACGCTGACAGACTGAGAACCGCTAATGGAACAGTCTATTTTCAATTCCCACTTTGTAGAGATAGGGGTGGTAGACAAACCATCTTCATATCTACATTGTAAACAAATGTAGGTAAAAGTCCAGACCTTTTTAGACCAAAGGACTGGATCGTATAGAATTTGTATACCACGAGAAGATAAATGTAATCTGACGCACCAGTAGCTAGGGCAAAATAAAATGCTCTAGCGGCAGAGCTTTGATGTTGGGGATTTCTTTGGACTTTCATTTCAAATGGTTTTGGTTTCTTTAACCAGTGGAGTTCTGTAGCGATAAATTATTCCTTTCATAAAGTTCGTGATTTAACCTTTTCATTAATGCTGTGTTATTTATTTTAGTTGTGCAGTTTGTGTGTGTGTGTGATTTATTGACAGGTAAAATCGGCCCGTTTATTGCTTTTTAAAACAGTTAATTTTTTTCTTTTCTTCGTTTTCTACTTCTTTTGCTTTGCTTATTTGTTTTCTTTTCCTTTTTATTATTCTCTTTCTTCTTCTTCTTTTACTTATTTTTTTTTAAATAGTTGTTTTTCACCCTTCTTCTACTAAATCTATTTATTCTGTTTGCTTCTTTTTGTACTAAATCTATACTGTTTCTTCATCTTCTTCTTCTTCCTCTTCTTCCTATACTTCTACTATTACTTGTTCATCTTTCTTTGATTCTACAGCTATCACTTATTATTTATTTTGCTCCTTCATCTTCTTTTTTTTTTCTGCGATTTCCTCTTCTACTACCACTTCTTCCTCTGATTCTACAGCTAGCACCTCTTCTTCCTCTGATTCTACAGCTAGCACCTCTTCTTCCTCTGATTCTACAGCTAGCACCTCTTCTTCCTCTGATTCTACAGCTAGCACCTCTTCTTCCTCTGCTTCTACAGCTAGCACCTCTTCTTCCTCTGCTTCTACAGCTAGCACCTCTTTTTTTATCTTCTTCTTCTTCCCCTACATCAACAACCATTTCTTCCTTTTCCTCTGCTTCAACAGCTACCACTTCTTATTATTATTTTGCTCCTTCATCTTCTTCTTCTTTTCCTGCCATTTCTTCTTCAACAACCATTTCTTCCTCTACCTCTGCTTCTTCAGCTACTATTTCTACTTCTACTTATTCTGTCTTTTTTCCCCTTGTTTTTCTTTTCTTTCTTTTTTTTTACTTTATTTTTTTCTTCTCCCTCGGACAGCGGTGACATCAACTTATAAGATTGCTCGTCTGACGTCAGCATAACTGGTTTTCGGGGAATAGGTGGGTTCTGGGTTTCCCCTCGATTACTACTGATATGGTCGTATTCTGTTTCCGCAGGGAGCTGGTGTAGGATCTTCATGAATTTTATTTAACTTTACTTGATGGAAAATTGTCAGCTACGAATATTTATCTGTTTTGCTTCTCTTGTCACCTGTTAAAGACATTTTGGGTCGAAACGTTCGAGTGCTTTATCTTGTCTTCGTTATTTTATTGCATAAATCTTTGACCACTTTTAGACCATACGATGTACACTGTATAGACTCTTATTGATATCTACAAATAACATGTTCCTTTATCAACCACCACCATCAACCTTAGTGTCCATACGATGTCCACGGTATAGACTTAGACAGAGTACAGACTTAGACAGAGTACAGTCTTAAACAGAGTACAGACTTAGACAGAGCACAGTCTTAAACAGAGTACAGACTTAGACAGAGTACAGACTTAGACAGAGTACAGACTTAGACAGAGTACAGACTTGTGGTACAGACTTAGACAGAGTACAGACTTGTGGTACAGACTTAGACAGAATACAGACTTAGACAGAGTACAGACTTGTGGTACAGACTTAGACAGAGTACAGACTTAGACAGAGTACAGACTTAGACAGTCTATACTTAGACACAGCACATACTTAGAGTACAGACATAGACAGCCTATACTTACACACAGCACATACTTAGAGTACAGACTTAGACAGTCTATACTTAGACACAATACAGACTTTTGGTACAGACTGAGACATTACATAACTAGACAGAGTACAGACTTAAGAGTACAGACTTAGGCAGAGTACAGATTTAGAGTACATACTTAGACAGTACATACTTAGACACATCACAGCCTTAGAGTACAGACTTAGACAGAGTACAGATTTAGACAGAGTACAGTCTTAGAGTACAGACATAAACAGTAAATACTTAGACAGAGTACAGCCTTAAGAGTACCGACGTAGACAGAGTACCGACGTAGACAGAGTACCGACGTAGACAGAGTACCGACGTAGACAGAGTACCGACGTAGACAGAGTACCGACGTAGACAGAGTACAGACTTGTGGTACAGACTTGTGGTACAGACTTGTGGTACAGACTTGTGGTACAGACTTGTGGTACAGACTTGTGATACAGACTTAGACAGTGTATACTTAGGCACAGCACATACTTAGAGTACAGACTTAAGAGTACAGACTTAGACAGAGTACAGTCTTAGAGTACAGACATTAACAGTAAATACTTAGACAGAGCATGGCCTTAAAAGAACCGACGTAGACAGAGTACCGACGTAGACAGAGTACCGACGTAGACAGAGTACCGACGTAGACAGAGTACCGACGTAGACAGAGTACCGACGTAGACAGAGTACCGACGTAGACAGAGTACAGACTTAGACAGAGTACAGACTTGTGGTACAGACTTGTGATACAGACTTAGACAGTGTATACTTAGGCACAGCACATACTTAGAGTACAGACTTAAGAGTACAGGCTTAGACAGAGTACAGTCTTAGAGTACAGACATAAACAGTAAATACTTAGACAGAGCATGGCCTTAAAAGAACCGACGTAGACAGAGTACCGACGTAGACAGAGTACCGACGTAGACAGAGTACCGACGTAGACAGAGTACCGACGTAGACAGAGTACCGACGTAGACAGAGTACCGACGTAGACAGAGTACCGACGTAGACAGAGTACAGACTTAAGAGTACAGACTTAGACAGAGTACAGTCTTAGAGTACAGACATAAACAGTAAATACTTAGACAGAGCATGGCCTTAAAAGAACCGACGTAGACAGACTACAGACTTAGAGCACAGATTTATACACTGTACCGACTTTTTACAGACTTAGACAGAGTACAGGCTTAGAGCACAAACTTAAATAAGAGTACAGGCTTAGACATAATACAGGCTTAGAGTACAAACTTTAAACAGAGTACAGGCTTAGACAGAGTACAGACTTAGAGTACAAACTTTAAACAGAGTACAGGCTTAGAGTACAAACTTTAAACAGATTACAGGCTTAGAGTACAAACTTTAAACAGAGTACAGGCTTAGAGTACAAACTTTAAACAGAGTATAGGCTTAGAGTACAAACTTTAAACAGAGTACAGGCTTAGAGTACAAACTTTAAACAGAGTACAGGCTTAGAGTACAAACTTTAAACAGAGTACAGACTTAGAGTACAAACTTTAAACAGAGTACAGGCTTAGAGTACAAACTTTAAACAGAGTACAGGCTTAGAGTACAAACTTTAAACAGAGTACAGGCTTAGAGTACAAACTTTAAACAGAGTACAGGCTTAGAGTACAAACTTTAAACAGAGTACAGGCTTAGAGTACAAACTTTAAACAGAGTACAGGCTTAGAGTACAAACTTTAAACAGAGTACAGGCTTAGAGTACAAACTTTAAACAGAGTACAGGCTTAGAGTACAAACTTTAAACAGAGTACAGGCTTAGAGTACAAACTTTAAACAGAGTACAGACTTAGAGTACAAACTTTAAACAGAGTACAGGCTTAGACAGAGTACAGACTTAGAGTACAAACTTTAAACAGAGTACAGGCTTAGAGTACAAACTTTAAACAGAGTACAGGCTTAGAGTACAAACTTTAAACAGAGTACAGGCTTAGAGTACAAACTTTAAACAGAGTACAGGCTTAGAGTACAAACTTTAAACAGAGTACAGGCTTAGAGTACAAACTTTAAACAGAGTACAGGCTTAGAGTACAAACTTTAAACAGAGTACAGGCTTAGAGTACAAACTTTAAACAGAGTACAGGCTTAGAGTACAAACTTTAAACAGAGTACAGGCTTAGAGTACAAACTTTAAACAGAGTACAGGCTTAGAGTACAAACTTTAAACAGAGTACAGGCTTAGAGTACAAACTTTAAACAGAGTACAGACTTAGAGTACAAACTTTAAACAGAGTACAGACTTAGAGTACAAACTTTAAACAGAGTACAGACTTAGAGTACAAACTTTAAACAGAGTACAGGCTTAGAGTACAAACTTTAAACAGAGTACAGGCTTAGAGTACAAACTTTAAACAGAGTACAGGCTTAGAGTACAAACTTTAAACAGAGTACAGGCTTAGAGTACAAACTTTAAACAGAGTACAGACTTAGAGTACAAACTTTAAACAGAGTACAGGCTTAGACAGAGTACAGACTTAGAGTACAAACTTTAAACAGAGTACAGGCTTAGAGTACAAACTTTAAACAGAGTACAGGCTTAGAGTACAAACTTTAAACAGAGTACAGGCTTAGAGTACAAACTTTAAACAGAGTACAGGCTTAGAGTACAAACTTTAAACAGAGTACAGGCTTAGAGTACAAACTTTAAACAGAGTACAGGCTTAGAGTACAAACTTTAAACAGAGTACAGACTTAGAGTACAGGCTTAGACAGAGTACAGACTTAGAGTACAAACTTTAAACAGAGTACAGGCTTAGAGTACAAACTTTAAACAGAGTACAGGCTTAGAGTACAAACTTTAAACAGAGTACAGGCTTAGACAGAGTACAGACTTAGAGTACAAACTTTAATAAGAGTACAGGCTTAGAGTACAAACTTTAAACAGAGTACAGGCTTAGAGTACAAACTTTAAACAGAGTACAGGCTTAGAGTACAAACTTTAAACAGAGTACAGGCTTAGAGTACAAACTTTAAACAGAGTACAGGCTTAGAGTACAAACTTTAAACAGAGTACAGGCTTAGAGTACAAACTTTAAACAGAGTACAGGCTTAGAGTACAAACTTTAAACAGAGTACAGGCTTAGAGTACAAACTTTAAACAGAGTACAGACTTAGAGTACAAACTTTAAACAGAGTACAGGCTTAGAGTACAAACTTTAAACAGAGTACAGGCTTAGAGTACAAACTTTAAACAGAGTACAGGCTTAGAGTACAAACTTTAAACAGAGTACAGACTTAGAGTACAAACTTTAAACAGAGTACAGACTTAGAGCACAAACTTTAAACAGAGTACAGGCTTAGAGCACAAACTTTAAACAGAGTACAGACTTAGACAGAGTACAGACTTAGACAGAGTACAGACTTAGACAGAGTACAGACTTAGACAGAGTATTGACACGATATTTGCGTCTTTCGGCCCTGCACATCTCTCATCAGCATGACATTTGTGAGTACTGGTTTGCCTTTCCTCCGCTCAAGTCCCAGTGGTTAATATGTTAGGAAGTACACTGCGAAGATGTGGAGTAGAATCTGTATAGTTCTGGTTCACCAATCCTACCACAAACAGTCAGCTATGAGTTGTTGACTTCTTCAGCTTTCGCGCTCTACCTTCGGTTTTCTCGTCGTTGAATGATGGAGACACCCGGAGAGTTCCTGGGACCCCCTGACCATGGTCAGGGAAGAGAAGGATGAAGTCACTGTCGCTTGCCACGCATGTCGTTAGAAATCACCAAGAAGCTGGGGTTCAGGCCTTCGTAGGTGGTACTGAATTCATGCTTCTGAGCTGAAGCCATTTTCAGTGCTTTCGTGAGTGTTGTGGGTTTGCTTCAGATGTGTTTAGGAAGGAGATTTGAACACTACGGAGTTATCTGTTGTGCAAACAAAGACGATCTGTTGATTATACTGTTCTGTTCTATTCATGAACAGACAGCTTAAGAGAATGGCTTGGCAGAAGGTCAACAACAGACATAATAAATGTCGTGATCGAAAGTTGTGGAGAGACATGATCACCTACGCCAGCAGGCGCGGTACTTGATGATGATGATTCTATTCATGACATAAGTTTCATTGCAGTCAGGACATCCCCATATCTCCTGCATCCTCCCCCTCCCCCCCCCCCCCCCCCGTTCTCCAGCGCTTATCGAAACGTTTGTGACTGATTGTTCCTGTAAGGTGTTGATTATAGATACAGCTTCTGTCCCCACAAACCACTCCGCTTCCACAAGACCCCTTTTTCACTCATAGACTCCTCAGTCAATCAATGCAAACATCCTTGTCCACCCTTCTCCTCCTCTAGTAAAGTAAAGTACCCCCGTCACGGCAAGTGGCGTATAGGGAAATTTGGTGTTAGTGACCCTATATTTTACAGACCTTCAGCACATGATTTTTGGGGTAATGTGGTCGGTATTACGCCCGTGCTGCTTTACTTTCCCAGAAAAAAATCCGGTACCCATTTAAGGCTAGGTGAACCCGGATCACGGCTCCCTATTCTCCTCCTCTACTCTTTAGAAATGAAGAACAAACTTGGTGTTCACTTCTTTCTCCAAAGTAAGGCAACACTCGGTGTTTAGAGCTTTCAGCGAGCTTATCTGCTATTGCAATGCCATGTACACCAGAGTGCTCTAAACAGTACACCGATGTTAACGCGCTCACTTTACAACCATTCAAGAGCTGCATCCACTCCTGCCGCAGACACTGGCAATCTTCTGTAGCATACTTTGCGAGTCAGTCACCAAGACTGTGTCTCTCTCTCTCTCTCTCTCTCTCTCTCTCTCTCTCTCTCTCTCTCTCTCTCCGATCAGGACTCAATCAGAGTAGGATTCCAGACTCTCGAACGAAGACAGCTGTCTGTTTAAGCCTGTTAGATCCACTCCGATTGAATACCTGTTAAAACGTTGCACAGTGTTCTGCGCCAGTGGCACAGTGCATCCGATTTCAGCCAGCATTTTGTTCAGGTTTGCTTTCCTTAGCCTTTGATTGTCCCCAATCTTCCTGCAAGGCAGCAGATGATCTTTTCTGTAGGGGGATTCTGCCCTTAGATGGTCGGCCTTCCCAGGTTTACGAGCAACATCTGCCCGAGTCACTAGAGGTGACTAACACAGACATGCAAAAGAAGACTGTGTGATCGACATTCTGTGCAACCAACCATGTTATCCCCGCCGTTGCTGTTTCTATCTCCTTTCTCATTCTGGTACCGTAATGCTACACTTGCCAGACTCCCTGGCCACTTCTCTGACATGTTGGTACGCCACAAAACCCCGACCACTGCGTTATCCGCGGGATACATGACCATTCGAAAGATGATGATAGGGTCGATCTGTCGACTAATCTAAACTGATTGTTTCAGTTTTATTTAGACTTGTAACAGAACTGACTAATGAGGTTTCAGTTAGTGATACCTCCTGGCATATAAAGACCCCCGTCTTTGTTCACATATTTCAAACACAATAAATGTAACAGGTGGCTGGGTAGTCTAGGCGTCGGCGTCAGGACGGCTATGACCCGGGTTCAAACCCACCAGACGCTGGGTGAACCGGTAGCCGTCGGTTGGGATCGAGCCCAACCTCTTGTCCGTTGTAGTCCAGTTCACTAACCACTGAGCTATGGCGGCTCCCAGGGTGTTACATAACGAGATATATTTGTTAGAATTGTTCTTTAAATCATCATCATCATCGAGTGCCGTCTCCGCATCGAAGGCTGGCTACCATGGAGCGCCATTCCCTTGTGTCTTTTGATTTGATGGTGTAGGTTGTCATACTTTGACTTGTCCATCTTTTGATGTTTCATGTTAGTCTTGGTCTGCCTCTTTTACCTTGTATTTTCCTTCCAATTTTACTTTTATTAGGTTGTTGTGTCTTTTAACATGCCCCAAAAATTTCGTCTTGTTCTAATTGTGTTTAGTAGTTCTCTTGTCATTTTTAGTTGTTTTAAAACTTCATCATTTGTTTTCTTTTCTTTCCATCCAATTCTACCTATTCTTCTATAAATCCACATTTCAAAGGCTTAAATGTTCTGTTCTGTTTTCTGGTCTAATGTCCTTATTTCTGCACCATATAGGAATGTTGAGAAGATGTAACATTTTGCTATCCTAAGTTTTATCCCTGTTGTTATTTGTTTTGATGTTAGTATACTTTTCATGACATTAAAATTACTTTTTGCCATTCCTATTCTTTTGTTTATTTCATTTTTACATGTTCCATCACTGGTTATAGAATGATCAATGTAATTGTAGCTCTGAACTGTCTCCAGGTCTATTCTTTCAACTTTTATATCCACTTATATGTTTTTTTCCTTCTTGGTAAAGATTCCTAATATTCCATGTTTATATCACTTCTGACATAAGTTAAAATTTCTCTCCATGGCTTTCATTAGAATAATACTCTCTCTCTCGCTCTCTCTCTCTCTCTCTCTCTCTCGCTCTCTCTCTCTCTCTCTCTCTCTCTCTCTCTCTCTCTGCGATCAGGACTCAATCAGAGTAGGATTCCAGACTCCCACATGAAGTCAGCTGTCAGGTTAAGTGTGTTGATCGCCCCCACAGACAGAACATCACAATTAGAGTCTGCCAGATCCACTCTGATTGAACACCCGTTAAAACGTTGCACTGTGTTCTGCGCCAGTGGCCCAGTGCATCCGATTTCAACCAGCATTTTATTCAGGTTTGCATTCCTTAGCCTTTGATTGTCCCCAGTCTTCCTGCAAGGCAAGAATAATACATTACGAGACTCTCCAATCTCTTTCACGGTGGTCAGACTCATTCATCTTATTTGAATATTTCTTTCTAATACAAGAGTGTATTATCAGTTTAACCCGGATTTTATCCGTCTTGTAGATAAATAAAAAAGATAAATGTTATTTATCTGTTAATCGCTGTTTTGATGTGTGCGTAATATAAAAGAAAGTACTTGTCCTTGTAAATTCATAAGTGCTGTGTTGATATATGTTCGATTGCTGTGTTTACCTACACAACTTTGCTTCTCTCTGGTCTTGAAGAATAATGGTTTCCACGTACTGAGATAGAGTTGTTCTTGTGCTTTAGTAAGGCTAAAGAATCAATCAATGAACAAACCAACGAAACAGGCAATCAACCAATCTATGATTTAATCAATTAACAAATGTAACCAATCAACCAAATTAATCAACTGCTCAATCAATTTAATAAATATATTAAATCCATCTACCTACCTAACTACCTACCTATCTACCTACCTACCTATCTATTGTCCTTTGGAAGCCGAAGAATCAATCACCCAGTCAACCATTTTAATCAACCACAAAATCATTTTAACAATTAATAAATTAATTAATTAACAATTCATTCAATCAATCAATTATTCAATCAGTCAGTTATCTAATCAATCAATGATCCAATCTATCAATTTACCATTCAATCAATCAAGTGAACAATCTATAAGCTAATCAAGTCATCTATTTCGTTCAATCAATCAATCAAGCGACCACTTAATCAATTAATAAATTAACCAATGAATCAATAAACCAATCACTCGATCAACCAATCAGTCAATAACCAACCAATGAATTAATCAATGGAGCATTTGACCAATGAATGGATCAATGCAGCACAAGCCACATTTAGAAGCAAAAGAGCACAGACCAGGTTTCTCCATCCACGATTATTTCTCCAATTGTCTCCAACTTCTTTCAGTCCAGATCAAAGTTCTTAAAACTTGCTCCGTGTATTCCTGGCTTTCTCCTACCCTGTGGGTTCAATGACAGTGCATATCCTGCTATGCTGATATTATGTTTTCCTCATGTGTGTCCGATACCAATCTATCTCTATTTGCTACTAACAGTTTTGGTATTTGATTGGGTTTTGCGATTGTTAAACCGAAAGTTGTATCCAATTTTTCTTCTGCTCTCAAGATCAAATGTTATGTTGGGGGGCTGGTTGGTCTCGAGGCATGACGCCGGCCTCGAGACAGAGAGGTTGTGGGTTCAAATCCCGGCTGCACCAGTTGAGATTTTTATTTACGATTTCTCTCTGCGGCAACCACTCCTGGTCTCAGCAGCGAGGCCCGGCTTGAAATGTCAATTACTCGTGGGCAGAAAAAATATGAGTACCTCCGAAGACTTATCTGCCTGTGCGTCGAGGGACCCCTGTGCACACGGCTGCTAGGCAAAAATGAATTGTCTGTCTGTCTGTCTGCGATCAGGACTCAATCAGAGTAGGACTCCAGACTCTCGCACGAAGACAGCTGTCTGTTTAAGCCTGTTAGATCCACTCCTATTGAATACCTGTTAAAACGTTGCACTGTGTTCTGCGCCAGTGGTCCAGTGCATCCGATTTCAGCCAGCATTTTTTCAGGTTTGCTTTCCTTAGCATTTGATTGTCCCCAATCTTCCTGCAAGGTAGCAGATGATCTTTTCTGTAGGGGGATTCTGCCCTTAGATGGTCGGCCTTCCCAGGTTTACGAGCACCATCTGCCCGAGTCACTAGAGGTGACTAACACAGACATGCGACTTGTAATATGAGGAAACTGCAACTAGGAACACTTTTCATACACAGCCTCCAACTGTTCCCGCCGCCTATCCCCATATACCGGTAAGTCACGTCCTCTTGAAAATGATGATCGTCGTAGCACTTGATGATGTTAGGCCATCGTTGATGACTCCAATTCCAAACATATAGACACACAGTCAGTCGTCAAATTTTCCCCGTCGCACATCAAACAGCAGGCCGTAAGATTTGCGCACGGCCGGTTTAGGGAACCATTACGATGACGTAGAGTAAAAATGGATTAATACGCACAATTCTGTTCTTAGTGTCTAGGGACTTCGTCAGATGTAAAAGCTGGCGAACGAAAAAAAAATGTTATGTTATGTTTGGTATGTAATATAAGGATCATTTCCACTGCACACCAGACTAGTTCATATGTGATTCAATTTCCGCCCCAAAATATCGAGAATCTTTGAAAAGGACCTTCACATTCGTGGGATTTAAAGGTACGGATGGTTTTTTTCGCTGACAGTTCTGCCCGGGCTGGTGCCATTCTGGCCTACTCCATTCGATTTGTAACTATCAAGGATACTTTAACGTATACGAGTGTACAGGGGCCGCCTTTTCTGATGTTATCCGAGAGGGCTAGACATCGAATCTTGCTACTTTAGGAGGGCTAAACATCGAATCTTACTACCTAGAGAGGTCTAGACATCGAATCTCACTACTTAGAGAGGGCTAGACATCGAATCTTACTACGTAGAGATGGCTAGACATAGAAACTCACTACCACGAGAGGCTAGACATCGAATTTCACTGCCAGGAGAGGGTTAGATATCGAATCTCACTACCTTGAGAGAGCTAGACATCGAATCTCACTACCTAGAGACCAGCGGTGGGCCGACCTTTTTATTTACTAATATATCACATGTAATGTGACTTCCGCGATATATTGTTGGTTACAGAAGAATGTTGAGAGTACCATGGACAGCTTATAAGAGTAATGTAAAGGTTCTGAAAGAGGCCAAAGCAAAAAGAGAGCTAATTTCCAATATTAGGAAGAAACGATCATCATTTTTTTTCTGGCTATGTAATGAGAAGAGAACAACTGGAATATATTGTAACAACTGGGAAAATCGAGGGAGGAAGAGATAGAGGGAAGCAAAGAGAAAAGATAGCAGACAGCTTAAGAGAATGACTTGGCGGAAAGTCAACAACAGAAATGATAAATAACTGTCGAGATCGAAAGTTGTGGAGAGACATGATCACCTACGCCAGCAGGCACGGTATCAGATGTAGTGCTTCGGTCATTTTTATTTGATAATTAAACCCGTCGTTATGTGATTTAGCTATTTCTTCTTCTTCAACCTTTCAGCTCCCTGTGGAGCATATGTCTTCAACAAACATTTCCAGGCTGTTCTGTTTCTTGCCATTCTTTTAAGATCACTCCAAATCTTCCCCATCATCTCCACTCTGCTTCCCTCTGTCTTCTCCAAGAATATTTTGGACTTCCTCTTTGTCATTTTCCTTAGAAGTTCCAAAAAGGGCCTGTTGTGTGAAACTCTCATTTGGCTTCCGCACTGTCTGTCCTATCCAGCGCCATCGTCTTCGCTGTATCTCTTTATCCACTGGTATTTGACTGGTACATTTCCATAATTCTATGTTAGTGATTTTGTCCTGCCATTTCCATCCTTTTACCCTGCGCAAGCATCCATTACTGAATGTGTGTATCTTCATGATTATCATTTTTGTTGCACTCCATGTTTCACAGCAATATAATAGGACTGATTTAACAAATTCATCTTTTTGTTGCCGTTATATAATTTAATCATGTGTTGCCTTTACACGAATTAGTCGTGTATTACATTTACGGGACTTAATCCGTGCCTCTGTTGGTGATTTAATCCTGTATCGCCGCTATATATTTTAATCCTGTGTCTCTGTTATATGATTTAATCGTGTAGAGATAAGGTCAAGGTAAAGTACGTTACTTGAACCAGCGTCTTAGCACGCGAGTTTCCACCCATATGTGCTCGGCCGCCTATCCAGAAATGTTCGGAGATTTCTGTATAGTGTCGCCTCAAGCATCTAAACACAGATGCGAGGCAACATTCGTTTAATCGTGTGATTCATTTATATGATTTAATCCCGTGTCTCTGTTATATGATTTAATCGTGTGTCGAATTTATATGATTAATCCAGTGTCTCTGTTGTATGATTTAATTGTGTGTCGAATTTATATGATTTAATCCCGTGTCTATGTTATATGATTTAATCGTGTGCCGCATTTATACGATTTAATCCCATGTGTCGAATTTATATGACTTAATCCCGTGTCTCTGTTATATGATTTAATCCCGTGTCTCATAGGATTTAATCCAGGAGACCCGTTAGGTAATTTAATCCTGTATAGCCGTTATGTGATTTAATCCCACGTTAATAATACCAGCTAAATCGGTGCCATTGTTTGTGTTGAAGTGAGAAGCGCAGAATACGTTGACAGCTATACAAATCAACTTTCTGTCAACGTTTTACACGAACAAATACGTAGGAAACCGTCAGCTGAAAGACGCATGTACCTGCAGGTGTTAGTGATAAACAACTTTGGTAAAAAAGTATTTTATTTACGTCACCAAGTGTGTTGTGGTCTACGTCATTTTAAACTTGTGATGCAACGTTCTACGTCATAACATTGTGTGTACTTATAATTGATTCTTCATTATGGGGGCTCTAAAATTGATTGGAGTTCTGATCGTCGGAGATCTTGCCTAGTCTGCCCCAAGAACAGACCCCGGGCGTGCTAAATACAGCTCTAACATTGATTGGAATTCTGATCGTCGGAGACCTCGCCTAGTCTGCCCCAAGAACATACCCCGGCCTTGCTAAATACCTCGATGTGTGATTAAGGGGGAGGCCTACACATTGTTGAAGCAGGGATAATCAAGAACAAATATTGAACTCTACAAATATCTAAAGCCCTGAACTCTACAAACATCTAAAGCCCCAAATTCTACAAACATATAGAGCCCCAAACTCTACAAACATATAGAGCCACAAACTCTACAAACATATAGAGCCCCAAACTCTACAAACATATAGAGCCCCAAGCTATACAAACATCGAAAACCCTGAACTCTATAAACATCTAAAGCCCCAAACTCTACAAACAGCCCCAAACTCTACAAACATCTAGAGTTCCACACTCTACAAACATCTAAAGCCCCAAACTGTACAAACATCTAAAAGCCCAAACTCTACAAACATCTGGAGCCCCACGCTCTACAAACATCTAGAACCCCAAACTCTACAAACATCTAAAACCCCAAACTCTACAAACATCTAGAGCCCCCGCTCTACAAACATCTAGAACCCCAAATTCTACAAACATCTAAAACCCCAAACTCTACAAACATCTAAAACCCCAAACTCTACAAACATCTAGAGTCCCCGCTCTACAAACAACGCAATGGCACAAAACGTGATCTCTCAGGGCGAACCGACAATCTCAGTTGACGAAACCCGCAAAACGTCAACGACGTCAGCAACGTCCTCAATGTGCAGCCTTGATGATGAGTCGACAATCTCATCAGTTCCAGACTTTGGGGTCTTGAAGTCGGCGATGAAGAGAAGTTGTGAGGAAGATGACAATGGCAAACGGAGGTTGAGTATCTTCAACACGGTCATGCGTCGCGTTAGTATCCATAGGAGGGAATCAACGCCAACAGGAAGGATAGCGATGTTTCTCTTTGGGGTTGATGATACGAAGGGCCATGGAGAGGAGCACGCGGAGGAGACAAACGAGAAGTCCGCATTACAAGGTAACAAGAGTAGTTCGTTTTTTTCTTGTCCATTATTACTCTTTCTCGTCTTTTCTCGTCATTATTCCTCTTACTTTTCTGTCCTCTTTTTATACTTCTTCGTTTTTTTCTTCTCTGCTAAAACTACTAATACTTCTACCACTACTACTACTACTTCTACCACTACTACTACTACTACTACTACTACTACTACTGCTACTACTACTACTACTACTACTTCTACTACAACTTCTACTGCTACTACTACTACTTCTACTACAACTACTACAACTACTACTACTTCTACTACAACTACTACTTCTACTACTACTTCTACTACAACTACTACTACTTCTACTACTTCTACTACAACTACTACTTCTACTACAACTACTACTACTTCTACTACAACTACTACTTCTACTACAACTACTACAACTACTACTTCTACTACTACTTCTACTACAACTACTACTTCTACTACTACTTCTACTACAACTACTACAACTACTACTACTGCTACTACTACTACTACTACTACTTCTACTACAACTACTACTACTTCTACTACAACTACTACAACTACTACTACTTCTACTACAACTACTACTACTTCTACTACAACTACTACAACTACTACTACTTCTACTACAACTACTACTTCTACTACTACTTCTACTACAACTACTACTACTACTACTACTTCTACTACAACTTCTACTGCTACTAC
>JAVIAB010000101.1:12084343-12414343 GCA_032433765.1 Megaustenia siamemsis
CTGGGAAAATAAACCGGCAAGGACGTAATACCGACCACATTACCCCAAAAATCATGTGCTGAAGGTCTGTAAAAATTCTGGTCACAAACACTTTATTCCCTATACGCCACTTGGCGTGACGAGGCTTTTACCTTTAACTAACTAAGTTAACGCAATCACATTCCAGTTCATTGAGTTAAATGTCAGTGTACAACCACCTCCATAGTCCCTAGTATAGCCGTGATATAGTTCACATAACTCAAGCCGTTACTAATAGGCTTCAATGTCTATGGAGGTCAAACCTACTACAACCGTACAAACGTTTAATTAGCTGAGTGGCAGTGTACCAAGCGTTAGGCTTCTCGTGGCAAGGCGCAGTGCCATGGAGTACGGATTCAATCCTACTTCGGACCATGTTTTTTTTTTTTTTTTTTTTTTTGGTTGTTGTTTATTTGTCATTTTTTTCCGAATGCTAACACATACCTTTTCCTTTTATGATTCCCTACAACCGTACAACACCATCTATCAGCATTGCACTGAGTATGAGCAACTAGGTAAGTTATTTCAGCAAACAGCTCCTTGTTGCTATGGAAACAGAAGAATGACAAATAATATGGCGCAATATATTTTTATTCAAACAAAGAAGTAGTAAAAGAAGTTTTAGGAGGACTAAGGGTGAAAAAAGAACTACTAAACACAATTAGAGCAAGACAAATGAAATTTTTGGTCATGTTAAAAGACACAACAGTCTAATAAAAGTAATAGTAGAGGGGAAAATACAAGGTAAAAAAGGCAGAGGCAGACCAAGACTAACATGGACGAGTAACATCAAAAGATGGACAAGTCAGCCTATGACAATCTGCACCATCAAAGCTAGAGACAGAGTGGAATGGCGCTCCATGGTAGCCAACCTTCGATGCGGTGAAGGCACCCAATGATGATGATGAATGAAGTAGTGCCAACAGGCGGTTGCCCTATTGTGTGCCTCCGAGTTAGAATCACTGCGCCATATTTTTATATAAAATAAAAACTAGAAACAAACTGTAAGAGATGTTAAATAACAGCAAAACCGTGGTTTTATTATAACTTATAATTTACATAACAAAGTTTATGGGAGTAATCCCACACAGAAAATCCGGAGGGGAGGACCCTAAGGTAGTCGGTGGTGTATAATCCATCTTCTGGCATCCCCTGCAACTCAACTTTGGTTCCGAACGTAAGGACCTCGTCCCTCATTCCGAACGTAAGGACCTCGTCCCTCATTCCGAACGTAAGGTCCTCGTCCCTCATTCCGAACGTTAGTTCCTCGTCCCTCATTCCGAACGTTAGTTCCTCGTCCCTCATTCCGAACGTAAGGTCCTCGTCCCTCATTCCGAACGTTAGTTCCTCGTCCCTCATTCCGAACGTAAGGACCTCGTCCCTCATTCCGAACGTAAGGACCTCGTCCCTCATTCCTAACGTTAGTTCCTCGTCCCTCATTCCGAACGTAAGGTCCTCGTCCCTCAATCCGAACGTTAGTTCCTCGTCCCTCATTCCGAACGTAAGGTCCTCGTCCCTCATTCCGAACGTTAGTTCCTCGTCCCTCATTCCGAACGTAAGGTCCTCGTCCCTCATTCCGAACGTAAGGACCTCGTCCCTCATTCCGAACGTTAGTTCCTCGTCCCTCATTCCGAACGTAAGGTCCTCGTCCCTCATTCCGAACGTAAGGACCTTGTCCCTCATTCCGAACGTTAGTTCCTCGTCCTCATTCCGAACGTAAGGTCCTCGTCCCTCATTCCGAACGTAAGGACCTCGTCCCTCATTCCGAACGTTAGTTCCTCGTCCCTCATTCCGAACGTAAGGTCCTCGTCCCTCATTCCGAACGTAAGGACCTTGTCCCTCATTCCGAACGTTAGTTCCTCGTCCCTCATTCCGAACGTAAGGTCCTCGTCCCTCATTCCGAACGTAAGGTCCTCGTCCCTCATTCCGAACGTAAGGTCCTTGTCCCTCATTCCGAACGTTAGTTCCTCGTCCCTCATTCCGAACGTAAGGACCTTGTCCCTCATTCCGAACGTTAGTTCCTCGTCCCTCATTCCGAACGTAAGGTCCTCGTCCCTCATTCCGAACGTTAGTTCCTCGTCCCTCATTCCGAACGTAAGGTCCTCGTCCCTCATTCCGAACGTAAGGACCTTGTCCCTCATTCCGAACGTTAGTTCCTCGTCCCTCATTCCGAACGTAAGGTCCTCGTCCCTCATTCCGAACGTAAGGTCCTCGTCCCTCATTCCGAACGTAAGGACCTCGTTCCTCATTCCGAACGTAAGGACCTCGTCCCTCATTCCGAACGTAAGGACCTTGTCCCTCATTCCGAACGTTAGTTCCTCGTCCCTCATTCCGAACGTAAGGTCCTCGTCCCTCATTCCGAACGTAAGGTCCTCGTCCCTCATTCCGAACGTAAGGACCTCGTTCCTCATTCCGAACGTAAGGACCTCGTCCCTCATTCCGAACGTAAGGACCTCGTCCCTCATTCCGAACGTTAGTTCCTCGTCCCTCATTCCGAACGTAAGGACCTCGTCCCTCATTCCGAACGTAAGGACCTTGTCCCTCATTCCGAACGTAAGGACCTTGTCCCTCATTCCGAACGTAAGGACCTTGTCCCTCATTCCGAACGTAAGGACCTTGTCCCTCATTCCGAACGTAAAGACCTTGTCCCTCATTCCGAACGTAAGGACCTTGTCCCTCATTCCGAACGTAAGGACCTTGTCCCTCATTCCGAACGTAAGGACCTTGTCCCTCATTCCGAACGTAAAGACCTTGTCCCTCATTCTGAACGTAAGGACCTTGTCCCTCATTCCGAACGTAAGGACCTCGTCCCTCATTCTGAACGTAAGGACCTCGTCCCTCATTCTGAACGTAAGGACCTTGTCCCTCATTCTGAACGTAAGGACCTTGTCCCTCATTCTGAACGTAAGGACCTCGTCCCTCATTCTGAACGTAAGGACCTTGTCCCTCATTCTGAACGTAAGGACCTTGTCCCTCATTCCGAACGTAAGGACCTTGTTCCTCATTCCGAACGTAAGGACCTTGTCTCTCATTCCGAACGTAAAGACCTTGTCCCTCATTCCAAACGTAAAGACCTTGTCCCTCATTCCGAACTTAAGGACCTTGTCTCTCATTCCGAACGTAAAGACCTTGTCCCTCATTCCGAACGTAAAGACCTTGTCCCTCATTCCGAACGTAAAGACCTTGTCCCTCATTCCGAACGTAAAGACCTTGTCCCTCATTCCGAACGTAAGGACCTTGCCCTCATTCCGAACGCTTCAAAGAGAAGCCAAGAGGGGAAGGTGAGGGGGTAGTGCATTTTGGCAAAGCACTATCTCCGTACTCTTAGCCCAGGCATAGCAAGCAAATATAAATATCAATTCCATTCTCGTTAGGACACAGCAGAAGGAAAACACCATCTCTCACACTCGGAACATGGAACGTTAGGACCATGTGACCAGGTATAAGGTGGCCGGGTCATGTAAGACGATTGGCAAACATTCGAATTCCCAAACAAATATTATATGTCGAACTTAAGGACGGAAAGAGACCAGAGGGGCAGCTGTGTTGAGATATAAGGATGTTTGCAGGGCTTCCTTGAGGAAGCTCTCTATCAGTGAAAGAAACTGGGAAAATCTGGTTTCAGATCGTAGCACATGGAGAACAAAAATAAGGAAAAAAACGGCACAGCAACTTTGGAGGCAGTAAAAGTAGTAAGACAAACTAGAGCAAGACAAATGAAATGTTTCGGGCATGTTAAAAGACACAACAGTCTAATAAAAGTAATTTTAGAGGGGAAAATACAAGGTAAAAGAGGCAGAGGCAGACCAAGACTAACATGGACGAGTAACATCAAAAGATGGACAAGTCAGCCTATGACAATCTGCACCATCAAAGCAAGAGACAGAGTGGAATGACGCTCCATGGTAGCCAACCTTCGATGCGGAGAAGGCACCCAAAGATGATGATGATGATGAAAAGTAGTAAAGTAAAGTACCCCGTCACGGCAAGTAGCGTACAGGGAAATTTGGTGTTAGTGACCATAAATATTACAGACCTTCAGCACATGATTTTTGGGGTAATGTGGTCGGTATTACGCCCGTGCGGCTTCACTTTCCCAGAAAAAAAATCCGGTGCCCATTAAAGGCTGGGTGAACCCGGAGGCCGTTGGTTGAGATCGAACCCTACCCCTTGTCCTTTGTAATCCAGTTCACTAACCACTGAGCTATCTCGAGGCAGTGCTGGCTTGAAATTCAGAAGACAGAAGGAGCAGGAGAAAGGAGACGGGATTAGGCACCACGGATACATCTTGTTCGTTTTGTGAATGGATCTGTCTATCCAATATCGGCAGATTCAGTCACCAGAGAAGCTATTCAGCAAAATACATTCATATTTTAACCAAACTATCAACTTATCATGATTGCTTGTTACCAACTATTTGTCAAGAAGCCAAATGCGATATATATAATTATAAGATAGTATGATGTTTTTATAATTATAATTATATTAATTTAGAGAAATAATTAAGGAACTATTTTACATAGCGCAAATTGCTGTAATGTTTATGTCGTAAAAAGCCAAGTTAAATGTCAACCTAAAATGTGGGTCTTAAGTCCTGGCCTCCTCAAATTTAGAACCTACTGTCCGACGATGAGTGTTTTTTATACTACTACATCTACTAATACCACTACTTCTACTACTAATACCACTACTTCTACCACTACTACTACTACTACATGTACAACTACTATTACATCTACTAATACCACTACTTCTACCACTACTACTACTACATGTACAACTACTATTACATCTACTAATACCACTACTTCTACTACTTCTACCACCACTACTACTACTACATGTACAACTACTACTACATCTACTAATACCACTACTTCTACTACTTCTACCACCACTACTACTACTACATGTACAACTACTACTACTACATGTACAACTACTACTACATCTACTAATACCACTACTTCTACTACTGCTACTACTACTTCTACCACTACTACTACTACTACATGTACAACTACTACTACATCTACTAATACCACTACTTCTACTACTGCTACTACTACTTCTACCACTACTACTACTACTACATGTACAACTACTATTACATATACTAATACCACTACTTCTACTATAACTGCTACTACTACTTCTACCACTACGTTCCTGTACTACTTCATATTGTTGTGGGGGGGGGGGGGGGGTCCGCTAGGTGGTCTAGAGGTAAGACGTCGGCCTCTGAAAAGGTTGCGGTTTTCGTTAAAAATCGAATAGGGGCTTTACCCTCCCATGGTCTCTGGCTAGTGAGATCCGATGTTTAGCCCTCTCTGGGTAGTGAGATCCGATGTCTAGCCCTCTCTGGGTAGTGATATCCGATGTCTAGCACTCTCTGGGTAGTGATATCCAATGTCTAGCCCTCTCTGGGTAGTGATATCCGATGTCTAGCCCTCTCTGGGTAGTGATATCCAATGTCTAGCCCTCTCTGGGTAGTGAGATCCGATGTCTAGCCCTCTCTGGGTAGTGATATCCGATGTCTAGCACTCTCTGGGTAGTGATATCCAATGTCTAGCCCTCTCTGGGTAGTGAGATCCGATGTCTAGCCCTCTCTGACTAGTGATATCCGATGTCTAGCCCTCTCTGACTAGTGATATCCGATGTCTAGCCCTCTCTGACTAGTGATATCCGATGTCTAGCCCTCTCTGGCTAGTGAGATTCGATGTCTAGCCCTCTCTGGCTAGTGAGATTCGATGTCTAGCCCTCTCTGGCTAGTGAGATTCGATGTCTAGCCCTCTCTGGCTAGTGAGATTCGATATCTAGCCCTCTCTGGCTAGTGAGATCCGATGTCTAGCCCTCTCTGGCTAGTGAGATTCGATGTCTAGCCCTCTCTGGCTAGTGAGATCCGATGTCTAGCCCTCTCTGGCTAGTGAGATCCGATGTCTAGCCCTCTCTGACTAGTGATATCCGATGTCTAGCACTCTCTGGGTAGTGATATCCGATGTCTAGAACTCTCTGGGTAGTGATATCCGATGTTAGCCCTCTATGGGTAGTGAGATCCGATGTCTAGCTCTCTCTGGCTAGTGAGATCCGATGTCTAGCCCTCTCTGGGTAGTGAGATCCGATGTCTAGCCCTCTCTGGGTAGTGAGATCTGATGTCTAGCCTTCTCTGGCTAGTGAGATCCGATGTCTAGCCCTCTCTGGCTAGTGAGATCCGATGTCTAGCTCTCTCTGGGTAGTGAGATCCGATGTCTAGCCCTCTCTGGGTAGTGATATCCGATGTCTAGCCCTCTCTGGGTAGTGAGATCCGATGTCTAGCCCTCTCTGACTAGTGATATCCGATGTCTAGCACTCTCTGGGTAGTGATATCCGATGTCTAGTCCTCTTTGGGTAGTGAGATCCGATGTCTAGCCCTCTCTGACTAGTGATATCCGATGTCTAGCACTCTCTGGCTAGTGAGATCCGATGTCTAGCCCTCTCTGGGCAGTGAGATCCTATGTCTAGCCCTCTGTGGGCAGTGAGATCCGATGTCTAGCCCTCTCTGGGCAGTGAGATCCGATGTCTAGTCCTCCCTGGGTAGTGAGATCCGATGTCTAGTCCTCCCTGGGTAGTGAGATCCGATGTCAAGTCCTCCCTGGGTAGTGAGATCCGATGTCTAGCCCTCTCTGGGCAGTGAGATCCTATGTCTAGCCCTCTGTGGGCAGTGAGATCCGATGTCTAGCCCTCTCTGGGCAGTGAGATCCGATGTCTAGTCCTCCCTGGGTAGTGAGATCCGATGTCTAGTCCTCCCTGGGTAGTGAGATCCGATGTCAAGTCCTCCCTGGGTAGTGAGATCCGATGTCTAGCCCTCCCTGGGTAGTGAGATCCGATGTCTAGCCCTCTAGGATAACAACCAAAAGAACAAGTTCTATAAATTTGCGTGAGCGAACAGGTGAAACAGTCAGGACGAAAGAGAATGGCAAGGAGGAATTGTGAAAATATGCCGTAATAATATCGGATGTATCGGGCTGGAGAGCGGTTCCTTGCTGCAAACTTTGTACCTTGAAGAATGTGGCTTTCCCTCTTTCTTGAAGATGAAGTAGAATAGAAAAATGAACGAGAAGAAGAAGTAATAAAAAGTAGGGAAAAGAAGTAAATGTGTATGTGTATATAGCGTCATGTTGTTTTTATCAAACTGCAATATGTAATATTTGCACGAGTCGGTCTAATGGAGTGAACTAATGACGCATTTTTTAGAATTCTTATTTACCGTCACTTAACAATTTGCTTTTGTCAGACGGATCGGTCTGCGTCCGGCATGCCCCTCCCTCCCCCCGCCTCCCAAATTATTCCATTATGTATGTTTGGATTAGTAACACAGATCTAACGAAGCCGAGACATATCAACAATTCCTGAATAATCTCCGGCTTAAACGATTAGAATAACCACATTTACACATCGACTGTTCCTGACACCCATTTAAGTCAACAGTGCATCGACAGTCCATTCCTTGTGTAATCGAGGCTGGAGCGATAAGATGATAAGATGTCACAACATCAAACGACCCATACGACACGCTTACATACAGCATCGACAGTTCAAGGTTTATTTGTAAAGCTGTCAACGAATCTTTTTGAAGTGTACGTTGCATCCCGCCACTTGCTCCTTTCTACCAGGTTTACTGCAGCCCTGCAATTATTTGCTTGTTCCCTGCGTACCGGTGCTAATTAATGTTTGTTTAGGGTCATCCATGTTTCCGTGTTCTATTTAGTTATATTCTTTACATTGGTATGTCGTTCTCTCAGCTCTCGTTCTCTAGCTGTTTGGGGAAGTATGAATAGCAGATAGGAATTTGAAGAAGTATGAATAGCTGATAGGGGTTTGGAGGAATATGGGTAGCTGATAGGAATTTGGAGACGTATGAATAGGTTAAATATAAAATTGACAGACAGATAAATTGACAGACAGATAAATTGACAGACAGATAAATTGACAGACAGATAAATTGACAGACAGATAAATTGACAGACAGATAAATTGACAGACACAGAAAGATAAATTGACAAGCATATCGGCAATGTGTGGTCGGTCATACGATGAGGCTAACATGCTGGGGTGTGGAGAAGTATGAATAGCAGATAGGAGTTTAGAGAAGTATGAATATTAGCAACTAGGGATTTGAAGAAGTATGAATAATATAGTAGCAGCTAGGGGTTTATAGAAGAATTAATAGCAGTAGCTAGGGATTTGAAAAAGTATGAATAGTAGCAACTAGGGGTTTATAGAAGTATTAATAACAGTAGCTAGGGATTTGAAGAAGTATGAATAGCAACAGCTAGGGATTTATAGAAGTATTAATAACAGTAGCTAGGGATTTGAAAAAGTATGAATAGTAGCAACTAGGGATTTGAAAAAGTATTAATAGTAGCAACTAGGGGTTCATAGAAGTATGAATAGTAGCAGCTAAGGATTTATAGAAGTGTGAGTAGCAGCAGCTAGGAATTTATAGACGTATGAATAGCAGCAGCTAGGGATTTATAGAAGCATGAGTAACAACAGCTATGGATTTATAGAAATAGGAGTAGCAACAGCTAGGGATTTATAGAAGCATGAGTAGCAACAGCTAGGGATTTATAGAAGTATGAGTAGCAACAGCTAGGGATTTATAGAAGCATGAGTAGCAACAGCTAGGGATTTATAGAAGCATGAGTAGCAACAGCTAGGGATTTATAGAAGCATGAGTAGCAACAGCTAGGGATTTATAGAAGCATGAGTAGCAACAGCTAGGGATTTATAGAAGCATGAGTAGCAACAGCTAGGGATTTATAGAAGCATGAGTAGCAACAGCTAGGGATTTATAGAAGCATGAGTAGCAACAGCTAGGATGCTGTTGATGACGTCGAAGTAGAAAGCTAATATTGTATACACCCACCTTCATTATATCGTGTAGCATAACCTGTAATGTGGCATTACTAAGATGTAACATTTATATCTCAAGTGTCGAGTATATTTAACGACTCACAGCTGATTAAGACCCCCACATTATCTCCAAGCCGGGCTCCCTAGTAACAATCTCCGTTGCAATAGACAGGCTAATGTGTATGGCTTATTTTATTTCTCACCGAGTGGAGATATATTATATGGCTGTGAAACATGGAGAACAACAAAATTGACAATCATGAAGATATAGACTTTCATTAATGAAGGCTTACGCAGAATAAAAGAATGGAAATGGCAGGACAAAATCACTAACATAGAATTATGGAAATGTACCAGTCAAACACAAGTGGATAAAGAGAAACAGAGAAGACGTTAGCGCTGGGTAGGACACACACTGCGGAAGCCAACCGAGTGTATTACCCATCAGGCCCTTTTTGGAATCCCCATGGGAAAAGACAAAGAGGAAGACCAAGACATTCTTGGAGAAGACAGATAGAAGCAGAGATGAAGATGATGGGGAAGACATGGAATGATCTTAAAATAAAGACAAGAAACAGAACGACTTGGGAAGTGTTTGTTGAAGACCTATGCTCCACGGGGAGCTGAAAGGTAGTAGAAGAGTGGGGAGATATGTTGAGATAGAAGACCCAGTAATGCAGGACGGATCTCTAGAATAGACAAGCTTTAGGTCCCCAGCAGAACCCATGAAATCATGAAAGTAAATTAAAACAGAATTGCAAGCTAGAAGTCTGACTTGTGGACAGATTGGCCCACAGTCAGAAAAAGGCAGTGAGAGACAGACAAATGGGCTTTGAGACGGTATCACAACCTTGGACACCATTATAGGCGTATTGACATGCTGGGAGACATACTGACAGGCAGACAAACTGATAAATAGATTGTTAGAAAGACAGAGGGACTCACAGGTTGGTCCATGAACAGACATATATATTGGCTGACAAATAAATCGACAGACAAATAAATTGACAGACATATATTGACAGACAAATAAATTGACAGACACATAAATTGACACATATATTTGATAGACATATATTTGACAGACATATATTGACAGACATATATTGACAGACATATATTGACAGGCATATTTGACAGGCATATATTTGACAGACATATATTTGACAGACATATATTTGACAGGCATATATTTGGCAGGCATATATTTGGCAGACATATATTTGACAGACATATATTTGACAGCCATATATTTGACAGACATATATTTGACAGACATATATTTGACAGACATATATTTGGCAGACATATATTTGGCAGACATATATTTGGCAGACATATATTTGGCAGACATATATTTGACAGACATATATTTGACAGGCATATATTTGACAGGCATATATTTGACAGACATATATTTGACAGATATATTTTGACAGACATATGTTTGACAGACACATGTTTGACAGACACATGTTTGACAGACACATGTTTGACAGACACATGTTTGACAGACACATGTTTGACAGACACATGTTTGACAGACACATGTTTGACAGACACATGTTTGACAGACACATGTTTGACAGACACATGTTTGACAGACACATGTTTGACAGACACATGTTTGACAGACACATGTTTGACAGACACATGTTTGACAGACACATGTTTGACAGACACATGTTTGACAGACACATGTTTGACAGACACATGTTTGACAGACACATGTTTGACAGACATAATATTTGACAGACATAATATTTGACAGACATAATATTTGACAGACATAATATTTGACAGACATAATATTTGACAGACATAATATTTGACAGACATATATTTGACAGACATATATTTGACAGACATATATTTGACTGACAGACATATATTTGACTGACAGACATATATTTGACAGACATATATTTGACAGACATATATTTGACAGACATATATTTGACAGACATATAAATGGACAAGCATAGTGGCAATGAGTGGACGGTCATACACTGAGGCTAACATACTGGCTTGTCAGTCACCGTATCAGATTAACAGATTAAACGATCACTAACAATTACACTGGTCAGACAGACAAAAAGACAGACTAGTTGACAGTTTGGAACATTGTCTGATATATTGTCTGGCAGACTGAATAACAAAAATACAGACAGATAAAGTATTAGACAGGTATCGTTATCGAGTGCCATCTCCGCATCGAAGGTTGGCTACCATGGAGCACCATCCCACTCAGTCTCTTGTTTTGATAGTTCAGGTTGTCATTGGCTGACTTGTCCATCAAATTTTGATATTTCTAGTCCATGTTAGTCTTAGTCTGCCTCAAGAAAACAAAATTAACAAAACGACATACTAACAAAACAGGGTGTTAGACAAGGTTGTGTGCTGTCACCAGATTTGTTTAATATTTATAGTGAGATTATTTTAAGATCCATAAGGGGCATGCCTGGAATAACAATTGGAGGTCATAATATAAATAATCTAAGGTATGCTGATGATACAGTATTAATCGCTAAGAGTGAAAATGAGTTACAAGAAATGTTGGACATTATAGTGAAAGAAAGCAAAAATAAAGAACTCAGCCTTAATAGCAAAAAGACAGTAATGGTAACAACAAAGAAAAGACATCACCTCAGTGCAAAATAAAGACAAGTGGAACAATATTAAAACAGGTAAATGAATTTAAATATTTGGGAACTTTGTTAACCTCAGACGGAAGATGTACAAAAGAGGTGAGATGTAGAATGGCTCAGGCAAAAGCAACTTTCCAAAAAATGAGGAAAATACTATGCAATCCATTTTTGACAATAGAAACAAGAAAAAGAGTTCTTAAATGTTATGTAGAGCCAGTCTTAACATAAGGATGCGAGTCATGGACAATAGGACAACAGACAAGAAAATCACTGGAATCTGTAGAAATGTGGTTTTACAGAAGAATGTTGAGAATTCCATGGACAGCTAAGAAGAGTAATGAAGAGGTTCTGAGAGAGGTCAAAGCAAAAAGAGAGCTAATTTCCAATGTTTTGAAGAGACAATCATCATTTTTGGCCATGTAATGAGAAGGGAACAACTTGAATATATTGTAACAACTGGAAAAATTGAAGCACGAAGAGATAGAGGGAAGCAAAGAGAAAAAATAACAGACAGCTTAAGAGAATGGCTTGGCAGAAGGTCAACAACAGAAATGATAAATAGCTGCCGAGATCGAAAGTTGTGGAGAGACATGATCACCAACGCCACTAGGCCCGGTACTTGATGATGATACTAACAAAAGGTAAGATAATTCGGCAATCAGAAAATAATATATATAAACAGACTGGTTGAACAAGCTATCAAAAATAAGAAAGAATTAGCAAAATAAGCAGCCAAACAGGCAACTCAATAAATCAGAATGAGAGATTTTTCATTTATTAAAACTGCATAAATTAAACTGATTTCTATTGAAAGACTGAGCTGCTATAGCTCAGTGGTTAGTGAACTGGACTACAAAGGACAAGAGGTCGGGTTTGATCCTGATCGACGGCTTCCGGGTTCACGCAGCCTTAAATTGGTACCTGATTTTTTTTCTGGGAAAGTAAAGCAGCACGGGCGTAATACCGATCATATTACCCCAAAAATCATGTGCCGAAAGTCTGTAAAAATTGTGGCCACTAACACCATATTCCCTATACGCCATTTGGCATGGCGGGAACTCTTTATTTACTACTTTTTACTATTGAAAGACTGATTGTTTAATAATCAATCACTTGACTGAATTATTGAACAGTCAGACATGTTCCGAAATAAAGAATTGTGATATTTCTTTGATAGATGACCTTGACTTTGGTCAAATTGTTTCAGACGCGGAAGATGGAAACCGGAAGGTCAAAGGAAGACATGGCCCACACGACAAGAAGGCCATGCAGGCAGCTAAACTACGGTAAGATAGGAATATGTTAGACTTCTACTCTGAGAAGGTTTACTTCATTTAATTTATCGATCAAACTTCAACTCTTGAATCAGATTACTACACACACGCACGCACGCACGCGCGCACACACACACATATATAGATCAAACTTCGACTCTTCAATATGATTCTTCCTCTTCTTCTATCCTTCCTCTGTTGCCGTTGGCGTCAAGGGGAGAAACAATCTGCGGTTCTTTGCTTTTCTGTTGGCCTCTTCTGATGTTATTCCTCCTAGTGACTCTAGTATTCCCTTTATCCATCTCTTTCTCGGTCTTCCTCTTAATCTGGCGTTTTCGTAGCGTTTGTTTATGGCTCTTTGATTCATTGTTAGTTCTTTTTGTCTTGTTATGTGGCCGAACCAATTTATCTGTTGTTTCTTTATGTATTCGATGGCTGGTTCAATTTCGAGTTTCTTCCTCAGGTCAGTGTTTCTTACTCTGTCCCTTAAGCTGTTTCCTGTCATTCTTCTGACACATTTCATTTCTGTGGTCGTTATCTTTCTTATTGTTCTAGAGTCCAGCGTCCAATTCTGGCACTGATAGCACAGAGTTGGTAGAAAAATTGATTTGTATATTGCCCTTTTTGCTTCCGTAGTTATTGCTTTGTTTTTCAATAGTGTTGAAACTTGGCCTATAACTTGGCTTGCTTTGTTACACCTTATATCTATCTCTGTCTCTTGGTTATTGTTTTGTGTTAACGTCAATAACCAAGAGACAGAGATAGATATAAGGTGTTCAATATGATTACTTCATATAATGTACGAACTAAACGTCGACTCTTATATCTAATTACTTCCTTTATCTTATCGACCAAGCTTCGACTCTTGAATCTGACTACTGTTTTTTTAATTTATAAACAAAACTTCGGCTCTTAATTTGACTATTTCCTTTAACGTCTCGACCAACCTTTGATTCCTACTGCTTCATTTCCGTTTTTTATTTCGATCGTTTTTTTTTTAAATTATTTATTTACAACCCCTATCTCTATTCTTTATACCTCTATTCAATGCTCTTGGATTAAACCTCTCCATTTATCCATTCCTTTACTCCTAGCTAAAGCTTCTCTATTTGTATTTGTTTTCTTTTCTATTCTTATCTGAAATGTTTCTACATACACACACTTATCTCGATTTTTTTCATTTTAATACAGACTGGTTGTAATCTCGACTTTTTATTTTCATACAAACTGGTTCTATTCTCGACTTTTTATATTAATACAAACTGGTTCTTTTCTCGACTTTTTATTTTAATACAAACTGGTTCTATTCTTGACTTTTTATTTTAATACAAACTGGTTCTATTCTTGACTTTTTATTTTAATACAAACTGGTTCTATTCTCTACTTTTTATTTAAATACAAACTGGTTCTATTCTCTACTTTTTATTTAAATACAAACTGGTTCTATTCTCTACTTTTTATTTAAATACAAACTGGTTCTATTCTCTACTTTTTATTTAAATACAAACTGGTTCTATTCTCGACTTTTTATTTTAATACAAACTGGTTCTATTCTTGACTTTTTATTTTAATACAAACTGGTTCTATTCTCTACTTTTTATTTAAATACAAACTGGTTCTATTCTCTACTTTTTATTTAAATACAAACTGGTTCTATTCTCTACTTTTTATTTAAATACAAACTGGTTCTATTCTCTACTTTTTATTTTAATACAAACTGGTTCTATTCTTGACTTTTTATTTTAATACAAACTGGTTCTATTCTCTACTTTTTATTTAATACAAACTGGTTCTATTCTCTACTTTTTATTTAAATACAAACTGGTTCTATTCTCTACTTTTTATTTAAAGACAAACTGGTTCTATTCTCTACTTTTTTTTAAAGACAAACTGGTTCTATTCTTGACTTTTTATTTTAATACAAACTGGTTCTATTCTTGACTTTTTATTTTAATACAAACTGGTTCTATTCTTGACTTTTTATTTTAATACAAACTGGTTCTATTCTTGACTTTTTATTTTAATACAAACTGGTTCTATTCTCTACTTTTTATTTAAAGACAAACTGGTTCTATTCTTGACTTTTTATTTTAATACAAACTGGTTCTATTCTCGACTTTTTATTTTATTACAAACTGGTTCTATTCTCGACTTTTTATTTTAATACAAACTGGTTATATTCTCTACTTTTTATTTTAATACAAACTGGTTCTATTCTCAACTTTTTATTTTAATACAAACTGGTTCTATTCTCGACTTTTTATTTTAATACAAACTGGTTCTATTCTCGACTTGTTATGTTAATACAAACTGGTTCTATTCTCGACTTATGTTAATACAAACTGGTTCTATTCTCGACTTGTTATGTTAATACAAACTGGTTCTATTCTCGACTTGTTATGTTAATACAAACTGGTTCTATTCTCGACTTGTTATGTTAATACAAACTGGTTCTATTCTCGACTTGTTATGTTAATACAAACTGGTTCTATTCTCGACTTTTTATATTAATACAAACTGGTTCTATTCTCGACTTGTTATGTTAATACAAACTGGTTCTATTCTCGACTTGTTATGTTAATACAAACTGGTTCTATTCTCGACTTGTTATGTTAATACAAACTGGTTCTATTCTCGACTTGTTATGTTAATACAAACTGGTTCTATTCTCGACTTGTTATGTTAATACAAACTGGTTCTATTCTCGACTTGTTATGTTAATACAAACTGGTTCTATTCTCGACTTGTTATGTTAATACAATCTGGTTCTATTCTCGACTTTTTATATTAATACAAACTGGTTCTATTCTCGACTTGTTATGTTAATACAAACTGGTTCTATTCTCGACTTGTTATGTTAATACAAACTGGTTCTATTCTCGACTTGTTATGTTAATACAAACTGGTTCTATTCTTGACTTTTTATTTTAATACAAACTGGTTCTATTCTCGACTTTTTATTTTAATACAAACTGGTTCTATTCTTGACTTTTTATTTTAATACAAACTGGTTCTATTCTCGACTTGTTATGTTAATACAAACTGGTTCTCTTAGCCACGATTAAAACTCATCTCTTCGAAGGATCCAAACAAAGAAAGGCAACTGCAGTCCCCATTATAGCAGCTGCAGCACATGCCAAAAGATGTAAGGTCAAGCGGCACCGAAAGTGAACGCAGTTCAACTGCCCTTCGTTATATTATATCACCATTCATCGTAAGCAATTGGAATATCGAAACACGATCTGGATGAAAAATACAGCTCAGGGTGTGCACAAAGCACTAAACTCGGTAGCTCCAGCAGCAAGCCGGACTTGGAATATGAGGAAACTGCAACAAGGAACACTTTTCAGACTTAGACTCAATAGTTCTTACCACTTATCCGCCATATGACCGGTATTCCCGGACCTCCACATATAGAACATATATTGCTGTCATCATAATCAGATACATATTCCTACTCATACAGTCGTGTTCCTTCACATACAGACCTCTTCCATATTAGTTCTACTATTTTCATCTCTTCTATATTAGTTCTACTGTTTCCATCTCTTCTCTATTAGTTCTACTATTTCCATCTCTTCTATATTAGTTCTACTATTTTCATCTCTTCTATATTAGTTCTACTATTTCATCTCTTCTATATTATTTCTACTATTTTCATCTCTTCTATATTAGTTCTACTATTTCATCTCTTCTATATTAGTTCTACTATTTTCATCTCTTCTCTATTATTTCTACTATTTTCATCTCTTCTATATTAGTTCTACTATTTTCATCTCTTTTCTATTAGTTCTACTATTTTCATCTCTTCTATATTAGTTCTACTATTTTCATCTCTTCTATATTAGTTCTACTATTTCCATCTCTTCTATATTAGTTCTAATATTTCCATCTCTTCTATATTAGTTCTACTATTTCCATCTCTTCTATATTAGTTCTACTATTTTCATCTCGTCTATATTAGTTCTACTATTTTCATCTCTTCTATATTAGTTCTACTATTTTCATCTCTTCTATATTAGTTTTACTGTTTTCATCTCTTCTATATTAGTTCTACTGTTTCCAACTCTTCTATATTAGCCCTACTGTTTTCATCTCTTCTATATTAGCTCTACTGTTTCCATCTCTTCTATATTAGTTCTACTATTTTCATCTCTTCTATATTAGCTCTACTGTTTTCATCTCTTCTATATTAGTTCTACTATTTTCATCGCTTCTATATTAGTTCTACTATTTTCATCTCTTCTATATTAGTTCTACTATTTTCATCTCTTCTATATTAGTTCTACTATTTTCATCTCTTCTATATTAGTTCTACTGTTTTCATCTCTTATATATTAGTTCTACTGTTTTCATCTCTTCTATATTAGTTCTACTATTTTCATCTCTTCTATCTTAGTTCTACTATTTTCATCTCTTCTATATTAGTTCTACTATTTCCATATCTTCTATATTAGCTCTACTATTTTCATCTCTTCTATATTAGTTCTACTGTTTTCATCTCTTCTATATTAGTTCTACTGTTTTTATCTCTTCTATATTAGTTCTACTGTTTTCATCTCTCCTATATTAGTTCTACTGTTTTCATCTCTTCTATATTAGTTCTACTGTTTTTATCTCTTCTATATTAGTTCTACTGTTTTCATCTCTTCTATATTAGTTCTACTGTTTTCATCTCTTCTATATTAGTTCTACTATTTTCGTCTGTTCCATTGTCAGATTGTTAAACTACATCCGTCTCTAATTTTTAAAAGGCTGGGGGGGGGGGGGAGAGGAGGGTGGGCTGATAGGGAAATTCCGAAATCACTCAAAGTTTGTGACGTCTTCAGCTGTGCAAACTATAAAGGGCTGATGTTATTTCATCCACAACCGCCCCAGCTCTCACAACCGCCCCAGCTCTCAAAGCTGAAATCCGTCACAAACTTTGGGCGATTCATTTAAAACCAGCGGGACTGAACTCCTTCTGTCCTAACTTCAATTGGCATATCTCCATTTGTCATATCTCCATTTGTCATATCTCCATTTGTCATATCTCCATTTGTCATATCTCCCTTTGTCATATCACCCTTTGTCCTATCTCCATGTGCCATATCTCCCTTTGGCATATCTCCCTTTGTTATATTACCCTTTGTCCTATCTCCCTTTGTCATATTACCCTTTGTCCTATCTCCCTTTGTCATATCTCCCTTTGTCATATCTCCCTTTGTCATATCACCCTTTGTCCTATCTCCATTTGTCCTATCTCCATTTGTCCTATCTCCATTTGTCATATCTCCCTTTGTCATATCTCCCTTTGTCATATCTTCCTTTGTCATATCACCCTTTGTCCTATCTCCATTTGTCATATCTACCTTTTTCCTGTCTCCATTTGTCATATCACCCTTTGTCATATCTCCCTTTGTCGTATCTTCCTTTGTCCTATCTCTGTTTGTCATTATCTCCATTTGCCATATCTCCCTTTGTCCTATCTCCATTTGTCATATCTCCCTTTGTCCTATCTCCCTCTGTCCTATCTCCCTCTGTATCTCATAGTGTCATTTTAGCTCTATTCCCAGACCGTTAGCAGAAGTCTGCCACATCTCTCCCATTCTTAGAACTAATATATTGGGGGGGGGGGGGGAGGTTCTATTTTGTGACACCATCAAAATAATTGTAAATTGCTTAGCTTAGAGTCTTGTTTAAAGATTAATAAACAATAGGGCAGAACGATGGTGATATCGTATGATGAACATATGGCTGTGTTCCCTTTCTGTGCGGTTTCGCCTTATGTCTTTTGGCGTGTGCTGAGACTGCTATGATGGGGACTACCGCTACCTTTCTATGTTTGGGAGATGAAATTAGTAATTCGGATGATTCCACTGGCACGGGCGGTTGAACCATTATGGATTTTAATTCGTTTGCAGTGATACCGGGCCTTCCATAACCATAACCATAAGGGCAGAAGGATTTAATTAAACCAAAAGAGCCAAACAATGGCAAATTGGGAAAATGACAGCAGGCGTCCCATTGGGTACGGAGAAAACGAGTAGAAGAGAGAGAGAGAGAAAAAAAAAAGGGGGGGGATATGGGTGGTTGTAGAGAAAAAGAGCAAGAGAGACTTAATAGAGATAGCGCAGGCAGGTATAGAGATGGGTCCCAGGAAAGAAAAGAAGGGATCAGGGATTAAAGAAAAAAGTATAATATTTTTGTTTGGCGAGTACCAAAGCGGGCTATGAATCGGTTCTCCAATGTGAAACGGCTACGGGTATCATAGGAACAAGAGATGACGCCAGTAACACGGAAGTCATCGGAAGTATTATGTCCTGGCGTTCTGAAATGAGAGGAGACGAGTGCCAGAATCATGTTTGATGTTCTATAAGTGTTCACGGATCCTGTCTCCTTGTTTGATAACAAAGATCGTCGGTCATAGAATCTAGAATTTTTTTATCCTTATAAACAACATATATATATATATATATATATATATATATATATATATATATATGTTGTTTATTGTTGCATATGAAGGCCTACTTGGCCGAAACGTCGTTCTACTTTTGTTTTGTTTCTCACCTACGTAAAGCTGTTACCACTTTTTTTTCTCCTTTTTTTAAAATGGACATTATTTTCATCAGCTTTACAGCAGCTCCGAATCTCGAGACATCGTGATGCCTTTACTCCCCTACTGGAATGTTTGCCCTTTGCGCCACATTCGGCTCGAAAGCACAGTAAATAGATAGAATATTACTTTTATTGTTAATGTTGTTATTATTATTTTTATTATTATTATCAGCATCATCACAATAATAACTTGACGTCCGTGTCTCCACGGTCACCAGTCACATGCGCCTCTTTATATAAATACGATGGACAGCACTACTCCAAGCCCTAATCTATGTGAACATGTCCAAACGAAATCGTAGCAAGCTTTGTTTATGATATACACTAGTAAGTAACGCCTTGTAATCGATCACACCTTACTTGACAGGGAAGGTATGTTCCTGATGCTCAGCGGATTATATGGTATCATAATCGTCATTCTGGGAGCTGTGTTGCCGATTACTGAGATATTTATGGGCGATGTCTTGGACAGAACATTTCAGGTATACTTGTCTGTCTGTCTGTCTTGTCATTTTGTCTGTCTGTCCTTCTATTCTATACTTTTATCCATAAATCCGCTTATTCGTGTATTTGTCTGTCTGTCCTTCTGTCTGCTTTTGCGCCTGTTTGTTCCTCCGTCCGTCAGTCTATATTTACTTGTCTACCTACCTGTCTGTCTCTGTATTTACCTACCTGTCTGTCTCTGTATTTACCTACCTGTCTTTCTGTATTTACTTGTCTACCTGCCTGTCTGTCTGTGTATGTATTTACCTACCTGTCTTTCTGTATTTACTTGTCTACCTGCCTGTCTGTCTCTGTATTTACTTGCTTGTCTGTCTGCATTTACTTGTCTACCTGCCTGTCTGTCTCTGTATTTACTTGCTTGTCTGTCTGCATTTACTTGTCTACCTGCCTGTCTGTCTCTGTATTTACATTCCTGTCTGTCTGTATTTACGTGTCTACCTGCGTGTCTGTCTCTGTATTTATCTGCCTGTCTTTCTCTGTATAAACTTGTCTACCTGCCTGTATGTCTCCATATTTACTTGTCTACCTGCGTGTCTGTCTCTGTATTTACTTGTCTACCTGCCTGTCTACCTGCCTGTCTGTCTCTGTATTTACTTGTCTACCAGCCTGTCTGTATTTACTTGTCTACCTGCGTGTCTGTCTCTGTATTTACTTGTCTACCTGCCTGTCTGTCTCTGTATTTACTTGTCTACCTGCCTGTCTGTCTCTGTATTTACTTGTCTACCAGCCTGTCTGTCTGTATTTACTTGTCTACCTGCGTGCCTGTCTCTGTATTTACCTGCCTGTCTTTCTCTGTATAAACGTGTCTACCTGCCTGTATGTCTCTATATTTACTTGTCTACCTGCGTGTCTGTCTTTGTATTTACTTGTCTACCTGCCTGTCTGTCTCTGTATTTACTTGTCTACCAGCCTGTCTGTCTCTGTATTTACCTGCCTGTCTTTCTCTGTATAAACGTGTCTACCTGCCTGTATGTCTCTATATTTACTTGTCTACCTGCCTGTCTGTCTCTGTATTTACCTGCCTGTCTGTTTCTGTATTTATCTCACTACCTGCTTAATAAGGTACAAGTATTGGGAAGGGATCGAAAGAAAATATCCACGCAGTAGGAGCATATTAATCCTGTCGGATAGTCCACCAAAGAGAAATTAAAACTTGATCAAAACGTTGGGTAAGAAAGGTTCTTTATTTAGACCACATTTCCACGGGCAAGGTGGGCCGGGCAGGGTGGACCCAATAGCCATGGCCATCATCCGCCGTACGAGAAGGAAAACCCTACGTCACAACAATATCCAGCCTGCAGAAGGCGGAGTGTGTCAGCCACGGCGTAGGTTTAAAGGAACAACCAGGGGACACACGCATGTATGAGTACTGACCATGCGACCAGCTCATCGTGTGTCACAATGTTGTTCTTTTCCCCCCATATACAAGTACTGACCATGCCACCAGCTCATCGTGTGTCACAATGTTGTTCTTTTCCCCCCATATACAAGTACTGACCATGCCACCAGCTCATCGTGTGTCACAATGTTGTTCTTTTCCCTCCATTTACAAGTACTGACCATGCCACCAGCTCATCGTGTGTCACAATGTTGTTCTTTTCCCCCCATATACAAGTACTGACCATGCCACCAGCTCATCGTGTGTCACAATGTTGTTCTTTTCCCCCCATATACAAGTACTGACCATGCCACCAGCTCATCGTGTGTCACAATGTTGTTCTTTTCCCTCCATTTACAAGTACTGACCATGCCACCAGCTCATCGTGTGTCACAATGTTGTTCTTTTCCCTCCATTTACAAGTACTGACCATGCCACCAGCTCATCGTGTGTCACAATGTTGTTCTTTTCCCCCCATATACAAGTACTGACCATGCCACCAGCTCATCGTGTGTCACAATGTTGTTCTTTTCCCCCCCATATACAAGTACTGACCATGCCACCAGCTCATCGTGTGTCACAATGTTGTTCTTTTCCCCCCATATACAAGTACTGACCATGCCACCAGCTCATCGTGTGTCACAATGTTGTTCTTTTCCCCCCATATACAAGTACTGACCATGCCACCAGCTCATCGTGTGTCACAATGTTGTTCTTTTCCCCCCATATACAAGTACTGACCATGCCACCAGCTCATCGTGTGTCACAATGTTGTTCTTTTCCCCCCATATACAAGTACTGACCATGCCACCAGCTCATCGTGTGTCACAATGTTGTTCTTTTCCCTCCATTTACAAGTACTGACCATGCCACCAGCTCATCGTGTGTCACAATTTTGTTCTTTTCCCCCCATATACAAGTACTGACCATGCCACCAGCTCATCGTGTGTCACAATGTTGTTCTTTTCCCTCCATTTACAAGTACTGACCATGCCACCAGCTCATCGTGTGTCACAATGTTGTTCTTTTCCCCCCATATACAAGTACTGACCATGCCACCAGCTCATCGTGTGTCACAATGTTGTTCTTTTCCCTCCATTTACAAGTACTGACCATGCCACCAGCTCATCGTGTGTCACAATTTTGTTCTTTTCCCCCCATATACAAGTACTGACCATGCCACCAGCTCATCGTGTGTCACAATGTTGTTCTTTTCCCTCCATTTACAAGTACTGACCATGCCACCAGCTCATCGTGTGTCACAATGTTGTTCTTTTCCCTCCATTTACAAGTACTGACCATGCCACCAGCTCATCGTGTGTCACAATGTTGTTCTTTTTCCCCCATATACAAGTACTGACCATGCCACCAGCTCATCGTGTGTCACAATGTTGTTCTTTTCCCCCCATATACAAGTACTGACCATGCCACCAGCTCATCGTGTGTCATGATGTTGTTCTTACCCCTGCATCATGAAACAGAACAAAGAGTCAAGGTCGCACGATCATAAGACTTGAATGCTGAAAAAAGGAGACAACCTTCCTAGGGGAGATAACTGTGATTACAATCAACTGATGCTTTCTAAGAATATTATGTTATGTCAGAATCACCATCACTGCACTCCAGGCATACCCATAGGTGTTCTGATCTTCTTCTCGAAAAGCTGAATCGAGGATAATACATTTTTCACGTGCACGAACTCATTTTCCCGACCCATGGTCCAACTGGGTGAATTTCTGACTTGTACCCCAGAAACGAGGGAGCCGCGATAGCTCAGTTGTTAGTGAACTAGACTACAAAGGACAAGAGGTAGGGTTCGATTCCAACCGACGGCTTCCGGTTCACCTAGCCTTTAATGGATTTTTCTGGGAAAGTAAAGCGGCACGGCCGTAATACCGACCACAGTACCCCAAAATTCATGTCCTGAAGGTCCCACTAACACCATATTCACTATACGCCACTTGGCGTGACGGGGGCTCTTTACTTTATTTTTTTTTTTTTTTAACTTTCCTAGAAACGACAGCTTGGTCTACATTTTTTTTTATTATCAAGGGCTTTTAAAGTGTGTAGAGTGCACATCGGTGTTACTTTTTTTTTTTTTTTTTTTTGCTGTTATTAACATCTTCTAACACTTTAATTTTTTTTTTCTCACTTCTTTTAACAGAGCCAAGAATGACATCTTCTGACACTGGGAAAAAAAAAAAAAAAGTATAGTGCCCCCGTCACGCCAAGTGGTGTATAGGGAATATGGTGTTAGTGACCATAAATTTTACAGACATTCAGCACATGATTTTTGGGGTAATGTGGTCGGTATTACGCCCGTGCCGCTTTACTTTCCCAGAAAAAATCCGGTACCCATTAAAGGCTGGGTGAACCCGGAATCCGTCGATTAGGATCGAACCCTACCTCGTGTCCTTTGCAGTTCAGTTCACTAACCACTGAGCTATCGCGACTCCTGAATAATGATATGATGATGTGAGTAATACTGTTCTGTCGCCGGATTTGTTTTCACTTTACAGCGAACATATTATGAGATCAATAGCAGACAAAAAAGGAATTGAAGTCAACGGTCACAACATAAATAATTTGCTATGTGGATGATACAGTCTTAATAGCAGTGACAGAGAATGAACTACAAGGAATAATAGATATAATAGTAAAAGAAAGCAACAAGAAAGGTCTCAGTCTAAATAGTCACCATCATGCAGCATAAAAATAAACGAGACAAATCTGAAACAAGTGCAACGTTTCAAATACTTGGGCACAATAATAACAGCAGATGGGAGATGCACCACAAAAATAAAAAGCAGAATAGCTCAGGCCAAAATATCATTTCAGAAAATGAAAATTATCTTATGCAACAAATCTATGTCAATAAAAATGAGAAAGTTAGTTCATCGATACTATATTGAACCAATTCTGACCTAATGAAGCGAATCATGGATAGTAGACAAACAAATAAAAAGAGGCCACAGAAATGTGATTTCTCAGAAGAATGTTGAAAGTTCCATGTACAGCTAAAAAGACCAACAAGGAAATTCTAAAGGAGGCCAACACAAAAAGGGAACTTCTAAAAAACCATAAAAAAGAAACAATCAACATTTTTAGGCCTATCACGAGAAGAGGAAATTTGAATAATTGGTTACAACAGGCAAAACAAAAGGAAAGAGATATCGCGACAAAGAGAGAAAATACTGGATAGATTGGTGTCATGGCATGGAAAACACTCAACTGAATTGATACGATGCACTGTAGATAGAAGATTGTGGAAGGACATGATCACCAACGCCAACCGGTATGGCACATGATGATGAATAATGATAAACCCGATTTGTCTATATACAAACATCACAAAGCTGGCAGGACGTGACGATCCTAGCTATGTCCTACAAACTGACTCATTTTTCTTTGGGGACGGACGAGGTAAGCATCCATAATTACCCGCCACTTGTTGTACCCCAGAACATTGAAAGTTACCTGTAACTGTCTGTGACAGGCAACACGCGGTAAAGGGCAACTAGTTCACGGCTAATGGGCAACACGCGGTAAAGGGCAACTAGTTCACGGCTAAAGGGCAAAAAGTCTAGCCAGTTCGTACATAGGGGGGGGGGGGAAGTTAAGTGTGCTTCATCTCAAGATGAAGATAAAGGTGAAGGGGGAGGCGGAGGAGGAAGTGAAGGATGAGGAGGAGGAAGTGAAGGATGAGGAGAAGGAGGAGGAGGATGAGGAAGTGAAAGAAGAGGAGAAGAAGAAGGAGGATGAGAAAGTGAAGGATGAGGAGGAGGAGGATGAGAAAGTGAAAGAAGAGGAGAAGAAGAAGATAGAGGAGGATGAGGAAGTGAAGGAAGAGGAGAAGGAGGAGGAGGAGGATGAGGAAGTGAAGGAAGAAGAGAAGAAGAAGGAGGATGAGGAAGTGAAGGATGAGGAGAAGGAGGAGGAGGATGAGAAAGTGAAAGAAGAGGAGAAGAAGAAGATAGAGGAGGATGAGGAAGTGAAGGGAGATGAGAAGAAGGAGGAGGAGGATGAGGAAATGAAGGAAGAGGAAAAAAAGAAAATAAAGGATGAGGAAGTGAAGGAAGAGGAGAAGAAGATAGAGGAGGATGAGGAATTGAAGGAAGAGGAAAAGAAGAAGAAAGGGGAGGAGGATGAGGAATTGAAGGAAGAGGAAAAGAAGAAGAAAGGGGAGGAGGATGAGGAAGTAAAGGAAGAGGAAAAGAAGAAGATAGAGGAAGATGAGGAAGTGAAGGAAGAGGAAAAAAAGAAGATAGAGGATGAGGAAGTGAAGGAAGAGGAGAAGAAGAAGATAGAGGAGGATGAGGAATTGAAGGAAGAGGAAAAGAAGAAGAAAGGGGAGGAGGATGAGGAGGTAAAGGAAGAGGAAAAGAAGAAGATAGAGGAAGATGAGGAAGTAAAGGAAGAGGAGAAGAAGGAGATAGAGGATGCTGAGGAAGTGAAGGAAGAGGAGAAGAAGAAGAAAGGGGAGGAGGAGGAGAACGTGAAGAAAGAAGAGAAGAAGAAGGAGGAGGATGAGGAAGTGAAAGGAGAGGAGAAGAAGAAGAAAGGGGAGGAGGATGAGGAAGGGAAGGAAGAGGAAAAGAAGGAGGAGGAGGAGGATGAATAAATGAAGGATGAGGAAGTGAAAGAAGAGGAGAAGAAGGAGGAGGAGAAAGTGAAGAAAAAGAGAAGAAGAAGGAGGATAATGAGGAAGTGAAGGAAGAGGAGAAGAAGGAGATAGAGGATGATGAAGAAGTGAAGGAAGAGGAGAAGAAGGAGATAGAGGATGATGAGGAAGTGAAGGAAGAGGAGAAGAAGAAGAAGAAAGGGAGGAGGAGGAGAACGTGAAGAAAGAAGAGAAGAAGAAGGAGGAGGATGAGGAAGTGAAAGGAGAGGAGAAGAAGAAGAAAGGGGAGGAGGATGAGGAAGTGAAGGAAGAGGAGAAGAAGGAGATAGAGGAGGATGAGGAAGTGAAGGAAGAGGAGAAGAAGAAGAGGAGGATGAGGAAGTGAAAGAAGAGGAGAAGAAGAAGAAAGGGGAGGAGGATGAGGAAGTGAAGGAAGAGGAGAAGAAGAAGAAAGGGGAGGAGGATGAGGAAGTGAAGGAAGAAAAGAAGAAGAAGAAAGGGGAGGAGGATGAGGAAGTGAAAGAAGAGGAGAAGAAGAAGATAGAGGAGGATGAGGAAGTGAAGGAAGAGGAGAAGAAGAAGAAAGGGGAGGAGGATGAGGAAGTGAAGGAAGAGGAGAAGAAGGAGGAGGATGAGGAAGTGAAGGAAGAGGAGAAGAAGGAGGAGGATGAGGAAGTGAAGAAGAGAAGGAGGAGGATAAGGAAGTGAAGAAAGAGGAGAAGAAGGAGAGGATGAGGAAGTGAAGGATGAGGAGAAGAAGGAGGAGGATGAGGAAGTGAAGGATGAGGAGAAGAAGGAGGAGGATGCGGAAGTGAAAGAAGAGAAGAAGAAGGAGAAGGAGAAAGTGAAGAAAGAAGAGAAGAAGAAGGAGGAGGATGAGGAAGTGAAGGATGAGGAGAAGAAGAAGGAGGATGATGCGGAAGTGAAGGATGAGGAGAAGAAGGAGGAGGATGCGGAAGTGAAAGAAGAGAAGAAGAAGAAGGAGAAAGTGAAGAAAGAAGAGAAGGAGGAGGAGGATGAGGAATTGAAGGATGAGGAGAAGAAGAAGGAGGAGGAGAAAGTGAAGAAAGAAGAGAAGAAGAAGGAGGAGGATGAGGAAGTGAAAGAAGAGAAGAAGAAGGAGAAGGAGAAAGTGAAGAAAGAAGAGAAGGAGGAGGATGAGGAAGTGAAGGAAGAGGAGAAGAAGAAGAAAGGGGAGGAGGATGAGGAAGTGAAGGAAGAGGAGAAGAAGAAGATAGAGGAGGAGGGTGAGGAAGTAAAGGAAGAGGAGAAGGAGGAGGAGGATGAAGAGGTGAAAGAAGAGGAGAAGAAGATGACAGAGGAGGATGAGGAAGTGAAGGAAGAGGAGAAGAAGAAGAAAGGGGAGGAGGGTGAGGAAGTAAAGGAAGAGGAGAAGAAGAAGATAGAGGAGAATGAGGAAGTGAAGGAAGAAGAAGATAGAGGAGGATGAGGAAGTGAAGGAAGAGGAAAAGAAGAAGATAGAGGAGGATGAGGAAGTGAAGGAAGAGGAGAAGAAGAAGATAGAGGAGGAGGATGAGGAAGTGAAGGAAGAGGAGAAGAAGAAGATAGAGGAGGAGGATGAGGAAGTGAAGGAAGATGAGAAGAAGAAGAAAGGGGAGGAGGATGAGGAAGTGAAAGAAGAGGAGAAGAAGAAGAAAGGGGAGGAGGATGAGGAAGTGAAGGAAGAGGAGAAGAAGAAGAAAGGGGAGGAGGATGAGGAAGTGAAAGAAGAGGAGAAGAAGAATAAAGTGGAGGAGGATGAGGAAGTGAAGGAAGAGGAGAAGAAGAAGAAAGGGGAGGAGGATGAGGAAGTGAAGGAAGAGGAGAAGTAGAAAAAAGAGGAAGAGGAAGTGAAGGAAGAGAAGAAGAAGAAGAGGAGGAAGTGAAGAATGAGGAGAAGAAGATGAAAGAGGAGGAGGATGAGGAAGTGAAAGAAGAGGAGAAGAAGGAGGAGGATGTGCAGGAGGAGTTTGAGGAGCAGGAGGAAGAGGTGAAAGAAGAGAAGAATAAGAATGTCTTGATCAGCTATGAGTTGTTGACTCTGTTGCGTGATGCCCAGTTTGAGATCCTCAAGGAAGAACTAAAAGTTCACTCTTCAGTCAATGAGAGCAGTTTCCGACACCTCTGACCTAATTCTGGTCATTCCAACATGTCCATTTTGTTCCATGGATATACTACAATCCATCTAGTCTGGCCAAGTGAGTAGAAATTGAAAGGGAATGCAACCCAGTGCTCAGAAATATCATGTTTAAGTCGGATGTGTTAGGCCGAAAGGCGCAAATATCGCAGTTCCAATGTAAAGTACAATATAACATATCGATGTTTACTTACTTAACGTCCATGAGGGATTACAAAAGGACTAAACATTCCTTTAGCTGTGTCATGAACGAAAGCAAAAGTATCATTCTCTCTCTCTATTGTCCTTTCGAGCCGAAGACGGCACATAGGGCAGAACTAAAATCTCAAAAACAGAAACCTTGCGTGCCAAAATGGCACATATTGCAGAGATCACTGCTAAGGAATCATTACGATTATTATTATTATTACTATTACTGTTCTTCTTCTTCTACCTTTCAGCTCCCTGTGGAGCATAGGTCTTCAACAAACACTTTCCAAGTCGTTCTATTTTTTGCTACTCGATTAAGAACATTCAATGTTTTCCCCATCATCTTCATCTCTGCTTCTATCTGTCTTCTCCAAGAATTCCTTGGTCTTCTTCTTTGTCTTTTCCCATGGGGATTCCAAAAAAGGGCCTGTTGTGTAATACTCTCAGTTGGCTTCCGTAGTGTGTGTCCTATCCAGCGCCATCGTCTTTGCTGTATCTCCTTATCCGCTGGTTTTGCCTGGTACATTTCCATAATTCTATGTTAGTGATTTTGTCCTGTCATTTCCATCCTTTTATTCTGCGTAAGCATCCATTAATGAAAGTCTGTATTTTCATGATTGTCAATTTTGTTGCTCTCCATGTTTCACAGCCATATAATAGGACCGACTTTACGTTTGAGTTGAGAATTTTTATTTTTGTATTTAACCTAATTTCTTTGGATTTCCATATGTTTCCCAGTGCAATGAAAGCTCCTCTTGCTTTTGATATCCTTTTATTTTTTTTTTTTTGATCATTTTCTGTTCCTCCCTCTTTATCTATGCTACTGCCCAGATATCAGTAAGATTGTACGTCTAATAGAAGTATTTCTCCTAATTTTATTTGGTTATTGCCAACTGCATTAATTCTCATAATGTTGGTCTTATCTCTATTAATCTTTAGTCCTAGCTGTTGTGATCTCATCAAGTATGCTCATTTTATCCTACATCTGTTGATGGTTATGTAATAGGAGAGCTATGTCATCAGCAAAGTCTAAATCATCAAGTTGTTTGGTCAGTGACCACTGGATTCCATTTCTGTTGTTTTGATTTATTTTCATAATCCAATCTATGGCCAGTAGAAAGAGAAATGGAGACAAAAGGCATCCTTGCCTTACTCCTGTTACATGTGATCAAACTACCAAAGAAAGGAAGTTTACAGGAGTGCACAAATTATAAGGGAATTATGCTACTATCAGTGCCAGGAAAAATATTAAGCAGAACCATTCTGGAGAGACTAAAAGAGGCCATAGAGAAACATTTGAGAGATGAATAAGCAGGTTTTAGGAAGAACAGATCATGTGCTGATCAAATAACTACTCTACGTATAATAGTTGAACAAAGTTTAGAACTAAAATCCCCACTTTATATTTGGAAGTTGCTGAGTCATTACGGAATTCCTATAAAGTTTATTAACCTGACAAAAACAATGTATGAAGGAACGAAATGTAGTGTGGTGTATGAAGGACAGCTTACAGAAGCATTTGAAATAAGAATAGGACTATTACTAATACTATTACTGTTATTATTACTATTATTGTTGTTATTATATACACTACTACTATTACTACTAACATTATTACTCATCATCATCATCGAGTGGCATCTCCGCAACGAAGGTTGGCTACCATGAAGCGCCATTCTGCTCTGTCTCTTGCTTTGATGGTGCAGGTTGTCAAAGGCTGATTTGTCCATCTTTTGATGTTACTCGTCCATGTTAGTCTTGGTCTGCCTCTTTTACCTTGTATTTTCCCCTCCAAGATTACTTTTAGTAGGCTGTTGTGTCTTTTAACATGACCCAAAAATAGCATCTGTTCTTTTTTTAATTGTGTTTAGTAGTTCTCTCTTCATTTTTAGTTGTTTTAAGACTTCATCGTTTGTTTTCTTTTCTTTCAATCCAATTCTACCTATTCTTCTATATATCCACATTTCAAAGGCTTCAATTTTTTCTTCTGTTTTCTTGTCTAATGTCCCTGTTTCTGCACCATATAGGAATGTTGAGAAAACGTAACATTTTGCTATTCTTAGTTTTAGCCCTGGTGTTGTTTGTTTTGCTGTCATTATATTTTTCATGACACTAAAATTACTTTTTGCCAATCCTATTCTTTTGTTTATTTCAGTTGTACATTTTCCATCACTGGTTATAGTATGTCCAAGGTAGTTGTAGTTCTGAACTATCTCCAGGTCTTTTCCTTCAATTTTGACATCCACTTGTGGGTTTTGAGGATTTTCTTCATATGATCATAGTTTTAGTCTTTTTGATATTCATATCTAGTCCATATTTTTAACATTATTACTATTATTATTGAATGCCAATCTGGTCTCTTTCACAGGCGTTCTATATTTATCTTTACGTGGTGAGCATTGTGTTCCTGGTCTACGTCTACGCCTACCTTTTGAGACGGAACCAGCTGAGGTCAGAGTTCCTGACCCGCACGTTGTCAAGGTCGTTGTCATGGACACGGGCCTGGAGCAAGCAGATGGCCAGGGGCGGAGAAGTCGATACCAAGGGGAAGAGGAAGAAGATGATCTCCCTTGATTCCAACCACCACACGGGGACTTTCTATCTTAGGTTGGGAGTGTTGGGTGAGTGAGGGAGGTGAATGGGAGTGGGAGAGATGAGTGAGGTGAATGGGAGTGAGAGAGTGGGTAAAAGAGAGCAATGAGTGAGGGAGGTTAATGGGCGGGAGAGAGTGGGAGAGATGGGTGAGGTGAATGGTAGGGAGAGTGGGAGAGATGGGTGAGGTGAATGGGAGGGAGAGAGTGGGAGAGATGGGTGAGGTGAATGGGAGGGAGAGAGTGGGAGAGATGGGTGAGGGGAGAGAGAGGGAGAGAGTGGGTGAGGTGAATGGGCGGGAGAGAGTGGGAGAGATGGGTGAGGTGAATGGTAGGGAGAGAGTGGGAGAGATGGGTGAGGTGAATGGGAAGTAGAGAGTGGGTAAAAAAGAGCAGTGAGTGAGGGAGGTGAATGGGAGGGAGAGAGTGGGAGAGATGGGTGAGGTGAATGGGCGGGAGAGAGTGGGAGAGATGGGTGAGGTGAATGGGCGGGAGAGAGTGGGAGAGATGGGTGAGGTGAATGGGAGGGGGAGAGATGGGTGAAGTGAATGGGCGGGAGAGAGTGGGAGAGATGGGTGAGGTGAATGGGCGGGAGAGAGTGGGAGAGATGGGTGAGGTGAATGGGCGGGAGAGAGTGGGAGAGATGGGTGAGGTGAATGGGAGGGAGAGAGTGGGAGAGATGGGTGAGGTGAATGGGCGGGAGAGAGTGGGAGAGATGGGTGAGGTGAATAGGCGGGAGAGAGTGGGAGAGATGGGTGAGGTGAATGGGCGGGAGAGATGGGTGAGGTGAATGGGCGGGAGAGAGTGGGAGAGATGGGTGAGGTGAATGGGCGGGAGAGAGTGGGTAAAAGAGAGCAGTGAGTGAGGGAGGTGAATGGGAGGGAGAGAGTAGGACAGATGGGTGAGGTGAATGGGAGGGAGAGAGTGGGTGAGGTGGGTGAGGTGAATGGGAGGAGAGATGGGTGAGGTGAATGGGAGGGAGAGAGTGGGAGAGATGGGTGAGGTGGGTGAGGTGAATGGGAGGGGGAGAGTGGGAGAGATGGGTGAGGTGAATGGGAGGGAGAGAGTGGGTAAAAAAGAGCAGTGAGTGAGGAAGGTGAATGGGAGGGAGAGATTGGGTAAAAAAGAGCAGTGAGTGAGGAAGGTGAATGGGAGGGGATGAGTGGGAGAGATGGGTGAGGTGAATGGGAGGGAGAGAGTGGGTAAAAGAGCAGTGAGTGAGGGAGATGAATGGGAGGGAAAGAGTAGGACAGATGGGTGAGGTGAATGGGATTGAGAGAGTGAGTAAAAGAGAGCAGTGAGTGAGGGAGGTGAAAGAGAGGGAAAGAGTAAGAGATGGGTGAATGAGGGAGGGGAAAGGGTGGGAGGGAGAGGGAATGATGGGTGAGGTGAATGGGATGCAACGAGTGGGTAAGAGAGCAGTGCGTGAGGGAGGTTAATCGGAGGGAGGAAGAGATCGGTGAGGTGAATGGGAAGGAGAGAGTGGGGTAGATGGTTGAGGTGAATGGAGGGAGAGAGAATTGGTGAAAAGAGAGCAGTGAGGGAGATGAGGGAGTGGGTGAAAGTGAGAAGAGAGGTGAGTGAGGGAGGTGAATGGGAGGGTGGAAGTGGGTGAGAGGGAGAGGTGAGGTGAGTGAATGAAATGAATGGGAGATAGGGAGGGATTCAGTGAAAGAGAAGAGTGGGAAATATTTGGAGGAGGAAGGGGAAGGTGGTGATAATGAGCAAGGGGAAGGTGGTGATGATGATGATGAGTAAGGGGAAGGTGGTGGTGATGATGATGAGTAAGGGGAAGGTGGTGATGATGATGATGAGCAAGGGGAAGGTGGTGGTGATGATGATGAGCAAGGGGAAGGTGGTGGTGATGATGATGAGCAAGGGGAAGGTGGTGGTGATGATGATGAGCAAGGGGAAGGTAGTAGTGATGATGATGATGAGCAAGGAGAAGGTGGTGATGATGATGATGATGAGCAAGGAGAAGGTGGTGATGATGATGAGCAAGGGGAAGGTGGTGATGAGCAAGGGGAAGGTGGTGGTGATGATGATGATGAGCAAGGGGAAGGTGGTGGTGATGATGATGATGAGCAAGGGGAAGGTGGTGGTGATGATGATGAGTAAGGGGAAGGTGGTGGTGATGATGATGAGTAAGGGGAAGGTGGTGGTGATGATGATGATGAGTAAGGGGAAGGTGGTGGTGATGAGCAAGGGGAAGGTGGTGGTGATGATGATGATGATGAGCAAGGGGAAGGTGGTGATGATGATGATGAGCAAGGGGAAGGTGGTGATGATGATGATGAGCAAGGGGAAGGTGGTGATGATGATGATGAGCAAGGGGAAGGTGGTGGTGATGAGCAAGGGGAAGGTGGTGGTGATGATGATGATGAGCAAGGGGAAGGTGGTGGTGATGAATGGAAAGGCGGTGATGATGAGCAAGGGGAAGGTGGTGGTGATGATGATGATGAGCAAGGGGAAGGTGGTGATAATGATGATGAGCAAGGGGAAGGTGGTGATGATGATGATGAGCAAGGGAAGGTGGTGGTGATGATAATGAGCAAGGAGAAGGTGGTGGTGATGATGATGAGCAAGGGGAAGGTGGTGGTGATGATGATGAGCAAGGGGAAGGTGGTGGTGATGATGATAAGCAAGGGGAAGGTGTCGATGATGATGATGAGCAAGGGGAAGGTGTCGATGATGATGATGAGCAAGGGGAAGGTGGTGATGATGATGATGAGCAAGGGGAAGGTGGTGATGATGATGATGAGCAAGGGAAGGTGGTGGTGATGGTGATGATGACGATGAGCAAGGGGAAGGTGGTGACGATGATGATGATGATGATGAGCAAGGGGAAGGTGGTGATGATGATGATGATGATGAGCAAGGGGAAGGTGGTGGTGATGAATGGGAAGGCGGTGATGATGAGCAAGGGGAAGGCGGTGGTGATGATGATGATGATGATGAGCAAGGGGAAGGTGATGATGATGATGATGATGATGAGCAAGGGGAAGGTGGTGATGATGATGATGAGCAAGGGGAAGGTGGTGATTGTGATGATGATGATGAGCAAGGGGAAGGTGGTGATTGTGATGATGATGATGAGCAAGGGGAAGGTGGTGATGATGATGATGATGATGATGAGCAAGGGGAAGGTGGTGGTTATGATGATGATGATGATGATGATGAGCAAGGGGAAGGTGGTGGTGATGAACGAAGGGAAAGGTGGTGGTGACGAGCAAGGAGAGGGTGGTGGTGATGATGATGATGATGATGATGAGCAAGGGGAAGGTGGTGATGATGATGATCAAGGTGGTGGTGACGAGCAAGGGGAAGGCGGTGATGGTGAGAAAGGGAAAGGTGATTGTGGTGATGGGAAAGGTAGTGGTGATGAGCAAGGGGAAGGTGATTGTGGTGATGAGCAAGGGGAAAGTGGCGATGAGCAAGGGGAAGGTGATTGTGGTGATGGTGAGCAAGGGGAAGGTGGTGATGGTGTGCAAGGGGAAGGTGGTGATGGTGTGCAAGGGAAAGGTGGTGGTGATCAGCAATTCGAATGTGGCGAGTCAGGCAGATGAATGTGCTGGAGAATACGAAAGAGTGAGGGACAGAAGGTAGGGTAGGAATGGTCGAGGTATAGAAATGTGAGGAGTAAGGCTCTGTGTGTGAGAGAGAGAGAAATGGGAGTATTAAGGGGTTAGTGAGGGAAAGAAATGGGAGGAGGAGGCAAGAGGGAAAGAATGAGAAGTGAAAAGAACAATCAAAAGAGTGAAACGACTTCTCCGCGAACCAACTGCTTTTTCTTCTTCAGTCAATCATTATTACCAATAGAAACTATTTGTGTCTACAGCAAGAAGTCAATCATTTCCTCGGTAATTAAAAAATGCTACTTTCCCTAGAAACAAAGAAATTAGCTTTACTGACAACAAACCAACTTTAAACGATTAGTTTTCCCAACTAGAAACCTTCAGCGACAATATACTAGATTTCTCAACTAGAATTAGTTTCCCCAGCTACAAACTATTAGTTTCCCCAGTTACAAACCATTCGTTTTTCCAGTTACAAACCATTAGTTTTTCCAGTTACAAACCATTAGTTTTTCCAGTTACAAACCATTAGTTTTTCCAGTTACAAACCATTAGTTTCCTCATCTACAAACCATTAGTTTGTTCAACTACAAACCATTAGTTTCCTCATCTACAAACCATTAGTTTTTCAAGCTACAAACCATTAGTTTCCTCAGTTTCAAACAATTAGTTTCCACAACTTCAAACCATTAGTTTTTGCAGCTATAAACCATTAGTTTTCCAACTACAAAACATTAGTTTCCACAGCTGCAAACCACCGGTTTTCCTAGCTACATACCATTACATTCCTCAGCTACAAACCATTAGTTTCCCCAGCTACAAACCATTAGTTTCCCCAGCTACAAACCATTAGTTTCCCCAGCTACAAACCATTAGTTTCCCCAGCTACAAAACATTAGTTTCCCCAGCTACAAACCTTTAGTTTCCCCAGCTACAAACCATTAGTTTCCCCAGCTACAAACCATTAGTTTCCCAACCACAAACCATTAGTTTCCCACCTTCTTCATTTCCAGGGTTCGGAATCGGCTCAATGATCCACAGTGGCCTCAACTTTGGGGCGTACGTCTCAGCCTCAAGCGCATGCACAGAGCCCATTGAGGCAATCAAACCAGTCATTCATCTAATCTTCATCTTCTTTCAGCTCTACTTCATCTTCATGAACTCAAAGGTATGTGACTACCTTCTGAACTGAAATGTATGAATACTTGTGAACTCAAAGGTATATGACTACCTTCTGAACTGAAATGTATGAATACTTGTGAACTCAAAGGTATATGACTACCTTCTGAACTGAAATGTATGAATACTTGTGAACTCAAAGGTATATGACTACCTTCTGAACTGAAATGTATGAATACTTGCGAACTCTAAGGTATGTGACTACCTTCTGAACTGAAATGTATGAATACTTGCGAACTCTAAGGTATGTGACTACTCTGTAAACTTGAAGGTGTATCGTTGCTACCAGTGCTATTTTTCAGCCAACTTCATCGAACCACAGAAGCCAGAATGAAACGTTACAAAGGAAGACAGAAAAATAACAAATCAACACGGAACATGTGTCGTCTCCACACACACACTGAAGGGCATGTTAGAAAGGAGATATGAGCACTTAAAGGCGTGCCCTATGTGAAGTGATGATGATGATGATCAATTAATTAAACTAAACTGATGACAGAGTTCCTGTCCTTGATTTTGTTGATGTAATGTCATGAGTTGATACGGGCGGATGGACTTTGCTTCATTGAGTGTGGCGAGTCGTTATGGCTTTTAGTGAAAAAGTTTGGATTTCGTCTAGTCCCAGGTTATGCTGGGAAACTGCCATTTCAGCCTAGAGGTACTACAGCACACACACAAAAAAAAAGTGCCCCCGTCACGCCAAGTGGCGTATAGGGAATATGGTGTTAGTGACCATAAACTTTACAGACCTTCGGCACATGATTTATGGGGTAATGTGGTCGGTATTACGCCCGTGCCGCTTTACTTTCCCAGAAAAAAATTCGGTACCTATTTAAGGCTGGATGAACCCGGACGCCGTCGGTTTGGATCGAACCCTACCCCTTGTCCTTTGTAGTCCAGTTCACTAACCACTGAGCTATCGCGGCTCCCGAGATACTGCAGTACCAGGTGTTATATATCATCAGGAGCCAACACTACAGGAAAAATGATGATCCTAGCTTATGTTAGCAAACCTGTTTTGGCCCAGTCTGTTTCCCCCGGGAGACTCCGAGGAGGTAGAACTGCTAGGTCTTGGTCAGCTGATGGTCCACCGAACCTTCTTGCGACTGCAAGTCGCGGGCTCTTCAGCTATCTGGGAGTTGATTGGTCTCGAGGCAAGACCCCAGTCTCGCGAGAGAATGGCTGTGAGTTCAAATCCCAGCTGCACCAGTTGGGATTTTTAATTATGATTTCTCTCTGCGGGAACCACCCCTGATCTCAGCAGTGAGGCCTGGCTTGAAACGTCAATTAAGTACTCATCAAGAGTAGATAGAGTCAGTCATAGAGTTCTAGTCCATTTTATTTTATTTTAAAGAAAAGTACGGTATAATTTTAATACTTATATTACAACACATGCTCCTATTAAGAAAGTTGTTTTCTGTTCCGATTGCCAGATGTGCATCCATCGGTACAAAAAGCTGGCCAGGTTTGGCCTCATGCACATGTGTGCTACCAACATCTGCGTGTGGTTCCACTCCATCGTGGTGGAGACGATGCACGTTATCCACATGCAGCCACACGGAGACGGACATCATGGTGGAGGGCACCATGGAGGGGCGGACACACACCACTCACCAGGAGGCTCGCATGACCACACAGGGAGTGACCACAATGCAGATGATGTGCAGCACCATGGACATGACAGCGGAGAAGATGATGGGAACACATTGTACGCTCTGGCCAACACAACAGTCGCCATTGGTCGGAAGCTTCATGCTGGTAAGTTAACTCCCTTTTTTCACAGCAGCTTATCATTGATCTGTTAGTTTTGATCTGATTAAATGGTTAATAGAATTCGAGCAGTGGTTCAATCAGCATCAATGAAACGGAAATCATGAATATCGCAAAAGTGAAACAGAACATCAACATAAAGATAGACGGCAGACAACTAAAACACGACGTGAGCTGTGTGTCTCATCCGTTTTGATCGTGTTTCGATATTTCAATTGTTTACGATGAATGATGATATCGTATGACAGGGAACAGTTGGCTGTGTTCACTTTCTGTGCGGTTTCGCCTTATGTCTTTTGGCATGTGCTGAGACTGCTATGATGTGGTCTACAGCTACCTTTCTTTGTTTGGAGATGAGTTAGTAGTTCGGATGATTCCACTGGCACGGGCGGTTGAGCGATTATGGATTTTAATTCGTTTGCAGTGATACCGGGGCATTCCATAACTATAACAATAACTAAAATAAGTAGAGGAATTTAAATACCTAGGTATACTGATGACAAACAATTCACAAACAGCAAAAATTGACTCAAGATACAACAAAGCTTGTCAAATCATTCTACAGCTATCACCACTATTTTCCAAGAAGGAAATAACTCTAGAGGCAAAACTGGCATACAATCTTCATTTCAGCTTTGAGAACAGGTGTTATTGTGTCCTGCTTGTATATAGCTCGCATAGCTGACAACGTCATTGTAGTGAAGGATTTCCAGGATGTCTCTTTGTGCGATGCGGCCTTCCTCTATAGATGGCTATTCTTCTCCTTCTACCTTTCATCTCCCTGTGAAGTATAGGTCTTCAACAAACACTTTCCATGCCGTTTTGTTTCTTGCCATTCTTTTAAGATCATTCCATGTCTTCCCCATCATCTTCATCTCTACTTCCATGTCTTCACGATGAATATTATGGTCTTCCTCTTTGTCTTTTCCCTTGGGGATTCCAGAAAAGGGCATGTTTTGTAATACTCTCAGTTGACTTCCTCAGTGTGCGTCCTATCCAGCGCCATCGTCTCGCTGTTATTCACTGGTATTTGGGTGGTACATTTCCATAATTCTATGTTAGTGATTTCCATCGTTTAATTCAGCGTGAGCATCCATTAATGAAAGTCTGTATCTTCATAATTGTCCTTCTTGTTGTTCTCCATGTTTCGCAGCCATATAATAGGATTAAATTAACATTGAGGTTGACACTTTTTTGTGTGTAATAGGTGGCTGTTTCCATGAGAATAATGGTGTACACTTTGTTCATGCAGCGGTAGAAGCCACTCCCTCTGGCAACGGCAGTTACCTTGACGACTCATGCCAGTGGGCAGACATGATGGGGAAGGCTGTGGAAGCGTCCGGAACCTACCTGTATCCATGCACGATAGAGTACAGCCTGATGTGTGCAGGTAAATTGTGACATTTGTTATTTGTGGTGAGCTTTACGTGTCTACCTCTCAGGCAGAAGACATCACGTAGGACAGAAGTCATAGTTCTCCACGTTTGACGATCTACTCCTAATTCTTCTAGTTCCTGGTTGTTATTTGGGGGCCGCAATAGCTCAGTGGTTAGTGAACTGGACTACAAAGGACAAGAGGTAGGGTTCCATCCCAACCGACGGCTTCCGGGTTCACCCAGCCTTAAATAAGTACCGGATTTTTTCTGGGAAAGTAAAACGGCACGGGCGTAATACCGACCACATTACCCACAAAATCATGTGCCGAAGGTCTGTAAAATTTATGGTCACTAACACCATATTCCCTATACGCCACTTGGCGTGCCTGGTCACTAACACCATATTCCCTATACGCCACTTGGTGTGACGGGGGCTCGGTACTTTTTACTTGTTGTTATTTAGTCCCATTGTTACACATTTCCTAGTAATTGCTCTGAGTGGCTATTCTCAAGGTTTAACTTGTTCTCTTTTACCAAATGGTTCCCACATGAATGCTTGATGGAGAAGTCTTTCTTCGTTCTCAGCACATGAACGATGTATTTCCAACACCGCCTTCTTATAAGGCTCGACATGTTTTCTTATTTTGATTCATCTTTTATCATTTCTTCTCAAAGAAATTAAATTTTCTATATAGAGTTTGGGCGGATTTCCAACTTTCACATCCATATGTTGGCATTGGTATTACACAGGACTTGAACAATCTAAGTTTTGTTCGTGTACTGAGAACTTCGGATCTCCAAATGTTCGTCAGTTTGTTCAAAACAAAACATATTGTTACATATACATATATATACAAAACATATGTTAACCTCAGATGGTAGATGTACAACAGAGGTGAGATGCAGAATGACTCAAGCAAAAGCAGCTTTCCATAAAAATTAGGAAGATACTATGCAATCCATTTTTGACAATAGAAACAAGAAAAAGAGTTCTTAAATGTTATGTAGATTCAGTCTTAACATATGGATGGGAATCATGGACAATAGGACAACACACAAGAAAATCACTGGAGTTTGTAGAAATGTGGTTTCACAGAAGAATGTTGAGAATACAATGGACAGCTAAGAAGAGTAATGAAAATGTTCTGAGAGAGGTCAAAGCAAAAAGAAAGCTAATTTCCAATATTAGGAGGGAACAATCATCATTTTTTGGCCATGTAATGAGAAGAGAATAGCTGGATTATATTGTAACAACTGGAAAAATTGAGGGACGAAGAGATATAGGGAAGCAAAGTGAAAAGATACCAGACAGCTTAAGAGAATGGCTTGGCAGAAGGTCAACACCAGAAATGATAAATAATTGTCGTGATCGAAAGTTGTGGAGAGACATAATCACCTACGTCAGTAGGCCTGGTACTTGATGATGGTGATGATTTACAAAAATAAAAATGTTCCACTCCAGTGTTAAGTCAGTCCTATTATATGACAGTGAAACATGGATAACAATCAATATAACAGTCACAAAGATAGTGACTTACATTAATGGATGCAAGCGCAGTATGAAAGGACAAACTCACTCACTTAGAATTATAGGAAAGTACTAGATAAAATGTTCACCCAGCCTTAAATGGTACCGGTTTTCGAAAGTAAAGCAGGCGTAATACCGACCATTACCCCAAAATCAGTGCTGAAGGTCTGTAAATATAGGTCACTAACACCATATTTCCCTACGCCACTTGGCGTGACGGGGGTACTTTACTTTTTACTTTACTAGATAAAATAGGGAGCCGCGATAGCTCAGTGGTTAGTGAACTGCACTACAAAGGACAAGGGGTAGGGTTCGATCCCAACCGACGGCTTCCGGGTTCACTCAGCCTTTAATGAGTACGGGTTTTTTTTCTGGAAAGTAAAGCGGTGCGGGCATAATACCGACCACATTACTCCGAAAATCATGTGCTGAAGTCTGTAAGATTTATGGTCACTAACACCATATTCCCTGTACGCCACTTGGTGTGACCGGGGTACTTTACTTTTTTTATGGTTCCTGTACGACGTATCAGAGGCAGACCAAGAAGAAGGTGGTCTCAAGACATCAAGGAGACATTGGATATGACAACATAAGAAGTGGGAGATCTGGCTAGTGACAGAGATTCTCTCAGACAGGCTGTGGCGAATGCAACGTTCTGTTGGACATCTGGCTAGAGACAAAGATTCTTTCAGACGGGCTGTGGCGAATGCAACGTTCTGTTTGACATCTGGTTAGAGACAAAGATTCTGTCAGACAGGCTGTGGTGGATGCAACGTTCTATTGGACATCTGGCTAGAGACAAAGATTCTGTCAGACAAGCTGTTTTGAATGCAACGTTCTGTTGGACAGCTGGCTAGAGACAAAGATTCTGTCAGACAGGCTGTGGTGAATGCAACGTTCTGTTGGACATCTGGCTAGAGACAGAGATTCTGTCAGACAGGCTGTGGTGAATGCAACGTTCTGTTGAACATCTGGCTAGATGTGTTAGACAGGCTGTGGTGAATGTAACGTTCTGTTGGACATCTGGCTAGAGACAAAGATTCTTTCTGACGGGCTGTGGTGAATGCAACGATCTGTTGGACATCTGGCTAGAGACAGAGATTCTGTCAGACAGGCTGTGGTGAATGCAACGTTCTGTTGGACATCTGGCTAGAGACAAAGATTCTGTCAGACAGGCTGTGGTGAATGCAACGTTCTGTGGGACACCAGGCTAAAGACAGAGATTCTGTCAGACAGGATGTGGTCAATGCAACGTTCTGTGGGACACCAGGCTAAAGACAGAGATTCTGTCAGACAGGCTGTGGTGAATGCAACGTTCTGTGGGACACCAGGCTAGAGACAGAGATTCTGTCAGACAGGCTGTAGTCAATGCAGCGTTCTGTTGGACATCTGGCTAGAGACAGAGATTCTGTCAGACGGGCTGTGGTGAATGCAACGTTCTGTTGGACATCTGGCTAGAGACAGAGATTCTGTCAGACAGGCTGTGGTGAATGCAACGTTCTGTTGGACATCTGGCTAGAGACAGAGATTCTGTCAGACAGGCTGTGGTGAATGCAACGTTCTGTTGGACATCTGGCTAGAGACAGAGATTCTGTCAGACAGGCGGTGGTGAATGCAACATTCTGTTGGACATCTGGCTAGAGACAGAGATTCTATCAGACAGGCTGTGATGGATGCAACGTTCTATGGGACATTTGGCTAGATGTATCAGACAGGCTGTGGTGAATGCAACGTTCTGTTGGACATCTGGCTAGAGACAGAGATTCTATCAGACAGGCTATGGTGAATGCAACGTTCTGTTGGACATCTGGCTAGAGACAGAGATTCTGTCAGACAGGCTCTGGTAAATGTAACGTTCTGTTGGACATCTGGCTAGATGTGTCAGACAGGCTCTGGTAAATGCAACGTTCTGTTGGACATCTGGCTAGATGTGTCAAACAGGCTGTGGTAAATGCAACGTTCTGTTGGACATCTGGCTAGATGTGTCAAACAGGCTGTGGTGAATGCAACGTTCTGTTGGACATCTGGCTAGATGTGTCAGACAGGCTGTGGTGAATGCAACGTTCTGTTGGACATCTGGCTAGATGTGTCAGACAGGCTGTGGTGAATGCAACGTTCTGGAAAGGACATGCGACCTGGTGATATCATGAATTTGAATTAGGGACTCGTTCATTATGTGAGAAATGAACAGAAATGTCTATGTAGTGTGTGTGCGTCTTGTTATTATTGTTGTATGTGTGACGCATACAAATTGTAAGATGTTGCGCGCCTCTCTGCTGATCTATGTCATTTGCCTGAGAGTGACCAGACAATACGGTCGTTGTTCGTGACAGTTAGTGTACAGTACGCTTAAGTTCACACCGGATATTTGGCACTATAAAATAAATCCATTAAAGAAACACCGGTAGGCGAATGAGACCCCTTAACAGACCGCTTAACAATAACATTGATGGCACGACTCCACTTGAAACACTTAATTTCCTTTTCATTATAAGCTTTGTAGTTGTCTTAATTATCTCCCCTTGATCTTCTAGGTCTCCTACCCGACGTTATTATAAACTATGTGGTTGTCTTAATTATCTCCCCTTAATATTATATGTGTATATTTCCATATGTCATTATAAGCTATTTAGTTGTCTTGAAAGGTATGTTGATGATACAGTTGATGAGAGTTGTCTTAATTATCTCCCCATGATCTTGTGACATCCTACCTTACGTTATTATAAGCTATCTAGTTATATTCTTTCAACATTCCTGTATGGTGCAGAAACATGGACATTAGACAAGAAATCAGAAGAGAAAATTGAAGCCTTCGACAAGTTGATTTATAGAAGAATAGGTAGATTTGGATGGAAAGAAAAGAAAACAAACAATGAAGTTTTAAAACAACCAAAAATGAAAACAGAGCTACTAAACACAATTCAAACAAGAGAAATTAGATTTTGGGGGGCATGTTAAAAGACACAGCAGCCTGTTAAAAGTAATCTTGGAAGGGAAAATACAAGGTAAAAAAGGCAGACCAAGACTAATATGGATGAGTAATATCAAAAGATGGACAATGCAGCCTATGACAACATGCACCATCAAGTTTCCTCCCTACATTATTATCAGCTCTGTGAATGTTTTGATAATCTCCACTTGAATGTCTAGGTATCCTGTACGTGATGTGGAAGAATGTTGGTACAAGGCCCAAACTCCCTCGAACCGCTGACCACCACAGTGATGACGATGATGAAAACCGTCACCGGATGAGCGTTGATTGTACCAGCTCCAGCCGGGGTCTGTTTCTCGGGATCCTTTTGACAGTTGGAACTATCATCTCAATCATATCTTTTTACATGATGAACAACAGGGAGGATATGAAGGTGACAGCAATCACGATTGATATTTCAGTCATTGCATTCAACATTTAAAAATAACATTTTTTTTCTTTTTCGCCATTCTCAACTGATTGTAGATTCAGACCGTCAGTGCTGACGTCAGTAATTTACTGTGTGTGGTTCACATCCACGGGCTTCGGAGGGGTCTTGTTGTGCGGGTCGCAACATTTTTAGGAGAGCAAAATTTCGAACGAAAAACGAACTCAGTAATTATAAATAGCAGAAAGTACGGGGCAGGGGGTGGTGGGAGCGCAATACTTGCCTTGTCGATGGCATTAGCAAATCACAAACTACCTGGTCCAGCGTACTGGCAACCCGTATACTACCTGATATAGGGTGATGGTGACCCATATACTACCTGGCATAGGGTGCTGATGACACATATACTAACTGGTATAGGGTGCTGATGACCCATATACTACCCGATATAGAGTGCTCATGACCCATATACTACCTGATATAGGGTGATGGTGACCCATATACTACGTGGTATAGGGTGCTGATGATCCATATACTACCTGGTATAGGGTGCTGATGACCCATATACTACCTGATATAGGGTGCTGATGACCCATATACTACCTGGTATAGGGTGCTGATGACCCATATACTACCTGGTATAGGGTGCTGATGACCCATATACTACCTGATATAGGGTGCTGATGACCCTATACTACCTGGTATAGGGTGCTGATGGCCCATATACTACCTGGTATAGGGTGCTGATGGCCCATATACTACCTGGTATAGGGTGCTGATGACCCCTATACTACCTGGTATAGAGTGCTGATACCCTTATACTACCTGGTATAGGGTGCTGATGTCCCTTATACTACCTGGTATAGAGTGCTGATGACCCTTATACTACCTGATATAGGGTGCTGATGCCCTTATACTACCTGGTATAGAGTGCTGATGACCCTTATACTACCTGGTATAGGGTGCTGATGACCCTTATACTACCTGGTATAGGGTGCTGATGACCCTTATACTACCTGGTATAGAGTGCTGATGACCCTTATACTACCTGGTATAGAGTACTGATGACCCTTATACTACCTGGTATAGGGTGCTGATGACCCTTATACTACCTGGTATAGGGTGCTGATGACCCTAATACTACCTGGTATAGGGTGCTGATAACCCTTATACTACCTGGTATAGAGTGCTGATGACCCTTATACTACCTGGTATAGGGTGCTGATGACCCATATACTAAGTGGTATAGGGTGTTGATGACCCATGTACTAAGTGGTATAAGGTGCTGATGACCCATATACTAACTGGTATAAGGTGCTGATGACCCATATACTACTGGTATAGGGTGCTGACAACCCATGTACTACCTGGTCCAGGGTGTTGACAACCCATATACTACCTGGTCCAGGGTGTTGACGACCCATATACTACCTGGTCCAGGGTGCTGATGACAACCCATATACTACCTTGTCCAGGGTGTTGACAACCCATATACTACCTTGTCCAGGGTGTTGACAACCCATATACTACCTTGTCCAGGGTTGACAACCCATATACTACCTTGTCCAGGGTGTTGACAACCCATATACTACCTTGTCCAGGGCGCTGGCAACCAATATACTACCTTGTCCAGGGCGCTGGCAACCAATATACTACCTTGTCCAGGGTGTTGATAACCCATATACTACCTTGTCCAGGGTGTAGATAACCCATATACTACCTTGTCCAGGGTGTAGATAACCCATATACTACCTTGTCCAGGGTTGATAACCCATATACTACCTTGTCCAGGGTGTATAACCCATATACTACCTTGTCCAGGGTGTAGATAACCCATATACTACCTTGTCCAGGGTGTAGATAACCCATATACTACCTTGTCCAGGGTGTAGATAACCCATATACTACCTTGTCCAGGGTGTAGATAACCCATATACTACCTTGTCCAGGGTGTAGATAACCCATATACTACCTTGTCCAGGGTGTAGATAACCCATATACTACCTTGTCCAGGGTGTAGATAACCCATATACTACCTTGTCCAGGGTGTAGATAACCCATATACTACCTTGTCCAGGGTGTAGATAACCCATATACTTCCTTGTCCAGGGCGCTGGCAACCCATATACTACCTTGTACAGGGCGCTGGCAACCCATATACTACCTTGTCCAGGGTGTTGACAACCCTTATACTACCTGGTCCAGGGTGTTGACAACCCTTATACTACCTGGTCCAGGGTGTTGACAACCCATATACTACCTGGTCCAGGGCACTGGCAACCCATATACTACCTTGTCCAGGGCGCTGGCAACCCTAATTCTTCATAGTACTATTCATTTTGTTTTCCATTATTTAAGTATTTGTTAATTACATTTTTTGTTTTATCATTTTTGTAATTGATCAAAATGTTGTCTAAATGTTTACTGTTTCCAAAGATGGTTTCTGTTAAGTTTATTGTTTTGTTTGTTTGTTTTGCCTTGATCATCTTTCAAACCCTGAGATGCCCCATACGAGATTTTGATCTGTTTCGTGGAATGAACTTAGCTAGAATACCTGCATATATTTGTAATTCCCAGTATTTAGTGGCATCCTCAGTTCTCAACTAAGAGTGTCCTCAGCATGAGTGGGTATCCTATGCCATACAGGCAGATATCCTTTGACTTCAGATATATTCATATTTTTATTACAGAGGGTCTGACTTAAAAGTAAAAACAAATAATCAAGTAAAGAGCCCTATGATGTGTTAGGGCTCATACTTTATATAGACCTTTTGTACAATATTGTTGTGATAATGTGGTCAGTGGGAGCCGCAATAACTCAGTGGTTAGTGAACTGGGCTACAAAGGACAAGAGGTTGGGTTCGATCCTGATTGACGGCTTCCTGGTTCACCCAGCCTTAAATGGATACCGGATTTTATTTTATGGGAAAGTAAAGCGGCACGGGCTTAATACCGACCACATTACCCTAAAAATCACGAGCTGAAGGTCTGTAAAATGTATGGTCACTAACACCATATTCCCTATACGCCACTTGGCATGACGGGGCTCTTTATTTTTACTTTTAATGTAGTCAGTATTATGCCTGTGCTGCTTTACTTTCCCAGAAAAAAAGTCCAGTACCCATTTTAAAGCTGGAGTAACAGAAAATGATACCAAAATAAGAATATCAAAAGCAAGAGGAGCTTTTGCTGCACTGGGAAACATATGGAAGTCAAAAGAAATTCGGTTAAATACAAAAATAAAAATCTTTAACTCCAAGGTTAAGTCAGTCCTATTATATGGCTGTGAAACATGGAGAACAACAAAATTGACAATCATGAAGATACAGACTTTCATTAATGGACGCTTACGCAGAATCAAAGGATGGAAATGGCAGGACAAAATCATTAACATAGAATTATGGAAATGTACCAGTCAAATACCAGTGGATAAAGAAATACAGCGAAGACGATGGCGCTGGATAGGACACACACTGTGGAAGCCAACTGAGAGTATTACACAATAGGCCCTTTTTTGGTAATCCTCAGGGGAAAAGACAAAGAGGAAGACCAACAAATTCTTGGATAAGACAGGCAGAAGCAGAGGTGAAGATGATGGGGAAGACATGGAATGATCTTAAAAGAATGGCAAGAAACAGAACGACTTGGAAAGTGTTTGTTGAAGACCTATGCTCCACAGGGAGCTGAAAGTGTTTGTTGAAGACCTATGCTCCACATGGAGCTGAAAGTGTTTGTTGAAGACCTATGCTCCACATGGAGCTGAAAGTGTTTGTTGAAGACCTATGCTCCACAGGGAGCTGAACGGTAGAAGAAGAACACCATATTCCCTATACGCGACTTGGCTTGACCTGGACTCTTTACTTTACTACTACGGTGACGCTAGCCCGAACTAAAGACTAAAGTCCAGTTCATTAACCGCCGAGCTATCTATCCTAGTTCCCTTGTGTTAAGTTCACTGTCTTTAATTATTTTTATTTTAGCTTTAAGGAGACTTGTTGGTCTTAGACTGAGAGGTTGTGGGTTCAAAACCCGGCTACACCGGATTTTTATTTATGACTTTCTCTCTGCGGCAACCACTCCTGGTCTCAGCAAAGAGGGAATAATAGAACAAAGAAGTATGTGTTAGCACTCGGAAAATTGACAGACAAACAACAATAGAAAAAAACGAAGAACAATATATAGTCCGAAGTGGGATCGAACCCGTACTCAGTGGCACCGCGCCTTGCCACGAGGAAGCCGAACGCTTGGCACACTACCACGCAGCCAACTAAAAATTGGCTATTGCAGTAGTGTCTTACACGATGACGTTCTCAATGACTATAGCATAGGGAAACGATCACAGACCGGAAATAAATTGTATATTTGTACTTTCCTATTAATGCAAGTATCTCCCAGTAGGGCTGAATACTTGTGTTGTAGACAAACATTTATTGGACGAAACAGCACGAATAGTAGTTCCCAGTGTTTATATACTGGGTACAAATAATAATACATAAATATTATTATATGGGGAACTTCCGAGGCGATAATAGGGAATAATAGAACAAAGAAGTATGTGTTAGCACTCGGAAAAATTGACAGACAAACAACAATAGAAAAAACGAAGAACAATATATAGTCCGAAGTGGGATCGAACCCGTACTCAGTGGCACCGCGCCTTGCCACGAGAAGCCGAACGCTTGGCACACTACCACGCAGCCAACTAAAAAATTGGCTATTGCAGTAGTGTCTTACACGATGACGTTCTCAATGACTATAGCATAGGGAAACGATCACAGACCGGAAATAAATTGTATATTTGTACTTTCCTATTAATGCAAGTATCTCCCAGTAGGGCTGAATACTTGTGTTGTAGACAAACATTTATTGGACGAAACAGCACGAATAGTAGTTCCCAGTGTTTATATACTGGGTACAAATAATAATACATAAATATTATTATATGGGGAACTTCCGAGGCGATAATAGGGAATAATAGAACAAAGAAGTATGTGTTAGCACTCGGAAAAATTGACAGACAAACAACAATAGAAAAAAACGAAGAACAATATATAGTCCGAAGTGGGATCGAACCCGTACTCAGTGGCACCGCGCCTTGCCACGAGAAGCCGAACGCTTGGCACACTACCACGCAGCCAACTAAAAAATTGGCTATTGCAGTAGTGTCTTACACGATGACGTTCTCAATGACTATAGCATAGGGAAACGATCACAGACCGGAAATAAATTGTATATTTGTACTTTCCTATTAATGCAAGTATCTCCCAGTAGGGCTGAATACTTGTGTTGTAGACAAACATTTATTGGACGAAACAGCACGAATAGTAGTTCCCAGTGTTTATATACTGGGTACAAATAATAATACATAAATATTATTATATGGGGAACTTCCGAGGCGATAATAGGGAATAATAGAACAAAGAAGTATGTGTTAGCACTCGGAAAAATTGACAGACAAACAACAATAGAAAAAAACGAAGAACAATATATAGTCCGAAGTGGGATCGAACCCGTACTCAGTGGCACCGCGCCTTGCCACGAGAAGCCGAACGCTTGGCACACTACCACGCAGCCAACTAAAAAATTGGCTATTGCAGTAGTGTCTTACGCGATGACGTTCTCAATGACTATAGCATAGGGAAACGATCACAGACCGGAAATAAATTGTATATTTGTACTTTCCTATTAATGCAAGTATCTCCCAGTAGGGCTGAATACTTGTGTTGTAGACAAACATTTATTGGACGAAACAGCACGAATAGTAGTTCCCAGTGTTTATATACTGGGTACAAATAATAATACATAAATATTATTATATGGGGAACTTCCGAGGCGATAATAGGGAATAATAGAACAAAGAAGTATGTGTTAGCACTCGGAAAAATTGACAGACAAACAACAATAGAAAAAAACGAAGAACAATATATAGTCCGAAGTGGGATCGAACCCGTACTCAGTGGCACCGCGCCTTGCCACGAGAAGCCGAACGCTTGGCACACTACCACGCAGCCAACTAAAAAATTGGCTATTGCAGTAGTGTCTTACACGATGACGTTCTCAATGACTATAGCATAGGGAAACGATCACAGACCGGAAATAAATTGTATATTTGTACTTTCCTATTAATGCAAGTATCTCCCAGTAGGGCTGAATACTTGTGTTGTAGACAAACATTTATTGGACGAAACAGCACGAATAGTAGTTCCCAGTGTTTATATACTGGGTACAAATAATAATACATAAATATTATTATATGGGGAACTTCCGAGGCGATAATAGGGAATAATAGAACAAAGAAGTATGTGTTAGCACTCGGAAAAATTGACAGACAAACAACAATAGAAAAAACGAAGAACAATATATAGTCCGAAGTGGGATCGAACCCGTACTCAGTGGCACCGCGCCTTGCCACGAGAAGCCGAACGCTTGGCACACTACCACGCAGCCAACTAAAAAATTGGCTATTGCAGTAGTGTCTTACACGATGACGTTCTCAATGACTATAGCATAGGGAAACGATCACAGACCGGAAATAAATTGTATATTTGTACTTTCCTATTAATGCAAGTATCTCCCAGTAGGGCTGAATACTTGTGTTGTAGACAAACATTTATTGGACGAAACAGCACGAATAGTAGTTCCCAGTGTTTATATACTGGGTACAAATAATAATACATAAATATTATTATATGGGGAACTTCCGAGGCGATAATAGGGAATAATAGAACAAAGAAGTATGTGTTAGCACTCGGAAAAATTGACAGACAAACAACAATAGAAAAAACGAAGAACAATATATAGTCCGAAGTGGGATCGAACCCGTACTCAGTGGCACCGCGCCTTGCCACGAGAAGCCGAACGCTTGGCACACTACCACGCAGCCAACTAAAAAATTGGCTATTGCAGTAGTGTCTTACACGATGACGTTCTCAATGACTATAGCATAGGGAAACGATCACAGACCGGAAATAAATTGTATATTTGTACTTTCCTATTAATGCAAGTATCTCCCAGTAGGGCTGAATACTTGTGTTGTAGACAAACATTTATTGGACGAAACAGCACGAATAGTAGTTCCCAGTGTTTATATACTGGGTACAAATAATAATACATAAATATTATTATATGGGGAACTTCCGAGGCGATAATAGGGAATAATAGAACAAAGAAGTATGTGTTAGCACTCGGAAAAATTGACAGACAAACAACAATAGAAAAAAACGAAGAACAATATATAGTCCGAAGTGGGATCGAACCCGTACTCAGTGGCACCGCGCCTTGCCACGAGAAGCCGAACGCTTGGCACACTACCACGCAGCCAACTAAAAAATGGCTATTGCAGTAGTGTCTTACACGATGACGTTCTCAATGACTATAGCATAGGGAAACGATCACAGACCGGAAATAAATTGTATATTTGTACTTTCCTATTAATGCAAGTATCTCCCAGTAGGGCTGAATACTTGTGTTGTAGACAAACATTTATGGACGAAACAGCACGAATAGTAGTTCCCAGTGTTATATACTGGGTACAAATAATAATACATAAATATTATTATATGGGGAACTTCCGAGGCGATAATAGGGAATAATAGAACAAAGAAGTATGTGTTAGCACTCGGAAAAATTGACAGACAAACAACAATAGAAAAAAACGAAGAACAATATATAGTCCGAAGTGGGATCGAACCCGTACTCAGTGGCACCGCGCCTTGCCACGAGAAGCCGAACGCTTGGCACACTACCACGCAGCCAACTAAAAAATTGGCTATTGCAGTAGTGTCTTACACGATGACGTTCTCAATGACTATAGCATAGGGAAACGATCACAGACCGGAAATAAATTGTATATTTGTACTTTCCTATTAATGCAAGTATCTCCCAGTAGGGCTGAATACTTGTGTTGTAGACAAACATTTATTGGACGAAACAGCACGAATAGTAGTTCCCAGTGTTTATATACTGGGTACAAATAATAATACATAAATATTATTATATGGGGAACTTCCGAGGCGATAATAGGGAATAATAGAACAAAGAAGTATGTGTTAGCACTCGGAAAAATTGACAGACAAACAACAATAGAAAAAAACGAAGAACAATATATAGTCCGAAGTGGGATCGAACCCGTACTCAGTGGCACCGCGCCTTGCCACGAGAAGCCGAACGCTTGGCACACTACCACGCAGCCAACTAAAAAATTGGCTATTGCAGTAGTGTCTTACACGATGACGTTCTCAATGACTATAGCATAGGGAAACGATCACAGACCGGAAATAAATTGTATATTTGTACTTTCCTATTAATGCAAGTATCTCCCAGTAGGGCTGAATACTTGTGTTGTAGACAAACATTTATTGGACGAAACAGCACGAATAGTAGTTCCCAGTGTTTATATACTGGGTACAAATAATAATACATAAATATTATTATATGGGGAACTTCCGAGGCGATAATAGGGAATAATAGAACAAAGAAGTATGTGTTAGCACTCGGAAAAATTGACAGACAAACAACAATAGAAAAAAACGAAGAACAATATATAGTCCGAAGTGGGATCGAACCCGTATTCAGTGGCACCGCGCCTTGCCACGAGAAGCCGAACGCTTGGCACACTACCACGCAGCCAACTAAAAAATTGGCTATTGCAGTAGTGTCTTACACGATGACGTTCTCAATGACTATAGCATAGGGAAACGATCACAGACCGGAAATAAATTGTATATTTGTACTTTCCTATTAATGCAAGTATCTCCCAGTAGGGCTGAATACTTGTGTTGTAGACAAACATTTATTGGACGAAACAGCACGAATAGTAGTTCCCAGTGTTTATATACTGGGTACAAATAATAATACATAAATATTATTATATGGGGAACTTCCGAGGCGATAATAGGGAATAATAGAACAAAGAAGTATGTGTTAGCACTCGGAAAAATTGACAGACAAACAACAATAGAAAAAAACGAAGAACAATATATAGTCCGAAGTGGGATCGAACCCGTACTCAGTGGCACCGCGCCTTGCCACGAGAAGCCGAACGCTTGGCACACTACCACGCAGCCAACTAAAAAATTGGCTATTGCAGTAGTGTCTTACACGATGACGTTCTCAATGACTATAGCATAGGGAAACGATCACAGACCGGAAATAAATTGTATATTTGTACTTCCTATTAATGCAAGTATCTCCCAGTAGGGCTGAATACTTGTGTTGTAGACAAACATTTATTGGACGAAACAGCACGAATAGTAGTTCCCAGTGTTTATATACTGGGTACAAATAATAATACATAAATATTATTATATGGGGAACTTCCGAGGCGATAATAGGGAATAATAGAACAAAGAAGTATGTGTTAGCACTCGGAAAATTGACAGACAAACAACAATAGAAAAAAACGAAGAACAATATATAGTCCGAAGTGGGATCGAACCCGTACTCAGTGGCACCGCGCCTTGCCACGAGAAGCCGAACGCTTGGCACACTACCACGCAGCCAACTAAAAAATTGGCTATTGCAGTAGTGTCTTACACGATGACGTTCTCAATGACTATAGCATAGGGAAACGATCACAGACCGGAAATAAATTGTATATTTGTACTTTCCTATTAATGCAAGTATCTCCCAGTAGGGCTGAATACTTGTGTTGTAGACAAACATTTATTGGACGAAACAGCACGAATAGTAGTTCCCAGTGTTTATATACTGGGTACAAATAATAATACATAAATATTATTATATGGGGAACTTCCGAGGCGATAATAGGGAATAATAGAACAAAGAAGTATGTGTTAGCACTCGGAAAAATTGACAGACAAACAACAATAGAAAAAAACGAAGAACAATATATAGTCCGAAGTGGGATCGAACCCGTACTCAGTGGCACCGCGCCTTGCCACGAGAAGCCGAACGCTTGGCACACTACCACGCAGCCAACTAAAAAATTGGCTATTGCAGTAGTGTCTTACACGATGACGTTCTCAATGACTATAGCATAGGGAAACGATCACAGACCGGAAATAAATTGTATATTTGTACTTTCCTATTAATGCAAGTATCTCCCAGTAGGGCTGAATACTTGTGTTGTAGACAAACATTTATTGGACGAAACAGCACGAATAGTAGTTCCCAGTGTTTATATACTGGGTACAAATAATAATACATAAATATTATTATATGGGGAACTTCCGAGGCGATAATAGGGAATAATAGAACAAAGAAGTATGTGTTAGCACTCGGAAAAATTGACAGACAAACAACAATAGAAAAAAACGAAGAACAATATATAGTCCGAAGTGGGATCGAACCCGTACTCAGTGGCACCGCGCCTTGCCACGAGAAGCCGAACGCTTGGCACACTACCACGCAGCCAACTAAAAAATTGGCTATTGCAGTAGTGTCTTACACGATGACGTTCTCAATGACTATAGCATAGGGAAACGATCACAGACCGGAAATAAATTGTATATTTGTACTTTCCTATTAATGCAAGTATCTCCCAGTAGGGCTGAATACTTGTGTTGTAGACAAACATTTATTGGACGAAACAGCACGAATAGTAGTTCCCAGTGTTTATATACTGGGTACAAATAATAATACATAAATATTATTATATGGGGAACTTCCGAGGCGATAATAGGGAATAATAGAACAAAGAAGTATGTGTTAGCACTCGGAAAAATTGACAGACAAACAACAATAGAAAAAAACGAAGAACAATATATGGTCCGAAGTGGGATCGAACCCGTACTCAGTGGCACCGCGCCTTGCCACGAGAAGCCGAACGCTTGGCACACTACCACGCAGCCAACTAAAAAATTGGCTATTGCAGTAGTGTCTTACACGATGACGTTCTCAATGACTATAGCATAGGGAAACGATCACAGACCGGAAATAAATTGTATATTTTGTATATAAACACTGGGAACTACTATTCGTGCTGTTTCGTCCAATAAATGTTTGTCTACAACACAAGTATTCAGCCCTACTGGGAGATACTTGCATTAATAGGAAAGTACAAATATACAATTTATTTCCGGTCTGTGATCGTTTCCCTATGCTATAGTCATTGAGAACGTCATCGTGTAAGACACTACTGCAATAGCCGATTTTTTAGTTGGCTGCGTGGTAGTGTGCCAAGCGTTCGGCTTCTCGTGGCAAGGCGCGGTGCCACTGAGTACGGGTTCGATCCCACTTCGGACTATATATTGTTCTTCGTTTTTTTTCTATTGTTGTTTGTCTGTCAATTTTTCCGAGTGCTAACACATACTTCTTTGTTCTATTATTCCCTATTATCGCCTCGGAAGTTCCCCATATAATAATATTTATGTATTATTCTCAGCAAAGAGGCCCGGCTTGAAACGTCAATTACTCATTGACGGAAAAAAAATATGGGTACCTCAGAAGTCGGAGTTATCTGCCTGTAAGGCGTGGGACCCCTGTGCACACGGCTACCAGGGAAAAATATATTAACACGCAAAATTCAGCTCCTAATCTCTAGGGACTTCGTCAAAGGTAAAAGCTGGCGAATGAAAAAAAAATTAAACAATTTTAGCTTTATTTCATTTTGTAAAATGTATTTATTACGTTTAATTGTAAGTATCTTAAGACCAGTCTTGTTTTATGAATATCTCCATCCCAGATGTCTGGGATCATACTAGCCCACTTGTCGGAGACATTCATCTACACCATCACTCTGGTAGCTCTTTTCCTGGCAGCCTACAGGATGAAGGGCCTTACATTCCATGCTGACCACGAGGTGGACCTAGAGGACATTCTTGTCCTCATCTCCTTCACAGGCTTGCTCGCCTTCATCATCTTCAGGTAAGTCTGTCACAGGCTGGCTTATCTTCATCATCTTCAGTAAGTCTGTCACAGGCTGGCTTATCTTCATCATCTTCAGGTAAGTCTGTCACAGGCTGGCTTATCTTCATCATCTTCAGGTAAGTCTGTCACAGGCTTGCTCGCCTTCATCATCTTCAGGTAAGTCTGTCACAGGCTGGCTTATCTTCATCATCTTCAGGTAAGTCTGTCACAGGCTGGCTTACCTTTATTATCTTCAGGTAAGTCTGTCACAGGCTTGCTCACCTTCATCATCTTCAGGTAAGTCTGTCACAGGCTTGCTCACCTTCATCATCTTCAGGTAAGTCTGTCACATACTGGCTTGCCTTCATATCTTCAGGTAAGTCTGTCACATACTGGCTTGCCTTCATATCTTCAGGTAAGTCTGTCACATACTGGCTTGCCTTCATATCTTCAGGTAAGTCTGTCACATACTGGCTTGCCTTCATATCTTCAGGTAAGTCTGTCACAGGCTTGCTCGCCTTCATATCTTCAGGTAAGTCTGTCACATACTGGCTTGCCTTCATATCTTCAGGTAAGTCTGTCACATACTGGCTTGCCTTCATATCTTCAGGTAAGTCTGTCACATACTGGCTTGCCGTCATATCTTCAGGTAAGTCTGTCACATACTGGCTTGCCTTCATATCTTCAGATAAGTCTGTCACAGGCTTGCTCACCTTCATCTTCAGGTAAGTCTATCGCAGGCTTGCTCACCTTCATCTTCAGGTAAGTCTGTCACATACTGGCTTGCCTTCATATCTTCAGGTAAGTCTGTCACATACTGGCTTGCCGTCATATCTTCAGGTAAGTCTGTCACATACTGGCTTGCCTTCATATCTTCAGATAAGTCTGTCACAGGCTTGCTCACCTTCATCTTCAGGTAAGTCTATCGCAGGCTTGCTCACCTTCATCTTCAGGTAAGTCTGTCACATACTGGCTTGCCTTCATATCTTCAGGTAAGTCTGTCACATACTGGCTTGCCTTCATATCTTCAGGTAAGTCTGTCACATACTGGCTTGCCTTCATATCTTCAGGTAAGTCTGTCACAGGCTGGCTTATCTTCATCATCTTCAGGTAAGTCTGTCACAGGCTTTCTTGCCTTCATCATTTTCAGGTAAGTCTGTCACAGGCTGGCTCGCCTTCATCATCTTCAGGTAAGTCTGTCACATACTGGCTTGCCTTCATATCTTCAAGCAAGTCTGTCACGTACTGGCTTGCCTTCATCATCTTCATGTAAGTCTGTCATTATTTGTGTTCATTCTTTCATTCCTTTAATTTTTCTCTCGGGCTGAAGTCAGCACATACGACGGAATTAATACTTCTCCATGACTGACCATCTGCTGCTAATTCTTGTAGATTTTGACTGCTTCTTAGACACAACGTTTAGCCTTTCCTAGTAAATGTTTTGCGTAGCGCTTCTCTAGAACAGCTTTGTTTTCTTTTACAAGATGGTTTCCACATGAACACCTGGTGGTAAGATCTTTCTTCATTCATTCTCAGTACATCATCATCATCAAGTACCAGGCCTGCTGGCGTAGGTGATCATGTCTCTCCACAATTTTCGATCACGACAGTTATTTATTATTTCTGTTGTTGACCTTCTGCCAAGCCATGTTCTTAAGTTGCTGGTATCTTTTCTCTTTGCTTCCCTCTATCTCTCTCTCTTCGTCCGTCAATTTTCCCAGTTGTTACAATATATTCCAGTTGTTCTCTTCTCATTACATGGCCAAAAGATGATGATTGTTTCTTCCTAATATTGAAGGCGAGAAAGCTCTCTTTTGCTTTGACCTCTTTCAGAATGTTTTCATTACTCTTCTTAGCTGTTCATGGTGTTCTCAACATTCTTCTGTAAAATCACATTTCTACAGACTCCAGTGATTTGATTTTCTTGTCTGTTGTCCTATTGTCCATGATTCACATCAATATGTTAAAACTGGCTCTACATAACATTTAAGAACGTTTTTTCTTGTTCAAAAATGGATTGCATAGTATCTTCCTCATTTTTGGAAAGCTGATTTTGCCTGAGCCATTCAGCATCTCACCTCAGGTGTACATCTTCCGTCTGAGGTTAACAAAGTTCCCAAATATTTAAATTCATGTACCTGTTTTAATATTGTTCCACTTGTCTTTATTTTACACTGAGGTGATGTCTTTTTCTTTGTTGTTACCATTACTTCTGTCTTTCTGCTATTATGACTGAGTCTCAGTACATAACCGATGTATTTCCAACGCCCTCATGATAATTCTCAAACTCTGTTCACACAACTTCCATATTTTTAAAAACAAACCTATGAATCAGAGCTAAACAATTTTTACAAATGGAAATGAAACATTGCATCTCAGTTTTTTATGTTAATTTTCTCAGCAAAATACAACCAGTTTGACCTAATATGCAATAATAATGATACCTAGGTTAAACCGTAATAGCTATAGAAACAAATATTATAGCTATAACTATATTTGTATTGATAGGTTATCTATCTATCTATCCCTCCATCCACCCATCCATCCAATCTCATCCATTCATCCATATGTCTATATACCTGCATGCCTGTCTATCTGTATGTCTGTCTTTTATCCATTAGATCCGAAGACGGCATATAGAACAGAAATTCTAGGCCTCTTGTCCCCGCCGATCTTTCAGCTTTCAAACCTTGCACAAGACCTCAACTGTGTCTCGCCACACGGCTGTAACACAACCCAATATCTAGACTGATCATCCTATCAAATCCTTGATTCACAGACTAGTAACTTCATCTCTCAGGGACACGCCCCTCACCATCCATATACCACCCTCTATTCACGGTCTAGTACCTTCAACTCTCAGGGACACGCCCCTCACCATCCAAATACCACCCTCTATTCACAGACTAGTACCTTCAACTTTCAGGGACACGCCCCTCACCATCCATATACCACCCTCTATTCACAGACTAGTACCTTCAACTCTCAGGGACACGCCCCTCGCCATCCATATACCACCCTCTATTCACAGACTAGTACCTTCAACTCTCAGGGACACGCCCCTCACCATCCATATACCACCCTCTATTCACGGTCTTGTACCTTCAACTCTCAGGAACACGCCCCTCACCATCCATATACCACCCTCTATTCACAGACTAGTACCTTCAACTCTCAGGGACACGCCCCTTACCATCCATATACCACCCTCTATTCACGGTCTTGTACCTTCAACTCTCAGGAACACGCCCCTCACCATCCATATACCACCCTCTATTCACAGACTAGTACCTTCATCTCTCAGGGACACGCCCCTCGCCATCCATATACCACCCTCTATTCACAGACTAGTACCTTCAACTCTCAGGGACACGCCCCTCACCATCCATATACCACCCTCTATTCACGGTCTTGTACCTTCAACTCTCAGGAACACGCCCCTCACCATCCATATACCACCCTCTATTCACAGACTAGTACCTTCAACTCTCAGGGACACGCCCCTTACCATCCATATACCACCCTATATCACGGTCTTGTACCTTCAACTCTCAGGAACACGCCCCTCACCATCCATATACCACCCTCTATTCACAGACTAGTACCTTCATCTCTCAGGGACACGCCCCTCACCATCCATATACCACCCTCTATTCACGGTCTTGTACCTTCAACTCTCAGGAACACGCCCCTCACCATCCATATACCACCCTCTATTCACAGACTAGTACCTTCATCTCTCAGGGACACGCCCCTCACCATCCATATACCACCCTCTATTCACAGACTAGTACCTTCAACTCTCAGGGACACGCCCCTCACCATCCATATACCACCCTCTATTCACGGTCTTGTACCTTCAACTCTCAGGGACACGCCCTCACCATCCATATACCACCCTCTATTCACGGTCTTGTGCCTTCAACTCTCAGGAACACGCCCTCACCATCCATATACCACCCTCTATTCACGGTCTTGTACCTTCAACTCTCAGGGACACGTCCCTCACCATCCATATACCACCCTCTATTCACGGTCTTGTACCTTCAACTCTCAGGAACACGCCCCTCACCATCCATATACCACCCTCTATTCACAGACTAGTACCTTCATCTCTCAGGGACACGCCCCTCGCCATCCATATACCACCCTCTATTCACAGACTAGTACCTTCAACTCTCAGGGACACGCCCCTCACCATCCATATACCACCCTCTATTCACGGTCTTGTACCTTCAACTCTCAGGAACACGCCCCTCACCATCCATATACCACCCTCTATTCACAGACTAGTACCTTCAACTCTCAGGGACACGCCCCTTACCATCCATATACCACCCTCTATTCACGGTCTTGTACCTTCAACTCTCAGGAACACGCCCCTCACCATCCATATACCACCCTCTATTCACAGACTAGTACCTTCATCTCTCAGGGACACGCCCCTCACCATCCATATACCACCCTCTATTCACGGTCTTGTACCTTCAACTCTCAGGAACACGCCCCTCACCATCCATATACCACCCTCTATTCACAGACTAGTACCTTCATCTCTCAGGGACACGCCCCTCACCATCCATATACCACCCTCTATTCACAGACTAGTACCTTCAACTCTCAGGGACACGCCCCTCACCATCCATATACCACCCTCTATTCACGGTCTTGTACCTTCAACTCTCAGGGACACGCCCCTCACCATCCATATACCACCCTCTATTCACGGTCTTGTGCCTTCAACTCTCAGGAACACGCCCCTCACCATCCATATACCACCCTCTATTCACGGTCTTGTACCTTTATCTCTCAGGGACACGCCCCTCACCATCCATATACCACCCTCTATTCACAGACTAGTACCTTCAACTCTCAGGGACATGCCCCTCACCATCCATATACCACCCTCTATTCACAGACTAGTACCTTCAACTCTCAGGGACACGCCCCTCACCATCCATATACCACCCTCTATTCACGGTCTTGTACCTTCAACTCTCAGGGACACGTCCCTCACCATCCATATACCACCCTCTGTTCACAGACTAGTACCTTCAACTCTCAGGGACACGTCCCTCACCATCCATATACCACCCTCTATTCACAGACTAGTACCTTCAACTCTCAGGGACACGTCCCTCACCATCCATATACCACCCTCTATTCACGGTCTTGTACCTTCAACTCTCAGGGACACGTCCCTCACCATCCATATACCACCCTCTATTCACGGTCTTGTACCTTTATCAATCAAGGACACTCCCCTCACCATCCATATATCACCCTCTATTCACGATCTAGTACCTTCAACTCCAAAGGACACGCCCCTCGCCATCCATATACCACCCTCTATTCACAGACTAGTACCTTCAACTCTCAGGGACACGTCCCTCGCCATCCATATACCACCCTCTATTCACAGACGAGTACTTTCATCTCCCAGGGACACGCCTCATGCCATCCATATACCACCCTCTATTCTAGTACATTCATCTCTCAGGGACACGCCCCTCGCCATCCATATACCACCCTCTATTCACAGCTAGTACCTTCAACTCTCAGGGACACGCCCCTTGCCATCCATATACCACCCTCTATTCACGGTCTAGTACCTTCATCTCTCAGGAACACGCCCCTCGCCAACCATATACCACCCTCTATTTACAGACTTGTACCTTCAACTCTCAGGGACACGCCCCTCACCATCCATATATTACCCTCTATTCACGATCTAGTACCTTCAACTCCAAAGGACACGCCCCTCACCATCCATATACCACCCTCTATTTACAGACTTGTATCTTCAACTCTCAGGGACACGCCCCTCGCCATCCATATACCACCCTCTATTTACAGACTTGTACCTTCAACTCTCAGGGACACACCCCTCACCATCCATATATCACCCTCTATTTACAGACTTGTACCTTCAACTCTCAGGGACACGCCCCTCGCCATCCATATACCACCCTCTATTTACAGACTTGTACCTTCAACTCTCAGGGACACGCCCCTCGCCATCCATATACCACCCTCTATTTACAGACTTGTACCTTCAACTCTCAGGGACACGCCCCTCACCATCCATATACCACCCTCTATTTACAGACTTGTACCTTCAACTCTCAGGGACACGCCCCTCGCCATCCATATACCACCCTCTATTCACAGACTAGTACCTTCAACTCTCAGGGACACGTCCCTCGCCATCCATATACCACCCTCTATTTACAGACTTGTACCTTCAACTCCCAGGGACACGCCCCTCGCCATCCATATACCACCCTCTATTTACAGACTTGTACCTTCAACTCTCAGGGACACGCCCCTCACCATCCATATATCACCCTCTATTCACGATCTAGTACCTTCAACTCCAAAGGACACGCCCCTCGCCATCCATATACCACTCTCTATTCACGGTCTAGTACCTTCAACTCTCAGGAACACGCCCCTCACCATCCATATACCACCCCCTATTCACGGTCTAGTACTTTCAACTCTCAGGGACACGCCCCTCGCCATTCATATACCACCCTCTATTCACAGACTAGTACTTTCAACTCTCAGGGACACGCCCCTCGCCATTCATATAAATTATATCACCCTCTATTCACGGTCTCGTACTTCAACTCTCAGGGACACGCCCCTCGCCATTCATATAAATTATATCACCCTCTATTCACGGTCTCGTACCTTCAACTCTCAGGGACACGCCCCTCGCCATTCATATAAATTATATCACCCTCTATTCACGGTCTCGTACCTTCAACTCTCAGGGACACGCCCCTCGCCATTCATATAAATTATATCACCCTCTATTCACGGTTTCATACCTTCAACTCTCAGGGACACTCCCCTCACCATTCATATACCACCCTCTATTCAGACTATTACCTTCAACTCTCAGGGACACTCCCCTCACCATTCATATACCACCCTCTATTCAGACTAGTACCTTCAACTCTCAGGGACACGCCCCTCGCCATCCATATACCACCCTCTATTCACAGACTAATACCTTCAACTCTCAGGGACACGCCCCTCACCACCCACCTCTAGTTCTGGTCTCACTGACCACGCTATGAAATTATCTCCCACAGTCTTGGAACATCAACCACGAGTGAACTTATCATCATGTGCCATACCGTTTTGGCGTAGGCGATCATGTCCTTCCACAATCTTCTATCTACAGTGCCTCGTATCAGTTCTGTTGTTGACTGTTTGCCATGCCATGACACCAAGCTATCTAGTATTATTCTCTCTTTGCCGTCCGCGATCTATCTTTCCCTGTATTTTGCCAGTTGTAACCACGTATTCCAACTTTTCTATTCTCATGATGTGCTCGAAAAATGTTGATTGTTTCTTTCTGAAGTTTTTTAGGAGCTCCCTTTTTGTGTTGGCCTCTTTGAGAACTTCCTCATTGGTCTTTTTAGCTGTATGAGTGAACTAACCACCAGATTTATGACTGACCATACTATGTTATCACTCCACAGCCTCGTGGCATCAACTATGAGTGAACTAACCACCACTTCTGGACTGACCATCTTGTCTAACCTCTTCATGCTCTTGCAGGCCACAACACAAACCCTGTTCATGCTTGCAGGCGACAGATTAACAGCAACCACAGAGTCACAGGTCAGCTATTTGATTCATGTTATTTAATAAACAGACCAAATCTATTCTAATATTTGATTCATGTTATTTAACAAACAGACCAAATATATTCTAATATTTGATTCATGTTATTTAACAAACAGACCAAATATATTCTAATATTTGATTCATGTTATTTAACAAACAGTCAAATATATTGTAATATTTGATTTATGTTACTTGACAAACAGACCTAGTGTGTTATAAAAATTGATTAATATAGCTTGACAAACTTACAGATCAAGTCTATAGTATTATTTGATTTATGTTACTTGACAAACTTACAGATCAAGTCTATAGTATTATTTGATTTATGTAACTTGACAAACTCACAGATCAAGTCTATAGTATTATTTGATTTATGTTACTTGACAAACTTACAGATCAAGTCTATAGTATTATTTGATTTATGTAACTTGACAAACTCACAGATCAAGTCTATAGTATTATTGGATTTATGTTACTTGACAAACTTACAGATCAAGTCTATAGTATTATTTGATTTATGTTACTTGACAAACTCACAGATCAAGTCTATAGTATTATTTGATTTATGTTACTTGACAAACTCACAGATCAAGTCTATAGTATTATTGATTTATGTTACTTGACAAACTCACAGATCAAGTCTATAGTATTATTTGATTTATGTTACTTGACAAACTCACAGATCAAGTCTATAGTATTATTTGATTTATGTTACTTGACAAACTCACAGATCAAGTCTATAGTATTATTTGATTTATGTTACTTGACAAACTCACAGATCAAGTCTATAGTATTATTTGATTTATGTTACTTGACAAACTCACAGATCAAGTCTATAGTATTATTTGATTTATGTTACTTGACAAACTCACAGATCAAGTCTATAGTATTATTTGATTTATGTTACTTGACAAACTCACAGATCAAGTCTATAGTATTATTTGATTTCCAGGCAAGAAAGAAACCTGGACGGGAATTCATCACGTTTCTGTTGATCTCCAACTTTGCTATGTGGGCCCTCAACACTTTCGAGACACAAACCCCTCAACATAATCCAGTCCAGGTAAATATTAGTGAAGGGTTTAGAGAAGAAGGTGGAGTGGTGGTGGAGTGGTGTAGCAGTGGACTGGTGTAGTAGTGGACTGGTGGAGTATGGACTGGTGTAGTAGTGGAGTATGGACTGGTGTAGTAGTGGAGCGATGGAGTAGTGGACTGGTGTAGTAGTGGAGCGATGGAGTAGTGGACTGGTGTAGTAATGCATGGTGGAGTAGTGGAGTGGTGGCGTATGGAGCGGTGTAGTCGAGGAGCGGTGTAGTAGAGGAGCAGTGGAGGAGTATTAGACTGGTGGAGTGGTGGAGCAGTGGAGTATTGGACTGGTGTAGTAGTGGAGTGGTGGAGCAGTGGAGTATTGGACTGGTGTGGTAGTGGAGTAATGGAGTGGTAGAGCTGTGGACTGGTGTAGTTGACTGGTGTAGTGGTGGAGTATTGGAGCAGTGGAGTAGTGGACTGGTGTAGTGTTGGGTAGAGGTATGAAAGATATTATCACTTTTTAGAAATAGTTTAGCAGAGAACAGATCTTGAACAGATATTTCCTATTTCTAGATCATTATTTTCTATTTATCTTATATATATCTTGTGCATATCTTATATAGATCTTGTGTATATCTTATATAGATCTTGTGTATATCTTATACAAATCTTGTGCATATCTTATATAGATCTTGTGTATATCTTATACAAATCTTGTGTATATCTTATACAAATCTTGTGTATATCTTATACAGATCTTGTGTATATCTTATACAGATCTTGTGTATATCTTATATATATCTTGTGCATATCTTATATAGATCTTGTGTATATCTTTTATAGATCTTGTGTATATCTTATACAGATCTTGTGTATATCTTATATAGATCTTGTGCATATCTTATATAGTGCTTGTGTATATCTCATATAGATCTTGTGTATATCTCATATAGATCTTGTGTATATCTCATATAGATCTTGTGTATATCTTATATAGATCTTGTGCAAATCTTATATAGATCTTGTGTATATCTTGTGTATATCTTATATAGATCTTGTGTATATCTTATATAGATCTTGTGCATATCTTATACAAATCTTTTGTATATCTTATATAGATCTTGTGCATATCTTATACAAATCTTTTGTATATCTTATACAGATCTTGTGCATATCTTATATAGATCTTGTGCATATCTTATATAGATCTTGTGCATATCTTATACAGATCTTGTGCATATCTTATATAGATCATGTCACCAATGGGAAAGTGGGAAACAATCCAATTTATTATGTAACAGTCGGCACCTGCTACAAATTCCACAAGAGCTGGTGCTGTATCTGAGGTGGATGAGTGGGACCCTAGAAATGCTACAGACAAGTCCATAAGATTCTTTAGATAATGAAAAAGAGAAATCAAAATATAGAAGAAGACTTGATTGTTAAAAATCTTACAAGGAAATTAAAATACTATGGCCATGTTAAAAGACACAGCAGATTGGAAAAACCAGATATTGGAAGGCATGGCTTCAAGAAGAGAAGACATGGACAGACCAAGAAGAAGATTGTTTTAAGATATCAAAGAGACATTGAATATGGCAACAGAAGTGGGAGATCTGCTATATACGTATATACACACACACATTTATATATGAATATATATCATCATTATCAAGTATCGGGCCTGTTGGCGTAGGTGATCATGTCTCTCCACAACTTTCGATCGCGACATTTATTTATCATTTCTGTTGTTGACTTTCTGCCAAGCCATTCTCTTAACCTGTCTGTTATTTTTTCTCTCTGTTTCCCTCTATCTCTTCGTCCCTCAATTTTTCCAGTTGTTACAATATATTCCAGTTGTTCTCTTCTCATTACATGGCCAAAAAAATGATGATTGTTTCTTCCTAATGTTGGAAATTATCTCTCTTTCCGCTTTGGCCTCTTTCAGAACATTTTCATTACTATTCTTAACTGTCCATGGTATTCTCAACTAATTGTGTGTGTGTATATATATATATATATATATATATATATATATATATATATATATATATATATATACAAACACACACACAAATATTTCTGCAAATCTTGACTTTTTCATTTTATATCTCTGTTAACCAGATCTATATTGTTATTCTATTCTATTCTATTGACCTTTCGAGCCATAACCGGTCCATAGGGCGTAGACCAAGATACTCCTTCTCTTATCTAAATTTTTATTCTAGCAGTTGTCAATTCTTTTAAAGATATTTTATCAAATCTCGCCATTTGTCTCTGTTCTGTGCAAGCAGCTCTATCTCATTGAGGGAGCTGATTCCTGCTGCTCTTGCCTCTCTCATCAATGTTCTTCTCAGTGTCTCTCTGGGTCTTCCTCTTTTCCTCTTACCTGTTGTTTCCCACATGAGGGCTTGCTTTGCTATTCGATTTTATCTCTTCTCATCACATGTCCAACATATGACCATCATCTTTTCTTTATTACTGAAGATATTAGTGGTTGATTGGCAATTTCTCTCATTTCCTCGTTTGTTTTTAATTCATTCCACGCTGTACCAAGTATTTTCCTTAGACATTTATTTTTTAATGCATTCAACTTTGTTTCTATGTCTTTTGTTGTTTTCCAGCTTTCACACGCATATGTAAGGGTTAATAGTGCATTACAATTATTCATCATCATCATCATCGAGTGTCTCCGAAACAAAGGTTGGCTACCATGGAGCGCCATTCTGCTCTGTCTCTTGCTTTTATGGTGCAGGTTGTCACAGGTTGATTTGTCCATCTTTTGATGTTACTCATCCATGTTAGTCTTGGTCCGCCTCTGCCTCTTTTACCTTGTATTTTCCCCTCCAGGATTACTTTTAGTAGGCTGTTGTGTCTTTTAACATGGCCCAAAAATCGCATTTGTTTTGTTTGAATTGTGTTTAGTAGTTCTCTTTTCATTTTTAGTTGTTTTAAGACTTCATCGTTTGTTTTCTTTTCTTTCCATCCAATTCTACCTATTCTTCTATATATCCACATTTCAAAGGCTTCAATTCTCTGTTCTGTTTTCTTGTCTAATGTCCATGTTTGTGCACCATATATGAATCTTGAGAAGATGTAACATTTTGCAATTCTTAGTTTTAGCCCTGGTGTTATTTGTTTTGATGTTAGTATGTCCTTCATGACATTAAAATTACTTTTTGCCATTCCTATTCTTTTGTTTATTTTAGTTGGACATTTTCCATCACTGGTTATAGTATGTCCAAGGTAGTTGTAGTTCTGAACTGTCTCCAGGTCTATTCCTTCAGTTTTGATATCCACTTGTGGGTTTTGAGTACTTTCTTTGTTTATGATCATAGTTTTAGTCTTTTTGATATTCATATCTAATCCATATTTTTTGCTTGTCATGTTTATTTCATTAAGTAATTGTTGTAGGTCTTTAGGATTTTCTGCTAGTAGTACAGTATCGTCAACATATCTTAGGTTATTGATTATCTTTCCATTAATTTGTAGGCCTGGTATCTCTGTGATGTTTTTAAAGATTTGCTTAGTGTATAGATTGTACAAGCTTGGTGATAGGATGCATCCTTGTCTTACTCCTCTTTTTATATCAATGGATGTAGAGTTCTCTTTGTTATATTTTATTATTGCTGTTTGCTCCCAGTATAGATCACATATTAGTCGAATGTCCATGTCATCTAGGTGTATCTCTTTTAGGCATTCTATAAGTTGTTTGTGGTGTACTCTATCAAAAGCTTTGGTGTAGTCTATGAAGCAGGCATATATTGGTTTGTTTACTTCTGTGTACTTTTTGATTAATGTTCTCATGCAGAATATGGTTTCTTTTGTCCCGCTATTTTTCCTAAATCCAAATTGCTGCTCATCTAATTCAGTATTGATTTTATTCTGAATCCTTCCTTGTATAACTTTTAACAAGATTTTTGTAACATAGCTCATTCAGGATTATTGTTCTAAAATCACTGCATTCAACTGCACCATTATTTTTAGGCAATGCAATGAAAGTTGATGTTTTTAGTTCATTTGGTATGTATCCTGTATGGTATATGTCGTTGCATATGTCTGTAATCACTTCAATACCAAAACCTTCTAGTGCCTGTATCATCATTACAATTATTACTGCTACTTTAATCATCATTTATTCATTTATAGGTGGAATTCTATGGACCAACAGCCTGGGCTATTTTTACACACATCAGCGTACCCCTTGGCATCTACTACCGCTTCCACTCCACCGTTTGTTTCAGCAATATTTGGAAAAATGCATGGAAACGGAAAAGTCATTAACAATTAATTGCCAGGAATTAATGTATTTTTGATTGAAAGTATTTCAGAATATATTCTTGCATAACAGTTATTCTTGTTTACAAGGGAATGAGAAACTGTTATTCTTGTTTACAAATGAATGAGAAACAGAGAAATGTAATTTATTGGTGTGTTTTAATTGTTATTATTTGTATTGAAGTTGAAGATGAGTATAATCAAATTAGTTCTTTATTTTTCCTCCGATGATGCTACGATTGTTATTAATTTAGATAATATATTCCAGATTCATCAACAGTCTTCCATGACGATAAAGCATGCTGTACAGAGCTATGTGTCTTATGGCCCAGTGCATCTAATTTCTGCCAGCATTTTTTACGAGCTTGCATTTCTTAACCTTTAACCGTCCAGTCTCCCTCAAATATAGCAGTTGTCTTTTCTCTTGAGGGATCAACTTTTAATTGATATGTCGTCCAAATGTTCTATCTATTCATGTACAGGACAGTGGGTCCACACAAGTCTCTAAAGATATAAGACCTCTATATATTCTATCCACTCTTGTCCATGACAGTGGGTCCACACTTCTCTAAAGATATAAGACCTCTATATATTCTATCCACTCTTGTCCATGACAGTGGTCCACACGTCTCTAAAGATATAAGACCTCTATATATTCTATCCACTCTTGTCCATGACAGTGGGTCCACACGTCTCTAAAGATATAAGACCTCTATATATTCTATCCACTCATGTCCATGACAGTGGGTCCACACGTCGCTAAAGATATCAGACCTCTATATATTCTATCCACTCTTGTCCATGACAGTGGGTCCACACGTCTCTAGAGATATAAGACCTCTATATATTCTATCCACTCATGTCCATGACAGTGGGTCCACACAAGTCTCTATCTAAAGATATAAGACCTCTATATATTCTATCCACTCTTGTCCATGACAGTGGGTCCACACGTCTCTAAAGATATAAGACCTCTATATATTCTATCCACTCATGTCCATGACAGTGGGTCCACACGTCTCTAAAGATATAAGACCTCTATATATTCTATCCACTCATGTCCATGACAGTGGGTCCACACAAATCATTGAAGGTTTGACATCTCTAAATGTTCTATCATCTACTTAAGTCTTTAATGGTTTGGTACCTCTGCATAGTCTAATCACTATGTCTCTGAGTGTCTAAAACTTTTATATTCTATCCACTCATGTTCCGGAAAATAAATGCACAGAAGTCCCTAAAGTATGAAGGTTCAAGACCTCTATATACTCCATTCATACATATCTCTCCTATCTACTCATGAAGGTTCAAGACCTCTATATACCCCATTCATACATATCTCTCCTATCCACTCATGAAGGTTCAAGACCTCTATATACTTCATTCACACATATCTCTCCTATCTACTCATGAAGGTTCAAGACCTCTATATACTTCATTCACACATATCTCTCCTATCTACTCATGAAGGTTCAAGATCTCTATATACTCCATTCACATATCTCTACTATCTACTCATGAAGGTTCAAAACCTCTATATACTCCATTCACATATCTCTCCTATCTACTCATGAAGGTTCAAACCTCTATATACTTCATTCATACATATCTCTCCTATCTACTCATGAAGGTTCAACACCTCTATATACTTCATTCACACATATCTCTCCTATCTACTCATGAAGGTTCAAGACCTCTATATACTTCATTCACACATATCTCTCCTATCTACTCATGAAGGTTCAAAACCTCTATATACTCCATTCACATATCTCTCCTATCTACCCATGAAGGTTCAAGATCTCTATATACTCCATTCACATATCTCTCCTATCTACTCATGAAGGTTCAAAACCTCTATATACTCCATTCACATAGCTCTCCTATCTACTCATGAAGGTTCAAGACCTCTATATACTTCATTCATACATATCTCTCCTATCTACTCATGAAGGTTCAAGACCTCTATATACTTCATTCACACATATCTCTCCTATCTACTCATGAAGGCTTGAGACCTCTGTATACTTCATTCACACATATCTCTCCTATCTACTCATGAAGGTTTGAGACCTCTATATACTCCATTCACACATATCTCTCCTATCTACTCATGAAGGCTTGAGACCTCTATATACTTCATTCACACATATCTCTCCTATCTACTCATGAAGGCTTGAGACCTCTATATACTTCATTCACACATATCTCTCCTATCTACTCATGAAGGCTTGAGACCTCTATATACTTCATTCACACATATCTCTCCTATCTACTCATGAAGGTTCAAGACCTCTATATACTTCATTCACACATATCTCTCCTATCTACTCATGAAGGCTTGAGACCTCTATATACTTCATTCACACATATCTCTCCTATCTACTCATGAAGGCTTGAGACCTCTATATACTTCATTCACACATATCTCTCCCATCCACTCATGAAGGTTCAAGACCTCTATATACTTCATTCACACATATCTCTCCCATCCACTCATGAAGGTTCAAGACCTCTATATACTTCATTCACACATATCCCTGAGGGTTACAGACAAAGGGCTGATAACTCTACACATGGATGGGGAAAGCAGCAACCAGTTTAAGACTACCCACTACACAGGCATTAACTGGATGCTATCAGTGAAACATAACTGACAATATACAGCAGAAATGTCCGTCTTTCATGTATAATAATAATCACAAAATGTTGGCAGTTTTAAATTAATGTCTCTGATAATTCGCTCATAGAGAAACATGAATAAATGTACACATCAACTCATTTGCCTCATTTGTATATTTCCATTATAGTTTTGTATTTACATGTGCTAGTTCGTTTTCTAATAGTCTTATTTATAAAACTATAAACCAGAATTAATAATTTAATATTTTTGTATGAAGGGGTATTTAACCCTTTAGCAACCTCACAGTTAATGCCCTTGTTGTTGATATAATTTACTATTAATATATGAATAATAAATATTAACTATTGCAAATACAATACATATATTACATTTTTTTTCCTAAACAATACAATTTATCTTAAAAATGATGTTTAATAGCTCTTCTATTGTTGTTCTTGACGAAATACCAAGAGTTGGTGCAGACAGTGTGTCTGTCCTTTTACTCATTGATGGCGTTTTTAGCATTCCCGACTTGCTGGAGAAATTTGATCATTTGGCAAAAAAACTAAGGGCGCTCAAACTCTGATTTATATATATATATATATATATAAAATTTTTATTTTAGCAGTTTTCAATCCTTGTAAATATCTTTTATCAAATCTCGCCATTTGTCTCTGTTCTGTGCAAGCATTATAATATATATATATTTTTTTTAATGTATTGTTGTTATTATTTGTAATATTTATTATAATTATTATTTTATTTTTATTATTCATATTTTTTAATATTTATATTATATTATTTTTATATTATATATTATATATTTATAAATATATTTATATGTAAACATCACATAAAGACTCTGAACATAAACCCTGCAGCCTGGGAAGGCATAGCTGCAGACCGCAATCTTTGGAAACACACTCTAAAGCTTCAACTTAAGCAAAAAGCAGGCAGATTCATAGAAAAAGAGAATAAACGGAGAAAAAAAAAAAAGAAAAAAATTACATTTCCTAGAGACACTGCAAAATCTATAGTTAATTACGAACTACTACTATCAACACTGAACACCTGTCATAGAAAATGGTTTTACTGTTGCAACTGAACACCTGTCTTAAAAAAATGGTTTTACTGTTGCTACTGAACACTTGTCATAAAAATGGTTTTACTGTTGCTACTGAACACTTGTCATAAAAATGGTTTTACTGTTGCTACTGAACACTTATCATAAAAATGGTTTTACTGTTGCTACTGAACACTTATCATAAAAATGGTTTTACTGTTGCTACTGAACACTTGTCATAAAAAATGGTTTTACTGTTGCTACTGAACACTTGTCATAAAAATGGCTTAACTGTTGCTACTGAATACATGTAATAAAAATGCTTTTACTGTTGCTATTGGACACATGTCATAAGAATGGTCTTACTGATGCTATTGGACACCAGTCATAAGATTGATTAAGATTTATTTTACTGTTGCTATTTGACACGTCATAAGAATGGTTTTACTGTTGCCACTGATCAAATTGATAAGAATGGTTTTACTGTTGCTATTGAACACGTGTCATAAGGATGGTTTTACTGTTGCTGCTGAACACTAAATGTTGGACATTATAGCGAAAGAAAGCAAAAATAAAGGACTCAGCCTTAATAGCAAAAAGACAGAAGTAATGGTAACAACAAAGAAAAAGACATCACCTCAGAGCAAAATAAAGACCAGTGGAACAATATTAAAACAGGTAAATGAATTTAAATATTTGGGAACTTTGTTAACCTCAGACGGAAGATGTACAAAAGAGGTGAGATGCAGAATGGCTCAGGCAAAAGCAGCTTTCCAAAAAATGAGGAAAATACTATGCAATCCATTTTTGACAATAGAAACAAGAAAAAGAGTTCTTAAATGTTACGTAGTGCCAGTCTTAACATATGGATGCGAATCATGGACAATAGGGCAACAGACAAGAAAATCACTGGAATCTGTAGAAATGTGGTTTTACAGAAGAATGTTGAGAATACCATGGACAGCTAAGAAGAGTAATGAAGATGTTCTGAGAGAGGTCAAAGCAAAAAGAGAGCTAATTTCCAATATTAGGAAGAAACAATCATCATTTTTTGGCCATGTAATGAGGAGAGAACAACTGGAATATATTGTAACAACTGGAAAAATTGAGGGACGAAGAGATAGAGGGAAGCAAAGAGAATGGCTTGGCAGAAGGTCAACAACAGAAATGATAAATAGCTGTCAAGATCAAAAGTTGTGGAGAGACATGATCACCTACGCCAGCAGGCCCGGTACTTGATGATGACGATTGAACACTTGTCATAAAAATGGTTTTACTGTAGCCACTGATCAAATTGATAAGAATGGGTTTTACTGCTGCTATTGAACACTTGTCATAAGAATGGCTTTACTGCTGCTATTGAACACTTGTCATAAGAATGGTTTTACTGCTGCTATTGAACACTTGTCATAAGAATGGCTTTACTGCTGCTATTGAACACTTGTCATAAGAATGGCTTTACTGTTGCTACTGTCCCTCTGGTCTGGGGAAGATCAACATTTTTACAACTTGAAGTGGTTTTTTTTTATCCGGCACAAAAAAAATAACATCAAAACCAAGGCTACAAATAGTAAAATGTTATATCTACTTACCCGTTTTGTACAATGCAGAAACATGGATATTAAATATGAAAACAGAGCAGATTGAAGTCTTTGAAATGTGGATCTACAGGAAAATGGGGAGAATTGGGTGGAAAGAAAAGAAGACAAATGAGGATGTTCTGGATTAGCTGAATATGGAAAAGAAAACTACTTAACACAATTCAAAAAAGACAACTAAAATTTTTGGGGTATGTGAAGAGACACAATACCCTAGTAATCTTGCAGGGAAAGGTACAAGGTAGACGAGGCAGACCAAGACTAAAGTGGACTAATAACATCAAAATATGTAGACAAGTGAGCCAATGACAATATGCACCATCAAGACAAGAGGCAGAGTAAAATGGCAGTCCATGGTTGTCAACCATCGATGTGGATATGGCACCCAAAGAATAAATAAATAGCCGATACGACTGGTATGTCTGGTCTGTCTATTGTTATCCAAATCAGTGGTGGGGTGTGGAATACACTCCAGGGTATGGTTGACAGCTCTACAAAAAAGGAACACAACAAAATAATGACGTTTCAGCCTGCGACCTTCATCAGAAATGTCAGTATTTTGTTGTGTTCCTTTTTTGTAAAGTTGTCACCATACCCCACTACTGGCTTCTTGCTACCAGCTTTACCGCAGCACTGCAATTAGTTACCTGTTCCCTGTTATCCAAGTCCACGGTCGATGAAATACAGGTAAACCTAAAGAATTCATCTGTAATCCTCCATGGTCAGTGAATCTGTCCAGATTCAAAAGCGTTTCTGAGATCCATCCATAGGTGTATCCTAGTGGATACAATTTTGTATTTTTAATATTATTTTATGTCTTCCCCTTTACCCCCAAAAATGCTACAACAACAACAAATGGCAATGATTGAAGCTCCAGTAGTGCCTGAACCAAAACTTTGTGTATCTCTCTCACAAATGGCAATGATTGAAGCTCCAGTAGTGCCTGAACCAAAACTTTGTGTATCTCTCTCACAAATGGCAATGATTGAAGCTCCAGTAGTGCCTGAACCAAAACTTTGTGTATCTCTCTCACAAATGGCAATGATTGAAGCTCCAGTAGTGCCTGAACCAAAACTTTGTGTATCTCTCTCACAAATGGCAATGATTGAAGCTCCAGTAGTGCTTGAACCAAAACTTTGTGTATCTCTCTCACAAATGGCAATGATTGAAGCTCCAGTAGTGCCTGAACCAAAACTTTGTATCTCTCTCAGCACCCGAAACAGGTACAAGAGAAAGTGAAAAGAGAGAAAGCATGTAAAAAAAAAAGTTTAAATTCCATTCAAATGTAAGTCAGGGCACGATTTCATTGGCTAGCTCACATATAAGAGAAGCCATTTTCGCAATTCTGCAGACATTTTATTTCCACAAAATTGTATGTTACACTAATTTTTAAAATTAACAAAATTCAGAATTTCACAAAATAGTTTTCCCATACAATCTGATACTATTGCATATTTTAAAAAAAAAAGGAAAAAGAAAATTCCATACAATTTACTGCCTTCCAATTGGAAGGGATGAGAAAGCAAATGTAGAATACACAATTACAACATGATGACAAGACAGCGTACACCTGATGTTGCTATCTAAGATCGTCTATGGAAATTGGAGTATGACAAAGGTTAGTAATTGCAAAAATTAGTAATACAATATATGGTAAGTAAAACAATTTGAAAATAATACAATTTTTGTAATCTGGATAAAATATGGAAACCAAAAATACTAAGCAGGAAAACTAAAATTAGAATATTCAGCTGAAACGTATTATCGACCCTGTATTATCAACCCTTACCTACGCATTTGAAAGCTGGAAAACAACAAAGGAGATTAAGAGAAAACTAAATGCTTTTGAAGAGAAATGCCGAAGAAAAATACTCTGTGTACAATGGAATGAATTCAAGACTAATATAGAGATAAGAGAAATGGTCATGCAACCAAAGATCTTGTCTACAATTAGGAAGAAACAGACATTATGTCAGACATGCAGAGAAGAGACAAGAGAATTAATTTCAAAACAGGCTTTTTTATGGGAAAAATCAAGATACAGAGGGCACTGATAAGAGAAGCAAAGTTGCCAGGCACATATTCTAGGGACAAGATCGAACATCTCGTCCAGAGCAGAGAGGGTAAAAATGAGCCCTATACAACATCTGGCGGTACTAGGAAGAATCAAGAATATAATTTTAAAATAGTAATACAGTCATAAATAATATAACAAGTAATACAGTCATAAATAATATAACAAGTAATACAGTCATAAATAATATAACAAGTAATACAGTCATAAATAATATAACAAGTAATACAGTATATTGTTAGTATGTTTCCATATGCCAGCCGTATTTTGTAAGTATGTTTGCGTATGCCAGCTGTCTATTGTTAATATGCTTGCATATAAAAGTAAAAAAAAGTAAAGTACCCCCGTCACGCCAAGTGGCATATAGGAAATATGTTGTTAGTGACCATAAATTTTACAGACCTTCGTAAAATGATTTTTGGGGTAATGTGGTCGGTATTATGCCTGTGCCACTTTACTTTCCCAGAAAAAAATCCGGTACCCATTAAAGGCTGGGTGAACCCTACCTCTTGTCCTTTGTAGTCCAGTTCACTAACCACTGAGCTATAGTGGCTCCCATGCTTGCATATGCCAGCTATATATATCTCCAGTGAAGTCCCAATAGACTGAATTTTGCGTGAATATCACTTTTTTTTCAATTTTTCACACCAGCAGCTGTGTGCTCAGGTGTCCCCCGCCATACAGGCAGATATTCTCTGACTTCAGAGGTACTTTCAATTTTATTATTGAGTATTTTAACGTTTTGGGTAGATTTTTTTTTTCTGCTAATTTTGCCCAGGCAGTGGCCATATTTGGGCCTACTCGTTTAGATTTCCAACTACCAAAAGTTTGTTTAACGTGCACAAACTGCACACAGGTGTCTGGTTTTCACCATTGTCTGAGAGAGCTAGACATCGGATCTCACTACCCAGAGAGAGCTAGACATCGGATCTCACTACCCAGAGAGGGCTAGACATCGGATCTCACTACCCAGAGAGAGCTAGACATCAGATCTCACTACCCAGAGAGGGCTAGACATCGGATCTCACTACCCAGAGAGGGCTAGACATCGGATCTCACTACCCAGAGAGGGCTAGACATCGGATCTCACTACCCAGAGAGGGCTAGACATCGGATCTCACTACCCAGAGAGGGCTAGACATCGGATCTCACTACCCAGAGAGGGCTAGACATCGGATCTCACTACCCAGAGAGAGCTAGACATCGGATCTCACTACCCAGAGAGGGCTAGACATCGGATCTCACTACCCAGAGAGGGCTAGACATCGGATCTCACTACCCAGAGAGGGCTAGACATCGGATCTCACTACCCAGAGAGGGCTAGACATCGGATCTCACTACCCAGAGAGGGCTAGACATCAGATCTCACTACCCAGAGAGGGCTAGACATCAGATCTCACTACCCAGAGAGGGCTAGACATCGGATCTCACTACCCAGAGAGGGCTAGACATCGGATCTCACTACCCAGAGAGGGCTAGACATCGGATCTCACTACCCAGAGAGGGCTAGACATCGGATCTCACTACCCAGAGAGAGCTAGACATCAGATCTCACTACCCAGAGAGGGCTAGACATCGGATCTCACTACCCAGAGAGGGCTAGACATCGGATCTCACTACCCAGAGAGGGCTAGACATTGGATCTCACTACCCAGAGAGGGCTAGACATCGGATCTCACTACCCAGAGAGGGCTAGACATCGGATCTCACTACCCAGAGACCAGGGCAAGGTAATGCCATAAAAAAATCATGGATTCAAACTCTTTTTTTCTTTTCACAGCCTGTTGTGGGAACTGAACCTATGATATCCTAATCCACAGGCTGACATCTTACTTCAAGTACCCCCATGCAGTAAATTAAAATAAGTAACCTTTATCATCATCTAGTGCCAGGTAGCCTTGGTGAGCATGTCTTTCCAAAACTTCCTATCTCCACAGCTGTTCATCAATTTTGTTATTGACTTCTAAACAACCCACTTTCTAAAGTGTCACTTCTCTATGTTTCCTTAAACTCTTCTCTGTTTCCCTAAACTCTTCTTCCCTAAACTCCTTTTCTCTCTCCATTTCCTTTAACTCCTCTACCTTAAACCCCTCTTCTCTCTCGCTGTTCCCCTAAGCTCTTCTTCCCTAAATTTCTCTTCTCTCTTTGTTTCTCTAAACTCTTCTTCCCTAAACTCCTCTTCTCTCTGTTTCCCTAAACTTTTCTTCCCAAACTCCTCTTCTCTCTTTGTTTCTCTAAACTCTTCTTCCATAAACTCCTCTTCTCTCACTCTGTTTCCCTAAACTCTTCTTCCCTAAACTCCTTTTCTCTCTCCATTTCCATAAACTCTTCTTCCCTAAACTCCTCTTCTCTCTTTGTTTCTCTAAACTCCTTTTCTCTCTCTCTCTCTCTCTCTCTCTCTCTCTCTCTCTGTTTCCCTAAACTCTTCTCTCTCTGTTTCCCTAAACTCTTTCTCTCACTGTTTTCCTAAACTCTTCTTCCCTTAACTCCTCTTCTCTCTCTGTTTCCCTAAACTTTTCTTCCATAAACTCCTCTTCTCTCTTTGTTTCCCTAAACTCTTCTTCCATAAACTCCTCTTCTCTCTTTGTTTCCCTAAACTCTTCTTCCATAAACTCCTCTTCTCTCTCTCCATTTCCCTAAACTCTTCTTCCATAAACTCCTCTTCTCTCTCTCCATTTCCCTAAACTCTTCTTCCCTAAACTCCTCTTCTCTCTTTGTTTCTCTAAACTGCTTTTCTTTCTCTCTCTCTCTGTTTCCCTAAACTCTTCTTCCCTAAACTCCTGTTCTCTCTCCATTTCCCTAAACTCTTCTTCCCTAAACTCCTCTTCTCTCTTTGTTTCTCTAAACTGCTTTTCTCTCTCTCTCTGTTTCCCTAAACTCTTCTCTCTCTGTTTCCCTAAACTCTTTCTCTCACTGTTTTCCTAAACTCTTCTTCCCTTAACTCCTCTTCTCTCTCTGTTTCCTTAAACTCTTCTTCCATAAATTCCTCTTCTCTCTCTGTTTCCTTAAACTCTTCTTTCCTAAACTCCTCTTCTCTCTCTGTTTCCTTAAACTCTTCTTCCCTAAACTCCTCTTCTCTCTCTGTTTCCTTAAACTCTTTCTGTCCTCACAATAGAAAGTGTTCATCTCTCAAAATTATCTTTATGGCATTTTCCCATTTCTGGGGTTTACCGAGGGGAGAAGAATTATAGGACCAAAGAAAAAAGGATGCTTGACCTGTGCAGTCGCCACAAGGTGTACAAAGTCTAAGTTTTTATTTCATCCCCAACAGAAAAACTTTTGACCCTGCTGGGAATCAAACCTGCATTCTCCTGGTTTGGAGCCCATCAAGTTATCGATTCGGCCACTCGCTCTCCTCATAACATGGCTAAAAAATGGTGGTAAAAAAAAAAGTAAAGTACCCCCGTCACGCCAAGTGGCGTATAGCGAAATATGGTGTTAGTGACCCTATATTTTATAGACCTTCAGCACATGATTTTTGGGGTAATGTGGTCGGTATTACGCCCGTGCTGCTTTACTTTCCCAGAAAAAAATCCAGTACCCATTTAAGGCTGGGTGAACCCGGAAGCCGTCGGTTGGGATCGAACCCTACCCCTTGTCCTTTATAGTCCAGTTCACTAACCACTGAGCTATCGATGGTGGTACTTTCCTAAAAAAAGCAAAAAAAATGTTTAAATAATCAAAATAATTGTAAAATAGTTAATGCAATAATTAACATTTGCAACAAATGTAAGAGTGTCAAACACAAAAGAAAGATATAAATGAGCTACTCTTTGCTGATGTTCAGTCTCTAACAGTTCAAAACGAAACAGAACTTCAACAGCATCTATTGTCATCACAATAACATGAAACTAAGCACTGAAAAAATACAGAAGTCATATCAATATGAAGATAAAAGAAGACATTAAACATAGCTATAGAACATCAAATTATCATCATCATCAAGTACCGGGCCTACTGGCATAGGTGATCATGTCTCTCCACAACTTTTGATCTCGACAGTTATTTATCATTTCTGTTGTTGATTTTCTGCCAAGCCATTCTCTTAAGCTGTCTGGTATTTTTTCTCTTTGCTTCCCTCTATCTCTTCGTCCCTCAATTTTCCAAGTTGTTACAATATATTCCAGCTGTTCTCTTCTCATTACATGGCCAAAAAATGTTTGTTTCTTCCTAATATTGGAAATTATCTCTCTTTTTGCTTAGACCTCTTTCAGAACATTTTCATTACTCTTCTTAGCTGTCCATGGCACTCTCAACATTCTTCTGTAAAACTCATTTCTACAGACTCCATTGATTTTCTTGTCTGTTGTCCTATTGTCCATGATTCACATCCATATGTTAAGACTATGCAGAAGGGTAAAATTGAAAACATCATACAAGAAATGAAAAGAATGGGTTTACATTTACTGGGACATCAAATTATAAAACAGGTAAAAAAAATGTTTAATATCTGGGAACAACATTCTCTGAAGATGGTAAAATCGATAAAGAATAGACATATGATGCAACAAGGCAAACCAAATATTGGAACAGCTAGCCCCTTTACTTCAACACAAAGCAATACCTAGAACCACAAAGAAACATCTTATACAGAGTATGCATTCCAACATTGTGCTATCAATGTCAGTCATGACCAGAAGAGACAGAATCAGAAATGATATTATAAGAAAAATAGTAGGCATTGAACCAATCCTTAGCTACATACAGAAACAACAAATACATTTGTTTGCCCATCCAGCAAGAATGCCATGTGATTCCTTACCATCATTATCATCATCATCAAGTAATACTCCTGCTGGTGTAGGTGATCATGTCTGTCCACAACTTTCGATATCAACAATTATTCATCATTTCTGTTGTTGACCTTCTGCCGAGCCATTTTCTTAAGCTGTCTGGTATTTTTTCTCTTTGCTTCCATCTTTTCATCCCTCAATTTTCCCAGTTGTTTCCCTTCTCATTACATGGCCAAAAAATGATGACTGTTTCTTCTTAATATTGGATATTAGCTCTCTTTTTGCTTTGGCCTCTTTCATAGCATTTTTCATTACTCTTCTTAGCTGTCCATGGTATTCTCAGCATTCTTCTGTAAAACCACATTGCTACAGACTCCAGGGATTTTTTGTCTGTTGTCCTATTGTCCATGATTCACATCCATATGTTAAGGCTGGCTATACATAACATTTAGGAACTCTTTTTCCTTACTATACAAAGCATATATTAAAAGAGGAGAAGGGAGGAGCAAGATTCAGATCCAGAGTAGATTGACAGACAACATTAAAGAAACATTACAACATCATCAAATGGTAAAGATTGAAGCTCCAGAAGGGAGTGAACCAGAACTTTGTAGCTCCCTCGACACCCGAATGGGTACAAGAGGAAGTGAAGAAGAATGCAATATTTACAAAGTAAAATGAAATTAATATAATACAATTTTAAAATATATTATACAATTTATATAATAATTATGGAGGGCATAAACTGCAAGTGAACATGAGAGAAAGGAAGACCTAGAAGTGGGTTGGTGCAATATATCACAGAAAAGCTGGGATTGACTGTTGCTGATGCTGGACATCGCATGCAGGAAGAGAAAACTTCAGGGTAGCTGCCATAGGAGCCCAATTCCAAAAGGAAGAAGGGATAATGAGGGATCATCATCATTAGCTGTCCAGTAACCTTGGCAGCCTATGGTGCACTCTTGCACCTCCAAACAATTTTTCCTATGAACTATCACTATGAAGAGCTACTCTCTGAGATGTAACTAAATAAATTCCGTCCGGTCTCTGATGTTGTCTTCCCACTACTTTCTGTGCGTGCTTTGACTTCTTTTGCCAGGTACTGTGTCCTACCAAATTGTCTTCACAAGGCCTGTAGATATTTAACATGTCACTACCATTTTGCTTGTCATTCTTTCACCCTTGACATTAAGTCTTAAATTGGTTCTGTGGATTTTTAAATTTTGTTGAGCACTTCCTCATTGGTAAATGATCTATATAAGATATGAACAAGTTGTTCTGTTCTGGTCATCTATAAGATATGCACAAGATGTTCTGTTCTAGTCATCTATAAGATATGAACAAGATGTTCTGTTCTAGTCATCTATAAGATATGAACAAGTTGTTCTGTTCTGGTCATCTATAAGATATGCACAAGATGTTCTGTTCTAGTCATCTATAAGATATGAACAAGTTGTTCTGTTCTGGTCATCTATAAGATATGAACAAGATGTTCTGTTCTAGTCATCTATAAGATATGAACAAGTTGTTCTGTTCTAGTCATCTATAAGATATGAACAAGTTGTTCTGTTCTGGTCATCTATAAGATATGCACAAGATGTTCTGTTCTAGTCATCTATAAGATATGAACAAGTTGTTCTGTTCTGGTCATCTATAAGATATGAACAAGTTGTTCTGTTCTGGTCATCTATAAGATATGCACAAGATGTTCTGTTCTGGTCATCTATAAGATATGAACAAGTTGTTCTGTTCTATTCATCTATAAGATATGCACAAGATGTTTTGTTCTATTCATCTATAAGATATGCACAAGTTGTTCTGTTCTAGTCATCTATAAGATATGCACAAGTTGTTCTGTTCTGGTCATCTATAAGATATGCACAAGATGATTTGTTCTATTCATCTATAAGATATGCACAAAATGTTCTGTTCTAGTCATCTATAAGATATGCCCAAGATGTTCTGTTCTATTCATCTATAAGATATGCACAAGATGTTTTGTTCTATTCATCTATAAGATATGCACAAGATGTTCTGTTCTATTCATCTATAAGATATGCCCAAGATGTTCTGTTCTATTCATCTATAAGGTATGCCCAAGATGTTCTGTTCTATTCATCTATAAGATATGCACAAGATGTTCTGTTCCATTCATCTATAAGATATGCACACAAGATGTTCTGTTCTTTTCATGAAATCAGTATCAATGCAGTCGGGAACTCCCCATTTCCACTCCACTGTTGTCAAAGCTCTCGCCAAAGCACTGTGGCAAATAATTCTGTTGACAGGGTCAACTTCTGTGCAGCCTTAACCTTATCACACAGCAGATGATTCCAAACGACTTCCACCGAATAGAGAGTGAGCATTCACTTCCTTTTCAAGTTTCCTTAAAAATACTCATTTAAAACAAAGAAAGCAACTGAAATGGTTTAAGTGATTGTGTTAGTCTCTGTTAAAACAGATCAGGGGTCAAGGCGAAGAAATGCAAATGAAAGCATAAAAATGAGAAGCTGCAGTAAAGCTAAATGTGAGGGAGAATTGAAAAAAAAAATAGAAAAAATGGTATGGTAAAAGCTTTACATAATGGATAAACGACACAAATTTGAACGATGTATCGGCTCAATAGGCCTTCAGCAGGAATAAACAAAAAATACACACACAGATATGATTTATTCACTTACATATCTGTCTGTGTATTGTTTGTTTGTTCCTGCTGAAGGCCTATTGAGCTGAAACATCATTCAAATTTGTGTCATCTATCAATTACATAAAGCTTTTACCATACCATTTTTTCTATTTTTTTTCAATTCTCCCCCCAAAACAGATCAACATGCAGCCATTTTGATTTTGCATTGTCGGTTGGCAGCCAGATTGAACTCCAGAGCGAGCCAAATCAGCTGCGTAGCGACAACTTCAAACGACATCACTGAAAAGAAAGAAAACACAGTCACTTCAAATTCCTACCAATTCACTGGAATAAATTTTAAAAAACACATAAAAACCAGTAAAAAAACCACAAATCTGTTTTAGTGTTGCCACTCTCTAAAGGGGCCTATGGCAAAAGCTGCCATCTTTCTCAGAAGTCAAGATGATGAAGAATAAATACAATATTTTAAAAAAAGGGGGATTACTATATTAAAATAATTAACCCTATATTTATAATATTAATACAACATTAATATAAGCAATATAATTTTAAATGATAAAACAGTAGTAGTATAAAAAAAAATTAAAGTACCCCCGTCACGCCAAGTGGCTTTTAGGGAATATGGTTTAGTGACCATAAATTTGACAGACCTTCGGCACATGATTTTTGGGCTAATGTGGTCAGTATTACGCCTGTGCCACTTTACCTTCCCAGAAAAAAATATGGTACCCATTAAAGTTTGAGTGAACCTGTGTGTTACCAGGGCCTCATTATGAGGGAAGTAAAGAATAGTGACACTGTGACCTTCCAGGCATGTCATAAGAGGTGACTAAGGAGGTTGATGGATGGCTTGACAAGCTGTCAATGTAAAAAGCATTGTTATGGAAACAGGCCATAAGTTTTTGGAAGCAGTAATCTCTGTAATATGTGCCATTTTGGCACGCAAGGTTTCTGTTTTTTTAAATTGTGATTCTGCCCTATGTGCCGTCTTTGGCTCAAAAGGACAATAGATAGATAGAACCGCAAGCTGTCGGTTGGGATCGAACCCTACCTCTTGTCCTTAAAACAGTAGTAGAAGCAGCAATAACTTTCAAAAACTTTGAGAAAATGCAGAAATAAAAAAATCTTAAACACAAAAAACTAAGGATATTTAAATCAAATATTGTTTGTTTTGTTTGCGCTTGCCAGCTTCACATCTCTAACAAAGTCCTAAGGTACTGAATTTTGCGTGAATATCCGTTTTCCTATTTTTCACACTGGCAGCCGTGTGTTCAGGTGTCCCCTGCCATACAGGCAGATATTCTCCAACTTCGGAGGTACTCTCATATTTTTATCTTTGAGAGTTTTAAAGTTTTGGGTAGATTTTTTTCTATTAATTGTGCCCAGGCAGCTGCCATATTTTAGGCCTACTATTTTCAATTTCCAGCTGCCAAGAGTTCTTTAATGTACGCAGAATGAACACGGAACCTCCTGTTTTTTCGTCTTTTTTTTAAGAGGGCTTGGCATCAGATCTTATTACCCAGAGACCAGGGAACGTAAACCCATGGATTCAATTTTTATTTTTTTAAATTTTCCACCACTTATGGTGAGAATCAAACCCACGGCCGAAGGCCGATGTCTTACCTCTAGACCATGCAGCCCCCCCAATCAAATAAAAAATCCACTCTTACTTTTTCATGTGAAAGCTGGAAAAGACAAAATAAAACAGAAAATAAATTAAATGCTTTCAAAAGTAAATGCCTCAGGAAAATAATTTGTACACAGTGGAATGAATTTAAGACGGACATCATCAATGCCCTCTCAGATGTGGGAAGAGCACATGATTTCGACAAACACAGATCCACGTCACTTTTTCGGATGATGGACATGGGAGTTAAGATGGGCACAGCCAGAAATGAGAGACTTAGTGGCCGTGTAAGAAGACTTATCAACCAACAAAGAACTGGAGTCGTCAGTCGCTGGACACTGAGGGAATTGCTGAGGAGGGGATCTGAGCACCTATGGACATGTTCGGAGAGCAATGATGATGACCCGCAAATAACTCAATAATTCAATGAATTTAAGACAAGTACAGAAAGAAGAGAAAAGGCAATACAGCAAACAATATCATTTACATATCCAAGAAAAGAATTTGGACTATGTTAGCCATGTTCTGAACAAAATATAACAAGAGAATCTCAAAAAAAAGTTCTTAAATGGAAAAGGTGAGCAAAAGAAATAAGATCTGATCAATAGAAACACTACGAAGAACATTGATAAGAGATGCAAGGACAGCAGTCATCAACTTCCTTGCTGAGGTTGAGAAGCTTGCCCTGAACAGGAACTTGTGGTGACTACACTGTGAGTCACGTGTAAAGGCTGATAATGCTGGAAAGATATTAGCAGCGAATCATCGAACATGGAGGGTTTTTATTTTCCGTTTCATGTGCCATCGTTAGCTCAGGTGCATGGCTTTGATATCCTCTGGGTCAATTCTTGGTAAGGAGTCAAGGTCAAATAATAATTTTTTGTATCAAATTCAAAGTATCAAAAATCAACTGTTGTTATTTGATGAGGTTCAAAGAATGAAAAATCAACTGTTGCTATTTGATGAGGTTCAATGAATTAAAATCAACTGATGCTATTTGATGAGGTTCAAAGAATGAAAAATCAACTGTTGCTATTTGATGAGGTTCAATGAATTAAAATCAACGTTTGCTATTTTTTGAGGTTCAAAGAATTAAAATCAACTGATGCTATTTGATGAGGTTCAAAGAATTAAAATCAACGTTTGCTATTTGATGAGGTTCAAAGAATTAAAATCAACATTTGCTATTTGATGAGGTTCAAAGAATTAACAAAATCAACTGATGCTATTTGATGAGGTTCAAAGAAATAACAAAATAAACTGATGCTATTTGATGAGGTTCATAGAGTTAAACTCAACATCAAATAATGCAATTTGATGAGTTTCAAAGAATTAACAAAATTAACTGATGCTATTTGAGGAGGTTCAAAGAATTAACAAAATTAACTGATGCTATTTGATGAGGTTCAAAGAATTAACTAAATTAACTGATGCTATTTGATGAGGTTCAAAGAATTAACAAAATCAACTGATGCTATTTGATGGGAAGACAGCATATGACCTAGTCAAGATAGGGAATGTTTTGCTACATGTATGGTGTGTTAAGTGAATTCCCTCTGTGAGGATTGTGGTTGAATTGTCCATAATATCTGCTCGGAGTGAAGTACTGGGGATGTACTGGACCAATCTGATTGCCTCTGTCTGGATAACTATATCTGAAGTTGGTGCTCTGTGCAGGGACTTGGTTTTGTCTAAAGGTGTGTCTTGGTTGATGGGCTTGGGTCATTTGAGGGGCTTCATTTCGATGTGGGGCTTGACTTGGCTGCTGTAATTCATAGACTTGGTTCTTTTGAGGGGCTTGGTTTGGCTGGTGTGAGTTATAGGCTTGGTTTTTTTGAAGGGCTTGGTTTGGCTGGTGTGAGTTATAGGCTTGGTTTTTTTGAGGGGCTTGGTTTGGCTGGTGTGAGTTATAGGCTTGGTTTTTTTGAGGGGCTTGGTTTGGCTGGTGTGAGTTATAGGCCTGGTTCTTTTGAGGGGCATGGTTTGGTTGCTGTACTTGATTTAGTCGTGGAGCTTGATTCTGTCTGTGGGCTTGATGAGTTTGATTTTGTCGAGGGGCTTGGTTCAGTTGATGGGCTTGGTTTTGTTGATGATCATGATTCTGGTGATTGGGCTGGTTGTGTTGAAAAGTATTACTCAATCGAGGAACTTGATTCAATTGAGAGGATTGATTCGTGTACGGGGCTTTATTTATTTGAGGGGCTTCATTGGGGTGATGCGTTCGGTTAGGTCTGGTGGATTGGTTTGACTGATGACGTTCTTGACTCTGTTTTGGGGTTGGGCTTGGCTGATAGAATTGATTCTGATGAAGGGCTTGATATACTTGGTTTGGCCAAGAAGATTGGTTCAGTTGATGGGTTTGGTTTTGCCAAGTTATTTGGTTCATTTGTGCAGCTTGATTTGGCTCCAAATTTTGTTGCAACAACTGGTTATTGTAGATCTGGATTGGAGGCGGTGGTCGTGTGGGTGACCAGAACGGCCCAGACAATGCTGGTGCAGAAACATTGAATGCTCCTGGAGTTTGTGAACTGGGGTGATGCTGAGGGTCGTTCCTGTTGTAATTCCCACGTCTTTTGGACTGATAACTCTGTTGATGACTGCTGGATTTCTGGAGGGTTGTGTGCCCTTCATCTGGCGATTGCTCACCAGCAGCATCAGATCTTCAAAAATATAAAGATAAAGAGGGAGAAATTTTTAAACAACATTTTTAACAGAAAAACAGAAACAATTTCCTTCAATTTTTTTCACAGCTGTATATCATTAATCAACAATCATCATTTTTTGGCAATGTAATGAAAAGGGAACAGGTGGAATATATTGTAACAACTGGGAAAATTGAGGGACAAAGAGATAGAGGGAAGCAAAGAGATAGAGGGAAGCAAAGAGAAAAGATACTGGACAGCTTAAGAGAATGGCTTGGCAGAAGGTCAACAACATAAATGATAAATAACTGTTGAGATCGAAAGTTGTGGAGAGACATGATCACCTATGCCAGCAGACCCGGTACTTGATGATGATGGTATCATTAATTATTTAGTTATCTTACTCATCTCAGAAACATAGCTTGTATATATTTTTCCCAGCATTCATCCACTAAGTGAGTGTAGATGTATCGTGTCGTTAGTTTACAGCATAGCTGTGAGATCTGTGCCTTTTGGCTCGACATATCCGTCTTCAGCATGGGTGGAAAGATTTTCCTTAACACTTTTTTGCCAGGGCAGTGGCCATTTTTGGCCTACTCTTTATGACTGTAACTGCCAAAGTTTCTTTAACGTGCATGAATACACATGTGACCTCTTGTTTTTCGCCATGTCCTGAGAGGGCTAGACACTAGATCTCACCGCCAAGAAACTACGAACCTGGTAAAGCTGCAAAGAAATTGCGTGTTATATATATATATATTTTAAAAAAGTAAAGTGCCCCGTCACGTCAAGTGGCGTATAGAGAATATGGTGTTAGTGACCATAATTTTTATAGACCTTCGGCACATGATTTTTGGGATAATGTGGTCGGTATTAAGCCGTCGGTTGGGATCGAACCCTTATATATATATATAATGTTTTTTTTTTAATTTCCACTGCCTGTGGTGAGGATCGAACCTGGAACCTTCCTGTCCAGAGGCTGTCATCTGATATTTAGACCACCCAGTCCTCCGCTTGTATCTGATTATTCTTCTTCTTCTACATACCTCTCTAGACATCATTATTAATAAGTTCAAAGAAAGTGTTCATCAGCTCAAGGCTGGTGACATCACCATACAGCTTGTCCCATTACTAGTGATGGCCACAACAATCTTCTCTGTTCATCATATATTGGGCATGAATGTATATGATTGTTCTATTCTTCTTGATCACCTGAACTCCGTTTGGGGCATAGCGATTTCACAAGTGATCTCCACCCAAACTGGTCTGGAGTAAGCATGAAGCATTCTCACCAGGAATTGCCAGCCTCTATCATTTCATTGTGTGTGATTCGTTGCCATGTCCCCAATGGTCTGCCTCTTCTTCATTTACCAGGAGATGTCCATGTTAATGCTAAGTGCGGATGCCTGCTATCCTGTGGATGAATGCGGCTAGCCCTTTACGTTTTCTTTTTACTTCTTATGGTTGTTCTATAGTACTTTGGGAACAATGTTAACCTCAGATGGTAGATGAACAACAGAGGTGAGATGCAGAATAGCTCAGGCAAAAGTAGCTTTAAAAAGAATGAGGAAAGTACTGTGCAATCAATTTTTGACAATAGAAGCAAGAAAAAATGTTCTTAAATGTTATAGAACCAGTCTTAGCATATGGATGTTAATCATGAACAATAGGATAATAGATTAGAAAGTCAATGGAAGCTGTATAAATGTGCTTTTACAGAAGAATGTTGTGCATACCATGGACAGCTAAGAAGAGTAATGAAAACGTTCTGAAAGAGGCCAAATCAAAAAGAGAGCTATTTTCCAACATTAAGGAGAAGCACTCATAATTTTTTTTTTGCCATGTAATGAGAAGGGAACAACTGGAATATATTGTAATAGCTGGGAAAATTGAGAGACGAAAAGATAACAGACAGCTTAATAGAATAACTTGGCAGAAGGTCAACAACAGAAATGATAAATAATTGTCGAGATCGAAAGTTGTGGAGAGACATGATCACCTACGCCAGCAGGCATGGTACTTGATCATGATGATGACTATGACAATGATGGTACTTTAAAATGCATTAGAAGAAATTATAGCTTCAAAAATTGACATTTACAGAAAGCAAAAAAGTGAATTTTGCACACCAGGGAAAGTCAGATTATTGAAATCTTTGAAATATTTCTTCTCATAGGCAATAATCTTGGAGCAGAGGCACCTGTCAGCAAGTGGTCAGTGACTCATAGCTGACTGTTTGTGCCAGAATTGTTGAACCGGAACTATCCAGAACAAACTCCAGCTCTTTGCAGTACCCTGGTAACATTTTAACAAGTTTGGCCAAGCAATTAGGAATCAAAAGGGGAGACAACCCGGTTCTCATAAATACTGTGCGAAACATATAGACTACATCTGCATAATTTGAACTCAATTTAAAAAGCACCTACAGTAAATGTGATATTTGAAGAAGACTTTACGAGAAATTAGAAATGACAACACAAATGTTAAAATGTAGAAAATCTCCAGATCTAGACAAGTTACATAATGAGATGTTAAAGTACCTTGATAAATCAGGAAAGGAAACACTACTTAGATTTATTAACAAGACATGGAGAGACAGCAAAATCCCCAAAGCATGGAGGAATGCCTTTGTGGTACCACTGCTCAAGAAGAACAAACCACCAGATGACCCAAGAAGCTACTGGCCCCTATCCCTAACATCGTGTATAGGAAAAATAGCTGAGAGTATGATCAACAGCAGAGCCGCGATAGCTCAGTGGTTAGTGAACTGGACTACAAAGGACAAGATGTAGGGTTTGATCCCAACCGACGGATTCCGAGTTCACCCAGCCTTTAATGGGTACTGGATTTTTTTCTGGGAAAGTAAAGTGACATGGGCATAATACTGACCTCATTACCCCAAAAATCATGTGCCAAAGGTCTGTAAAATTTATGGTCACTAACACCATATTACCTATACGCCACTTGGCGTGACAGGGGTAATTTACTTTTACTATGATCAACAGCAAACCATATTGGTATTTGGAAGCCTCTAAATGACCTGTGTCATGAACAAGCTGGATTTAGGGCAGGTAATAACGCAGAAGACTAAATCTTCAGGTTAATGGAACAAGTACAGGATGGATTCCAGATGAAACAACATACTCTAGCTGTCCTAGTTGACTTGCAACAAGCCTACGATCGAATCTGGTGGAAAGGAGGTTCTAGAAGAATGGCAACTACAGGGAACACTACTTAGCTGCTTCCTCTTTTTATTATACATTAATCTTCTTCTTCTTCTTTTCTCTTTTCACTGATACCTAAAAGGTTCTGGGTCTTCCTCTTGGTCTTTTTCCATGCATTCTCGAGAAGAACGCCCTTGATGGTGATTGGTGAGGATTCATTCTGACCAGGTGGCCAAACCATTTAAGTTGTTGCTCTATATATTCTTGGTAGGTGACTTGCGGTGCGTGACTGTACTGGCAACATGACGCATTTTTTGCGATGGGAGTCAAATTTACATTATAAATTAATTTCATTGCCCGTAGTTAAAAGAAATTCAAGTGTTCTTGTGTGTGATTTCGAACAGATTTATTTGTGATTTATACATTAATGACCTGACCAAAACCCTGATTAATGAAAAAGCTCTTTATATCGATGATATAGCTTATCTGGCATACAAACGAACACATTAGGATAACAGAATCACAACTAGATAAAGACCTCAGGCACCTAGAACAATATCGTAATTCCTGGAAACTAAAGATCAATACACAGAAGACAGTATACACAATGTTTACCAGGAGTAACAAAACAGACAGGGCAAATATCAAGTTTAATTTCCAACAGGGGGTTCTGCAAACTGAGGAGTAGCCCACATACTTAGGGGTACAACTAGACCATCAACTGAACCTGAAAAAACATGTAGAAAGCTGGCAAAGAAGGCAAGATGATAACTACAACTTATGAAAAGGCTTTGTAGTACTTCATGAGGAGCTCACAGGCTTCTGGATCTATAACAACAACATAACAACAAGAGCATAAATGCTGTGCTGAAGAAAGAAACAAGCTTCCACTGACTTGATGGGTTGTAAAAAATCTTTTCTCATTTTTCGGATCATGCACATTATTGGTGTCTTGTAAGGACAGAAAAATATTTCTCCACTTTGATGGGACTGTGTGCCCCAAATCCAACCCATACTGTTAAATTTTACTATCATTGAAATATGTGTTATCTGCCACTCTTCTATATTTGTTATCTGCCACTCTTCTATATTTGTTATCTGCCACTCTTCTATATTTGTTTCTGAATTCTACATCCACAATATGTACATTTTTTGTGCTAATTTCAGCAAAAAGCAGAGCTGATCAAAACCCTATGCCACCTCCTGGTGGTCCTCTCCTGGAAACAGACTATCAAGTCGTGCCAACTGAGTAGGTATCAGATAGAGAAAGTAACCTAGTAGGTATCAGATAGAGAAAGTAACCTAGTAGGTATCAGATAGAGAAAGTAACCTAGTAGGTATCAGATAGAGAAAGTAACCTAGTAGGTATCAGATAGAGAAAGTAACCTGGTAGGTATCAGATAGAGAAAGTAACCTGGTAGGTTATCAGATTGAGAAAGCAACCTGGTAGGTTATCAGATAGAGAAAGCAACCTAGTAGGTTATCAGATTGAGAAAGCAACCTGGTAGGTTATCAGATAGAGAAAGTAACCTCGTAGGTTATCAGATAGAAAAAGTAACCTAGTAGGTTATCAGATAGAGAATGTAACCTGGTAGGTATCAGATTGAGAAAGTAGTCTAGTAGGTATCAGATTGAGAAAGTAGTCTGGTAGGTATCAGATAGAGAAAGTAGTCTGGTAGGTATCAGATAGAGAAAGCAACCTGGTAGGTATCAGATAGAGAAAGCAACCTGGTAGGTATCAGATAGAGAAAGCAACCTGGTAGGTATCAGATAGAGAAAGTAACCTGGTAGGTATCAGATAGAGAAAGTAGTCTGGTAGGTATCAGATAGAGAAAGTAACCTGGTAGGTATCAGATAGAGAAAGTAGTCTGGTAGGTATCAGATAGAGAAAATAGTCTGGTAGGTATCAGATAGAGAAAGCAACCTGGTAGGTATCAGATAGAGAAAGTAGTCTGGTAGGTATCAGATAGAGAAAGTAAACTGGTAGGTATCAGATAGAGAAAGTAGTCTGGTAGGTATCAGATAGAGAAAGCAACCTGGTAGGTATCAGATTGAGAAAGCAACCTGGTAGGTTATCAGATAGAGAAAGCAACCTGGTAGGTATCAGATAGAGAAAGCAAGCTGGTAGGTATCAGATAGAGAAAGCAACCTGGTAGGTATCAGATAGAGAAAGCAACCTGGTAGGTATCAGATAGAGAAAGCAACCTGGTAGGTATCAGATAGAGAAAGTAGTCTGGTAGGTATCAGATAGAGAAAGTAGTCTGGTAGGTATCAGATAGAGAAAGTAGTCTGGTAGGTATCAGATAGAGAAAGTAGTCTGGTAGGTATCAGATAGAGAAAGTAACCTGGTAGGTATCAGATAGAGAAAGTAGTCTGGTAGGTATCAGATAGAGAAAGTAGTCTGGTAGGTATCAGATAGAGAAAGTAGTCTGGTAGGTATCAGATAGAGAAAGTAGTCTGGTAGGTATCAGATAGAGAAAGTAGTCTGGTAGGTATCAGATAGAGAAAGTAGTCTGGTAGGTATCAGATAGAGAAAGTAACCTAGTAGGTATCAGATAGAGAAAGTAGTCTGGTAGGTATCAGATAGAGAAAGTAGTCTGGTAGGTATCAGATAGAGAAAGTAAACTGGTAGGTATCAGATAGAGAAAGTAGTCTGGTAGGTATCAGATAGAGAAAGTAGTCTGGTAGGTATCAGATAGAGAAAGTAGTCTGGTAGGTATCAGATAGAGAAAGTAGTCTGGTAGGTATCAGATAGAGAAAGTAATCTGGTAGGTATCAGATAGAGAAAGTAGTCTGGTAGGTATCAGATAGAGAAAATAGTCTGGTAGGTATCAGATAGAGAAAGTAGTCTGGTAGGTATCAGATAGAGAAAGTAGTCTGGTAGGTATCAGATAGAGAAAGTAGTCTGGTAGGTATCAGATAGAGAAAGTAGTCTGGTAGGTATCAGATAGAGAAAGTAGTCTGGTAGGTATCAGATAGAGAAAGTAACCTGGTAGGTATCAGATTGAGAAAGCAACCTGGTATTTGTGTTCAAGTTACGAAGTTATATGTTATGGGGAAGGTAGCGTAAATACCACAGCATTGCTGCTACCAGAACAAAATACATCTTTTTTTTTACGTTCGCCATCTTTCACCTTTGGCTAAGTCCCCAGAAGCTAGAAACTTAATCTTGCATGTTAATTCATTTTTCCCTGGCAGTCGTGTGCACAGGGTTCTTCACTGCACAGGCAGATAAATTTGACTTCGGAGGTACTCATATTTTTTTTCCGTCAATGAGTAACTGACGATTCAAGCCGGCCTCGCTGCTGAGACCAGGGGTAGTTGCCACAGAGAGAAATCACAAATAAAAATACCAACTGGTGCAATCAGGATTTGAACATATAACCTTTCTGTCTTGAGGATCCCATCTTGTCTCGAGACCAACCAGTCCCCCATGAACTATTAAATGACACATTGGTTCACAAATGAAGCTGTATCAAACAATTAACCGATACATTGGTTTTGACAGGTACAAGTGATTATTTTATTGGTAAAGAACCGATTTCATAGTTATATCAACACTCGTATTCGATACCTAGAAGAGATTTTTAACAAATACTTCTTGTTGAGACCACAAGATGCTAACATGTCAAAATTCCAGAATTTTCAATTTAAATCTGTGTTGTTTTTTTTACCAACAACGGCTACATCCCCTACTTCTTCAAGCACATAATTTCACTATTTGTGGACATAAATTCATCGAATAAGCTTCAAGAAATTTGGATTACTTTGTGTCAAATTTCAAGAAAAATGGATAGTGACATTTCACTGTGTGGAAAAATAGAGGTACATGAAGTACATTAATTTAAATTGAAAATGATCTGCTTTAATAGAGGTACATGAAATACATTAATTTAAATTGAAAATGATCTGCTTTAATAGAGGTACATGAAATACATTAATTTAAATTGAAAATTATCTGCCTTTGGATATTTTATAATTTTTATAATATATTTTTTTTTTCCATCAGATATCATCAATATTTTGCTATTTTAATTTTCTGAAACCATTTTCCTTTCCGGTGATGTCTAACATATAACACATTTAACTACATTATTGCGTGAAATTGTAAAATCAAAAAGGCATGTGACGGGATTTTTCTAAACTGAAAAAGATATTAATAATTTTTATATAATAAAACATTAATAATAATTAACATATAATAAAATTAATCTGGTCCAAACTTAAAAAATATGAAGATCGGAAAGAGTTAAAGTCCCTTTAAAGACGAACAATGAAGGAGAACATTTGTTGAGTAAACATGAGAAAGAAAAGAAAAAGAACTATCTTTATGCTGTCAAAGCTAATGCTTTTATTTCTGTTTTCCATCACTATCATGTTCCTCATTACTTGTCACTCTAATTCACTGAAATCATACCTTGTCTGATTAACAGAACTCATCACAATACCCATGGGAGTATCCGGTGTGTCCTCCTCAAGTTTCACATTTTGAAGTTCAATCAAATCTGCAGAATTTAAAATCATTATTTTTCCGTTTTCTAAAAACAAAAAAATGTGATATTAAATTGTAATAGCCCATGGGTTGGTAGATAAATAGTCAAACAATCAACCACTAAAATAAGAAATTATGGATTTTAATTCATTTGCTGTGATACCGGGGCCTTCCATAACCATAACTAAAATAAGAGTTTTGCGAAGAAGACAAGACAAAACAAGCCAATGTTTGGACTCGCAGTCTTCAACAGGGATGGACAAGAGACAAAACAAAATGGACCACAAATGTGAAAAGTCAGTTGCAGTGAGGTGTGTAGTTCATAACAGGCTGCTGTTTGTTGAAGATATTTTAGTAGTCTCTGTCAATTTTCTCAGTATTGAAACATGACTTAAGTATAATTCTGCTGTAGGACATTTTCTCAGTACTGAAACATGACTTGAGTATAATTCTGCTGTAGGACACTTTCTCAGTGTACTGAAACATGACTTGAGTATAATTCTGCTGTAGGACATTTTCTTTCTCAGTACTGAAACATGACTTGAGTATAATTCTGCTGTAGGACATTTTCTTTCTCAGTACTGAAACATGACTTGAGTATAATTCTGCTGTAGGACATTTTCTTTCTCAGTACTGAAACATGACTTGAGTATAATTCTGCTGTAGGACACTTTCTCAGTACTGAAACATGACTTGAGTATAATTCTGCTGTAGGACACTTTCTCGGTGTACTGAAACATGACTTGAGTATAATTCTGCTGTAGGACATTTTCTTTCTCAGTACTGAAACATGACTTGAGTATAATTCTGCTGTAGGACATTTTCTTTCTCAGTACTGAAACATGACTTGAGTATAATTCTGCTGTAGGACACTTTCTCAGTGTACTGAAACATGACTTGAGTATAATTCTGCTGTAGGACATTTTCTTTCTCAGTACTGAAACATGACTTGAGTATAATTCTGCTGTAGGACATTTTCTCAGTACTGAAACATGACTTGAGTATAATTCTGCTGTAGGACATTTTCTCAGTACTGAAACATGACTTGAGTATAATTCTGCTGTAGGACATTTTCTCAGTACTGAAACATGACTTGAGTATAATTCTGCTGTAGGACACTTTCTCAGTGTACTGAAACATGACTTGAGTATAATTCTGCTGTAGGACATTTTCTTTCTCAGTACTGAAACATGACTTGAGTATAATTCTGCTGTAGGACACTTTCTCAGTGTACTGAAACATGACTTGAGTATAATTCTGCTGTAGGACATTTTCTTTCTCAGTACTGAAACATGACTTGAGTATAATTCTGCTGTAGGACATTTTCTTTCTCAGTACTGAAACATGACTTGAGTATAATTCTGCTGTAGGACATTTTCTCAGTACTGAAACATGATTTGAGTATAATTCTGCTGTAGGACATTTTCTCAGTACTGAAACATGATTTGAGTATAATTCTGCTGTAGGACATTTTCTCAGTACTGAAACATGACTTGAGTATAATTCTGCTGTAGGACATTTTCTTTCTCAGTACTGAAACATGACTTGAGTATAATTCTGCTGTAGGACATTTTCTCAGTACTGAAACATGATTTGAGTATAATTCTGCTGTAGGACATTTTCTCAGTACTGAAACATGATTTGAGTATAATTCTGCTGTAGGACATTTTCTCAGTACTGAAACATGACTTGAGTATAATTCTGCTGTAGGACATTTTCTTTCTCAGTACTGAAACATGACTTGAGTATAATTCTGCTGTAGGACACTTTCTCAGTACTGAAACATGACTTAAGTATAATTCTGCTGTAGGACATTTTCTTTCTCAGTACTGAAACATGACTTGAGTATAATTCTGCTGTAGGACATTTTCTTTCTCAGTACTGAAACATGACTTGAGTATAATTCTGCTGTAGGACATTTTCTCAGTGTACTGAAACATGACTTGAGTATAATTCTGCTATAGGACACTTTCTCAGTGTACTGAAACATGACTTGAGTATAATTCTGCTGTAGGACACTTTCTCAGTTTACTGAAACATGACTTGAGTATAATTCTGCTGTAGGACACTTTCTCAGTACTGAAACATGACTTGAGTATAATTCTGCTGTAGGACACTTTCTCAGTACTGAAACATGACTTGAGTATAATTCTGCTGTAGGACACTTTCTCAGTACTGAAACATGACTTGAGTATAATTCTGCTGTAGGACACTTTCTCAGTACTGAAACATGACTTGAGTATAATTCTGCTGTAGGACACTTTCTCAGTACTGAAACATGACTTGAGTATAATTCTGCTGTAGGACACTAGAAAAAGGGAGCCACGATAGCTCAGTGGTTAATGAACTAGACTACAAAGAACAAGAGGTCAGGTTCGATCCTGATCAAAGGCTTCCAGGTTCACCCAGCCTTAAATGGGTACCGGATTTTTTCTGGGAAAGTAAGCAGCATGGACAAAATACCGACCACATTACCCCAAAAATCATGTGCCGAAGGTCTATTAAAAAGTATGGTCACTAAAACCATATTCCCTAAAGGACTTAGAAGTTCTGTTAGGGAGAGACAATGACAACTGGGTAGAAGCTGTAGATTTGTCCGTTTCATTAAGGAATGTGTGAGTGTGGTGCCATTTGGTGATTGCAGGTCTTTGTAATTGTTGACCTATGATGTTACATGCCATTAAACCTGTTGGGGTACTGGCCCATGTAGCCAGTCTCTTGAAATATTAAGAATTGTCAGTGGTGTTGCTGTCCATGAATGTAAACGGCTGTCTTTGATTGCTTTGCCCATGTCTGTAACATTTATGTTTGGTTCTAGGAGAGGTGTTCTGTGAGATCCGTCCTTACATCACAACATACAGATGACCATCGGAAACTATTCTATTCATGGAACGGTGGCAAAGTCGCTTCCCAGCAGCAGATCTGGAAGTTGTCAATGACCAACAGCTGATGGCTTGTGACAGGATCGGTGAACCAGAAATATTCAGGCGCTACTCCACCTCTCATCAGTGCCTCCAGTAACAGACTAACCAGTCTAGTCTGGCAGGTGAGTAGGGATCAAAGAGGGAAGATAACCAGTACTCAAAAATAACAAGCTGAAGTTGGATGTGTTGGGCTGAAAGGTGCAAATATCACAGTTTTACTACAAACCACAACACAACGTATACATGCCCACTTAACATCCATTTAAGGGTGGATGATGAGAAGGTGTATTTCTTTAGTCATCAGGTTGGTTGGTTGCGTTCGCCCGATGACTAAAGTATTCTAGAGTATCATGGTAGACTAGAATATTCCTCTTCATCATCCGCCCTTAGGGAGCCGCGATAGCTCAGTGGTTAGTGAACTGGACTACAAAGGACAAGGGGTAGGGTTCAATCCCAACCGACGTCTTCCGGGTTCACCCAGCCTTAAATGGGTACCGGGTTTTTTTCTGGGAAAGTAAAGCAGCACGGGCGTAATACCGACCACATTACCCCAAAAATCATGTGCTGAAGGTCTGTAAAATATAGGGTCACTAACATCATATATTTCCCTATACGCCACTTGGCGTGACGGGGGTACTTTACTTTACTTATCATCCGCCCTTACAAGGGCGTAGTGGACGTGTCTACGTTGTGTTGTAGTTTGCAGTATAACTGTTATATATGCTGCCTTTCAGCCCAACACATCCGACTTCAGCACGAGTCATCAGGTGAACGCAAGCAAGCAAGAATTCTATCCATGGAACCATTTTCATTACAGTCACAAATTCCCCATACCCCCCTCCATCACTTGTCACAGCATTTCCCAAAATGCATCAGTAAATTCCGTTGACAAGGTCGCTCCTACTCAACAGCACAAGCGAAGATTGCAAATCTCCTTAGTCACCTCTTACAACATGTGTGGCAGGTAACAGTGGCTAAATTTTTTTCTCCCCTCACCGTGAGGCACCCAATTGCCACTGTCTGATAAGAATCTCCCTAGAATACAGGGAGACCTATGAGCAGTGTTTTGCTGCTTTTAATTTATTTATATTTTTGCAATTATTTCCACTAAAATCTTGTAATTCTATTGTTTAACTTCCTTTCCAACATTCCAACTTCCTTACCAATTGTCTGAACAAACTGTGTGTTTTAGATCAATATTTTATTTTCTTGCTGTTATTTCGATTTTTTCCTTTTTTATTGTGAAAAAGATTTGGCCACAGCTTGTGTTGCTCTTGGCGGTGAAAGTATTAAAGATGTTTGCTTAACTCTCTCCGTACGGAAGCTTTTTATTGACGCAACGGAAGAGATTTCAGAGACAAAATTGTTCATGGTTTTAAGAATCAATCTACATATTTATATTTATCTAACATATAACATATTCTTACATATATCTGGGCAGTAATATAGACAAAGAGGGAGGAACAGAAAATGATACCAAAATAAGGATATCAAAAGCAAGAGGAGCTTTTGTTGCACTGGGAAACATATGGAAGTCCGAAGAAATTAGGTTAAATACAAAAATAAAAATTTTCAACTCCAGTGTTAAGTCAGTGCTATTATATAGCTGTGAAACGTGCTATTATATAGCTGTGAAACATGGAGAACAACAAAATTGACAATCATGAAGATACACACTTTCTTAAATGGATGCTTATGCAGAATAAAAGGATGGAAATGGCAGGACAAAATCACTAACATAGAATTATGGAAATGTACCAGTCAAATACCAGTGGATAAAGAGATACAGCAAAGATGATGACGCCAGATAGTACACACACTGCATAAGCCAACTGAGAGTATTACACAACAAGCCCTTTTTTGGAATCCCCAGGGGAAAAGACAAAGAGGAAGACCAAGAAATTCTTGGAGAAGACAGATAGAAGCAGAGATGAAGATGATGAGGAAGACATGGAATGATCTTAAAAGAATGACAAGAAACAGAACGACTTGGAAAGTGTTTGTTGAGGACCTATGCTCCACAGGGAGCTGAAAGGTAGAAGAAGAAGAACATATAACATTATATATGACTGTTTAGATAATTGAACAAGGTATTAGATTTCACCAATATCCAGTAGATACAAGGCATGTAAAAAGAATATGTGGCTTGATGGCGTTCACACTAATCAAATTGAGCATGGCACACAGTGCAGTGAAACGTACGGAAAGAGTTAAGTAGGTGCTTTGATTTGGGCCGAAAAGCAGATATACCAAAGAGGTAAGCACAAATATAAAATATAAATATCAAATATCATGCAGAGCCATGAGTAAAGCTGTAGAAAACATGAAAAAAAAACATAAAATGGTTTCAAGCAACTAAATGTATACTGGAGACAAATAATCCCTAGCATTTGGCTTTTCGTGGCAAGACGCTGTGCCATTGAGTACGGGTTCGATCCTGCTTTGGTCCATATATTGTCCTTTGTTTTTTTTTCTGTTGTTTATTATTTGTTATTTTTTCCGAGTGCTGTAAACATTCCTCTTCCTCTGAATCGATTAGCTAAATCTATAGAGAGACAAGATAAACTACAACTTTGACTGAGGCTTTTGTCAGTTTCAAGACAAAGAATAAAAAATACACAAAATACTTGAGTCCCTGCTTAGAATGGATACGTAGGTTTGTATATATATATATATATATATATATATATATATATATATATATATATATATATATATATATATATATATATATATATATACCATAGCACATTGTATCAATACATTTGAGTTAATGCAGATATCTCTATCTATCTATCTATTGTTCTTTTGAGCCGAAGACGGCACATAGGGCAGAACCACAATCTCAAAAACAGAAACCTTGCGTGCCAAAATGGCACATATTGCGGAGATCACTGCTTCTAAAATCTATGGCAGATATGCATATTGGAAAATGCAGATATGCATATTGGAAAAATCTAGTGGGCAGCAAAACAAATAAAATAATTCTCAAACAGGAATAAAACAGAAGCTACTATAATTGGGAAAAAACTAGGAACCACGATTCTTAGAATGTTAAGCAACATGTTACATTCTTGAAAACATCTATTTGACACAAATATACCAACCTTTTGTGTTAAAACCATTAATTGTTTCTGTGTGTTCCTGATTTTGATTTATACTAGCCTGGGAACATATGGAGGCAAGAATTAGAAAGTTATGAAAATACAAAAGTGAGAACAGTGGTTCTGCTGAATAAATTAAAATCAAAGGAACAAATATGGAAATTTATTTCAAATAAATAAAATGTTTGTAGGTACAAATAAAAATATATTTTTTCATTTCATTTCCAGATATGACGTCATGGGACGCACCAAGATGGAAGCTTGTCCGTGTCCAAGTCATGGTGTAAACAAATTTGACTTTGAACATCACGTTATCTGTTATCACAGCGAGTTGGCGGATTTTTAGAAATGTAACCACGGGTTTGATTATAAATGTTTGTACACAGTTCGTTATCCACCACTGTAGATCAAGTCTTTATTCTGCTGGCTCCGCTGCGACCTTGGAAGTTAATGACCTAACTTGTGCAGACGGATGGTTTGGGGCAAATTGTACGTTACAATGTCACTGCTAAAATGACTCAGTTTGTGACAAAATTACAGGGACATGCCCAAACAATGACAGTTGTGAGCACGAATATTTCAGACCCCAGTGTCAGTACTTGGATCTCATTTATAAATACGCCCAAAAATCTGATCCTACTTTCCTGTTTGATAACAACGACACCACATGTAATCCGGACATAGATTCTACATCAGTTGAGGCATCTCTCAATCAATCTTTGCCGTTCTCCTGGTTTAGGATTTATGTGAATGACTTAACAATCCGGACAGTTTCACGGTAAAACCTGGTTCTGCCTCATGTAACTATGAATCAAGGTTTGTAGTTAGTTCGCACAAGATTGATGTCTTTTGCTCTGGGGCTGGACTGATTAACAAGTTATGGATCGAAGGGGCGATAGTTCTAAATATCTGCTCCAACTACATTACGGGGGTCAGAATGTGGCTCTCAAACAGAACACAAACCAGACCGACACATCTAATGCTTGTTATACAGGAGACGGATGTGGACCAGAGGCCGCAGTTAATGGCAAAACAAAGACCAATCTCTATGACAATGACTGCACACATACACAATGGAGAAGTGGAACCAATTCTGTTCACTGGTATCTGAACTTTGCCACGCCCCAGAAGATTCACACCATTCGAATTTATCATCGAGCTAGCACTATGATTCGGGTAAAGAATGTCACTTTAAAGGCTTTCTCTGACAGTGGCGGTGTAGTGTTCCACTATAATGATATATCATACCCAAATATTTCTGTGAACACTATTGTAGTCACCACACAAGCGTCAATGGCACACATTAAGATTGAGTTCTCACCGACCATTTCGCAGGCCGACAGTGCACTGACGGTGTGTGAGGTGCAAACATTTACAGACACTTATTGTCTGGACGGGCATTCTTGGTCGTTTTGTGCAGTATGTAGTGGGTGTTGCAAAAGCTGCAATGTCATCATCGGTACGTGTCATGGCAACTATTCACATGGGATATATATATATGGACATGACTGCTCCAGGTCTTGTCTTAGTGTCTGTCCTTTATGTGAGGAAAAATCCGGAAAATGCCTACAATGTAAACATCCTGGCTACACCAGTAATGACACTTATCCCGATGGTAATTTTGAGCTACAGTGCAAACAGACGTGTTCTGAGGGCTGTAACATCATATGTGACCCAGAAAGTACAGACTATTCGTGCAAGAAAACGTACTACAGGTCAGACTGCACTCTCAACTGTCCGGACAACTGTTTCAATGACATCTGTGAACAGTCAACCGGGAACTGTACATGCAAGGGAACGTTCTATGGGTCAGACTGCACTCTCAAATCTCCGGACAACTGTTTGAACAAAACCTGTGAACAGTTAATCGGGGCCTGTGTCTCGTATGTCAATGATTCCCACGTTAAGAAGAGTCTGCCGACTACAACAAACCCAAGCATATGGATACCTTAATGTGTTTCTGTGCTGGACATGGTTCATTTCTTGGTGTTTTTCCGTGAAGCCATGGCTCATATCTTGATGTGTTTCTGTGCTAGCCATGGCTCATATCTTGATGTGTTTCTGTACTAGCCATGGCTCATATCTTAGCTTATGTGTGTGTGTGTTGGCCATGGCTCATATCTTGGTGTGTGTCATGTTAGTCATATCTCATAACTTGGTGTGTCCGTGTTAATCATGTCTCATATCTTTATGTGTGTATGTGTTTAGTCATATCTCATATCTTAGTGTGTATCTGTGTTAGTCATGTGTGATATCTTTGTGTGTGCATGTTTGGGTTAGTGATATCTCATATCTTTGTGTGCATGTTTATGTTAGTCATATCTCATATCTTCGTGTGTGCATGTCTGTGTCTGTCAAATCTCATATCCTTGTGTGTGCATGGTTATGTTAATCACATCTCATATCCTTGTGTGTGCATGTCCATGTTGGTCACATCTCATATCTTGTGTGTGCATGTCTATGTTGGTCATATCTCATATCTTTGTGTGCATGTCTATGTTAGTCATGTGTCATATCTTTGTGTGTGCATGTCTATGTCAGTCATATCTCATATCTTTATGTGCATGTTTATGTTAGTCATGTGTCATATATCTTGATGTGTGTCAGTGTTAGTCATGCCTTGTATTACTGTGTGCATGTCTATGTTTGTCACATCTCATATCTTTGTGTGTGCATGTCTGTGTTAGTCACCTCTAGTAACTCGGGCAGATGGTGCTCGTAAACCTGGAAGGGCCGACCATCTAAGGGCAGAATCCCCCTACAGAAAAAACAATCTGCTGCCTTGCAGGAAGATCGGGGACAATCAAAGACTAAGGAAAGCAAACCTGAATAAAACGCTGGCTGAAATTGGATGCATTGGGCCACTGGCGCAGAACACAGTGCAACGTTTTAACAGGTATTCAATCGGGGTGGATCTTACAGACTCTAATTATGATGTTCTGTCTGTGGGGTCGACCAATTCACTTAAACAGACAGCTGTCTTCATGTGAGAGTCTGGAATCCTACTCTGATTGAGTCTTGATCACAGAGAGAGAGATAGAGAGAGAGATACCTACCTAATTATTGCTTCTGGTGACCCCTGAGTTAATGATTTGTTTCATTTGATGTTGGATTTTCTTTTTTTAAAAACAAATGTGCTCTTCGTAAAAACTACAAAGGTGTCATAAGAACACAGCTGTGTTTTTTTATAAATTTTGCCAATTTTAAAAAAAAAATGTTTTCTTCTTTTTTTTCTCATGTTGGTGGAAATCTCTTCAGCTGTCAATGCAGACATCAAACAGACCTTTGTAACACAGGACAGGCAGTGAACGATGCAACAAGGAGGCAGAAAATATGGCTTGGATGACAGACTAACGGCCGACATGTAAATAGACAACATAACACCTCTGGTAGCTACGGCGCCATGCAGTCGAATTTCAGCCCATAAATCAAATGTAAGCCAGGAAATAATTCCTGCATCTGATTCCCATGTCTCTCCTAGAGTAAACACACAGCTATGTAGCAAAAGTTCAAAGAAAATATTATTTTTAAAATTTCAAATGTAACATTTCGGGTTCATAAATTTTAAGAAAGTGTCAAAAAACGTGATTCGTGGATCATCATCATCATCTCTGTGGCCTCTAATCGTCTTTTTATTTGTTTGATTCGTGGATAGGTGACATAATCTGGGGTTAAAAGGACCACAAGGTAATTATGCATTTTGTTTACAGTAATCTGTTCTACTTCTGCATTTTTATCCCTCAATGAGATAGAGCTGCTTGCACAGAACAGAGACAAATGGTGAGATTTGACAAAAGATCTTTACAAGGATTGAAAACTGCTAGAAAAAAACTTTAGATAAAAGGTGTATCTGGGTCTACACCCTATGGACCGGCTAACGGTTCGAAAGGTTAATAGATAGATAGATTTTTATCTAAACAGAGCCCACTCTACGGAAGAATCAGTTATCGATACAATGAAGATATGTTACAGCATATGGCCACTGAAAGCAATTAGCAACTCATAGCTGACTGACTGCTAGTGTCAGATCTGTGAACCAGAGCTATATTTCTGCAACAGATCAACCATTCTGGAAAAAATAGTAGGGATCAATGAGGGAAGACAGCCCTATATTGAAAAATGCTACGGTGAAGCCTAATGCGATGGGCCAAAGGATACAGTTATCGTAGCTTGCTGTAAGCTACAACATAACATATATACATTTATTTAATATCCTTCATTATTTAAAACTATCTTTAAAAAAAAACTATCTTTCTGACACATAGTACCATAGTGCTGGTGTATGTCACGGGGCTCACAATAGGTATGTCGCGGGGCTCACAATAGGTATGTTGCGGGGCTCACAATAGGTATGTTGCGGGGCTCACAATAGGTATGTTGCGGGGCTCACAATAGGTATGTCATGGGGCTCACAATAGAACCAGAGGGATAAAGGCTGCTTGGTTAAAGCAGTCGCCACGACGTATGAGACTCAGGATTTTTATTTCACCCCCAATAGAAGAAATCCTTTCTATCTTCTGCGGGTTTCAAACACCATATGCCGGCTTTTCAGCCAGCGAAACAGTGGTTTTAGTCACATGGCCACACACACACCTCATTATTTAAAACATTCAACAATTAAACTAGTGTGCCATTTATTGATTTCTTTAATAGTTTTCTTTGTAATGTCCAGTGAGTGGGTGAGTGGGTGAGTGAGTGAGTGAGTGAGTGAGTGAGTGAGTTTATCTTTACTTTAATTCAACAAACACTCACATTTCCTAGGTGATTCATGTCATTCAAATGAATAATGGATGCCACTTCTGGATAGGTGTATTTGAAATCCCCGGATTCATCCAGGAAAGTGCAACTATCAAAGTCATCCATCAATTTTTGTATTCTCTCCATCTCTGATTCATTTTGCTTCCTCTGCCTGCCTTCCATCTCTCTCTGTGGTTTCTCTGCATTCAAGAGAGATAACTAAACAATAACACTGAAGACAAATAAAAAAACAGTCAAACCTAGATACTCATGTTAGACAATTCACAAGAAATAGTAACTAGAGTTATCTGTTCTTGCTTCAAGAGATCCAAAAATGCTGGCTATGTTATGAGTGAATCTATTCTTTCTGTCATTCACCCAATAACTTCTAAAGGAATTGATTGTCCTCTTGATCATTTATCCTTAGAAAGTCATTAAGTAGGCATAGATATGTTGTGTTATAGTTTGCAGTGGGAGCTGCGATAGTCAGTAGTTAGTGAACTGGACCACAAAGGCCAAGAGGTAGGGTCCGATCCCAACCGATGGCTTCCTGTCCACCCAGCCTTTAATGGGGGGGTAACCGATTTTTTTCTGGGAAAGTAAAGCGGCACGGGCGTAATACCGACCACCAAACCCCAAAAATCATGTGCCGAAGGTCTGTAAAATTTATGGTCACCATATTCTACACCATATTCCGTATATGCCACTTGGCGTGACGAGGGTACTTTACTACTTTTTATAGTTTGCAGTAGAACTGAGATACTTGCTCCTATTGGCCCAACACATCAAACTTAAGCATGTTTGTTTTCAGCACCTGGTTGCCTTTCCTCTTCAATCCCTACTCTGTTTCTGGAGGCACCATGAAGAGATGGAGTAGGGTCTGGATGGTTCTGGTTCACCAATCCTGGCGCGAGTAATCAGTTGTGTGTCACTGGCAGCTTCCTGCTGTGGTGCTATGAGGCACCTTTGCTTTCATCATGAGTGAATAAAACATTTAGGGACTTTGTAGCTTCAAGAAATTGTGTGAGTTCTGGTGGCTGAGTGGTTAGTGCACTCACTTTCTGATCAGAAAGATCTGGTTTTAATTCACAGATGTGGTGAATTCTTTTTCGGACAAACAAGGTTTACCTGGCCCCTTTTCTCTCATCTTATTGGTATTCACCCTTTATGTGAGGTGTATTGTGTCACTAGTCTACGGGCTAGCTACAATATGTGTGCCTTTCAACCTGAAACGTCTATCTTTGGCATGGTTACATCTCTTTATTAACAATTATGCTGGATCAGGGGCCATTTTTAGACTACTCTTTTTGGAGGTAAAGGCGTGCCTCCCAGCACCAGAGCTGGAAGTTGTCAGCGACACACAGCTGATGGCTTGCGCCAGGATTGGTGAACTAAAACCATCCAGATCCTGCTCCACCTCTCCGCTGTGCCTCCAGTAACAGACTAACCTGTCTAGTCTGGCCAAGCGAGCAGGGATCGAAGAGGGAAGACAACCCGGTACTCAAAAATGTCATGCTGAAGTCGGATATGTTGGGCCGAAAGGTACAAAATAACAGTTATACTGCAAACCACAACACAACGCAGACACGTCCACTTAACGTCCTTTTAAGGACGGATGACGAAGAGGAATTCTACAGTCTATGAATACTTTAGTCATCGGGCGAACGCAAGCAAGACTACTCTTTTTGACTTTCAACTGCCAAGGGTTCTTTATCATGTGTGAGTGAACACAGGACCTCCTGGTAGGCCTATCTGCATATGGGAGGAGACATCCAGAAAATAAATCTCAACCGCTAAAGTCAGAGAATGTAGACCAATGTGGCGCAAGAGTAGAAAGTACAAATCTAAATAACAAAACTCATGGTAGATAATATACCTAGGAGCCTCGGTGGTTGAGGGGTTAATGTGCTTGCTTCTTGTTCAGAATGGTCTTGATTCTAGCCATACAACCAGATTATCTTGTGTCATGAAGCTGGTTCTTATCACCATCAAGAAACAGGAAAGCATCAAGTTCATGTGATCAAAAGACTTAAATACAGAAGAAGATTACTGTAGAAGGGCTGCAGGGATTGGCAATAAAGAGGAGAAGACATAACTTAAATAGTTATATTATGGTTTACATAGCTACTCTGTCATGTAAAATAAAATGACACTTATGGCTCCCTATTAGCTCCCTTGAAAGCCTTCGGGGCATAAAATGAATTGTTTATAAACTTTCTCCAGTCTTCCATCTTGTGTGATAGTTTCAATTTACATTATTCATCATCATCAAGTACCGGGCCAGCGTAGGTGATCATGTCTCTCCACAACTTTCGATCGCAACAGTTATTTATCATTTCTTTTGTTGACTTTCTGCCAAGCCATTCTTTTAAGCTGTCTCGTATCTTTTATCTTTGCTTTCCCCTATCTCTTCGTCCTTCAATTTTCCCAGTTGTCACAATATATTCCGGCTGTTCTCTTCTCATTACATGGCCAAAAAATTATGATTGTTTCTTCCTAATATTGGAAATTAGCTCTCTTTTTGCTTTGACCTCTTTCAGAACATCTTCATTACTCTTCTTAGCTGTCCATGGTATTCTCAACATTCTTCAATAAAACTACATTTGTACAGACTCCAGTGATTTCCTTGTCTGTTGTCCTATTCTCCATGATTCACATCCATATGTTAAGACTGGCCCTACATAACATTTAAGAACTCTTTTTCTTGTTTCTATTGTCAAAAATGGATTGCATAGTATCTTCCTCATTTTTTGGAAAACTGCTTTTGCCTGAGCCATTCTGCATCTCACCTCTTTTGTACATCTTCCGTCTGAGGTTAACAAAGTTCCCAAATATGTAAATTCATTGTTTTTATTTTGCATTGAGGTGATGTCTTTTTCTTTGTTGTTACCATTACCTCTGTTTTTTTGCTATTCAGGCTTATTCCTTTATTTTTGCTTTCTGTCACTATAATGTTCAACATTTCTTGTAACCTTTTTTCACTCTTAGCTATTAAGACTGTATCATCAGCACAGTTATGATAGTAGCTTACATTATTTATATTATGACCTACGATTGTTATTCCAGGCATGTCCCTTATGGACAGTAGAGTGTAGCTGATTATTTATTAGTTTAGAGGCCAAAGCCAAAATTTTCAAACTTTTAATTACAATGTTCAACATTATACACATTACATGTCAGATATCATAGTTTACAATACAATGTTTCAATTGTAATTAATGTAATGTAATTAATGACGAAAATAAGTATTTAATATTATAGTCCGTTCAGATTCGTTTGCCTAGACATTAATTTATTTTTTTTAAAAACTTATTGTTCATTTGCATTGATCTTTTGAAGTTAAGTTTAGAATACTAATGTCGCTATAAAAATATTTTTTTATCAAAGAAATGTGATCCAGTTTCAAAGATGCCTTATTTAGCCTATATTAAAAAAAAGTTAATCGATATTATAAACACCGGTGGGATTATGTAGATGCTTACATCTCACAGCTGATTCTTTAACATATAGGCATGACCTTCACGGCTGAATGCGCACCGTCCTAAAATAGTTATGTTTCCACTATAAATTTTTATAAAGAAATGTTACATATGAAATTTCCCGTTTAGCACAAAATGACATTTTAGCCAAAACCGGAAATTATGTGACGCCAAAATCACGGCCGTAGACTCGAGTTCGAGTCATAATTCAGAGGCAAATCTCAATATTTATAGAAAGGAGGCGGCACTATCCATATTATCTTCTGCAAGTCTATGTGAGAATGAATATAAAGGCAAAATATTTTACTGAGCATAACATTGCTATATAGATTTATCAATACTTCTGCAGAGAGCGTAAAAAGGGACATCTTTATTGTTCTTTATCAAACCCTGAGAAGAGAACAATGCATATTTTAGGTTTGTGTAAACGTTCATTTGATCGAATAGTTAAAGGAAGCGGATATTTATTGCCAACACATGCAAGAAAGCAAGGAAGGAAAGAAACGTTAGACAGTTTTGATAAGGACCTAGTAAAAAGAGAAATCTGTCGAATGTTTGATATAAACGAAGAAGTGACACTTAGAAAGTTGAAGCTTTGGCTGAAAACTAACAACGACATTGAAATATCAAAAACTTCATTATGGAAAATATTAAGAAGTGCAGGCTTCACCTTTAGAAAGTATGCTGGTGGAAAAAACATTATTTGTGAGAAGCCACGTCTAGTAGCTCTTAGAAGCAAGTATTTACGTGAAGTGAAGGAAATGCGCGAAAATGATTATGATATTGTTTATTTAGATGAAACTTGGATCAATGCTCATCATACAAATGAAAAGGAATGGCAGTTAGCAGATGGAAGTATTAAAAGATCAGTACCAAGCAGTAAAGGGCAACGTTTGATAGTTGCACATGCAGGTAGCAGACATAATGGGTTGTTTCAGAATGCTCATCTCGTTTTCATTTCAAAATCCATAGACAATAGAGACTACCACTCCGAAATGAATGGGCACATATTTAAAGACTGGATCGAGAAAAGTATCCTTCCAATATTAGATCGACCTTCTTGTCTGATAATGGACAATGCTTCATACCATAATGTAGTTAACGTAGAAGATAGAATCCCAACATCATCAAGTACAAAAGATGCAATCAAAACGTGGCTCATAAAAGAACACATACAAGTTAACGACAGCTACTTGAAACCCGAATTGCTTAGCCTTGTAAAACAAACACAACGTACAAAGATATTTAAAATAGACAAGTTAATTCAAGAACATGGCCATAGATGTTTGAGACTACCTCCATATCATGCACACTTAAATCCTATAGAACTAGTTTGGGCAAAAGTTAAAGGACACGTAGCATATACAAATAAAACTTTCAAATTATGCGATGTTGAGACACTTACAAATCAGGCTCTATCAAATATAAATAAAGACTACTGGGTAAAATGTGAGGATCATGTGTTACGACAAGAAGAGGAATATTGGAAAAAGGATGGTTTGTTGTTTGTTCAGCCGAAAGCAGTAATCGACCTATTTGACTCGTCTGATTCTGAATGATCATTACTCTGATTAAGTCTACAGATAAACAGTTTGATTTGCAAAATTTCCTAGTTGATTTGTTAAACAGTTTATTGTTCAAGACCATCCAAGCAATCAAAAATATGTTATAAGCAAACCAACAACCATTACTTTGAATGGAAGCCTGCTTGAGTCAGTACAGAAGTTCAGCTATCTTGGATCCACTATTACAGCCACACTTTCCTTAGATGAGGAACTAAATGTACGTATTTGAAAGGCAGCGACAACATTTGGGAAACTCACACCAAGAGCATGGAACTATATCAAATTGACTCTACGAACAAAAGTTCTATATATAATTTAAAATTTGTATACTTGCCACCAAGTAAAATTTTATGGACACGCCTATGGGTCATCGTTGCACTAGATTACTGTAAAACATTTTGATTAGGGTCAAAATAATAGTTACATGTGCAAAGATCAAAGGAATTCGCCGCTTTAAGAAAACCGTTATAGCTAGACATCGAGTAACACATATGTTCTCGTGACATGGACATTTTAACACCGTATGCCAAAAATCATGTGAAATCATCAAGAACTTTTTGAATTATAAATCATAACATCTCGGCAAACGAATCTGAACGGACTATAATCCTGTATTTATTAATTTATTGTATTAAATTATTAGCTTCGCAGGTCTTCTCTCTGTAAGTTTTTTAGTTTTCAGCTAAGCTTTGAATTTACCCGTTTTACGACAATAGTTATAATAGAACATATAGGGCTTAATAGGCTTATATTAAATTAGAGTGATACAAGCCTATAAACTAATTTACCTGTGTATCCCTTTCTGAGTTTCACCAAATGTAAACAATGAATGTTTATGACACGACTTTCACTATCGGATTTAAGTATAAGTGTCACGTCAGAGAGGTTTCCTGGAAAGGGGGCGTCAACATCTAAATATAGAAAACAGGATATGACCTCTCCGAGTCTGGAGGTTAAATGTTAAAGGTGACATCTTCTCTTTCCTCACTCATTTTTAAGGGCACCAAATAGGAATCCAAAACAGTTATCCAAAAAGAAAATAACTCTATAGGAAACAGGGACACTCGACAACACACACTTCATCACAACGTTGTGTTACCAATGCCAGACCTGGACCCTAGATGCAAGAACAATAAGAAAAATAACCTCTTTTGAGATTAAATGTGTCAGACGAATGACAGGAAACAGCCTGAGAGATAGGATCAGAAATGAAGAACCGAGAAAAAAGCTAGGAATGGCCCCAGCCATAGAATATATAAAGAAACAACAGATAAAATGGTTACACTCATACGCATAGTTTCCTTTTGCTTGCTCCTTCCCTTTTGCATAGCCTTCTCTACTACACATATTTGGGTTATTTGGTCTACTTACTATGCCATGCTTTTTATAGTTCTTCTCCTCTAGTCCCTTATGAGACACTTCAGTTTTCTCCTCTATAAAAAATTTTTTTTCTGTGCTTCTTACCCCTCATTTATTTTTACTGTACCCCACTCTCAGACATCTCACTCTTAGCGTCTTTTTACACCTGTTAGTCTACTATTCGACTCTTTCTCCTTTGTGTTTGCACACTGACCCTTGTGTTTACTCCTCTGGTTCTGTTTACATTTACGCACTTTTTCGCACGATTTTCGACGTTCACGACAGCCGCACTTGGTTACGATTTTATTTTGGATTTGACAGGATAGTTTTACTTTTTGTTGTTGTTTTCTTTAACACATTTCGATTGTTTTTGTTTTGGTTGTTTCGTTATTAATTTGTGTGTGTGTGTTTTTATTGTTTGTTCCTGATGAAGGCCTATTGAGCCGAAACGTTGTTTAGTCTGTGTCGTCCACTTGTCACGTAAAGCTTCTTACATACCTTTTTTTATTTTTTAATTTTTCCTTCCTTTTGGCCACGTGACAAGGCAGAGTCTCTCTCTCTCTCTCTTTCTCTGCGATCAGGACTCAATCAGAGTAGGATTCCAGACTATCACATGAAGACAGTTGTCTAAGTGAATTGACAAGATAATTAGAGTCTGTTAGATCCACTCTGATTGAACACCCGTTAAAACGTTGCACTGTGTTCTGCGCTAGTGGCCCAGTGCATCCGATTTCAGCCAGCATTTTGTTCAGGTTTGCTTTCCTTAGTCTTTGATTGTCCCCAATCTTCCTGCAAGGCAGCGGATTGTCTTTTCTGTAGGGGGATTCTGTCCTTAGATAGTCGGCCCTCCCAGGTTTACGAGCACCATCTGCCCGAGTCATTAGAGGTGACTAACACAGACATGCACACACAAAGATATGAGATGTGACAAACACTGACATGCACACGATATGAGACATGACTAACACTGACACACACCAAGATATGAGATATGACTAACACAGACACACTAAAATATGAGATGTGACTAGCACAGACACACTCTAAAATATGAGATATGACTAACACAGATACACACACTAAGATATAAGATATGACTAAACACAATTATGTACACACAAAGATAAAGATAGGATATGTGACTAACATAGACATGCACACACAAATATATGTGATATGACTAAACACAAACACACAAAGATGTGAGACATGACTAACATAGACAGACACACATGAAGATGAGATGTGACTAGCATGGACATACACACAAATATATGAAATATGACTAACATAGACATGCTCACAAAGATATGAGATATGAATAACACAGACATGCACGCACAAAGATATGGTACATGACTAAGACAGATACACATTAAGATATGTATCTCTCTCTGCGATCAAGACTCAATCAGAGTAGGATGCCAGACTCTCTCATGAAGTCAGCTGTCTGTTTAAGCGAATCGATTGCCCCATATAGTTTCTCTTCCAGGGAGGTGGGCGTGGACCACATTGCTCTTCTCAGGACTGTGTACTGGAGGCAATCCTGTAGAACATGTTTTGTAGTAATAATGTCCAGTGTACAGTGGCATAGGCTGGTTGTACTTATTTTGAATTTGGTGAACATGTGATTTCTCATTCTATTGTGGCCAGTGCGTAGGAGAGGTATGATGACTTGATCCCTCCTTGATAGTTGGTGGTATCCGTCACTCTCGTTATGCTTTGGGTGTTCTCGTTCTCGAAAAAGATGAATCGATGGAATATTAGAAACACTAGAAGACATGCTGCATCAGAGTTATTTGCGGGTCATCATTATTGAAATCCGAAAATCTCCTTAGGTGCTCAGATCCCCTCCTCAGCAAGTTGCACTGTGTCCAGCGACTGACGACTCTAGTTCTGTGTTGGTTGATAAGTCTTCTTTCACGCCCACTAAGTTTCTTGTTTCTGGCTGTGCCCATATTAACTCCCATCTCTTTCATCCGAAGAAGTGACGTGGACTCATTGTTGTCGAAGTCCTGTGCTACTTCCCATATCTCGAAGGGCATTGATGATGTCCGCCTGATCCATTGGTTGACCGTCTTCAACGACAGCGTTTCTAGCCAACTTGTTCGCTCTTTCATTTCCACTACTCCCTCATGTCTAGGAACGTTGACAAAGGTGACCTTACGTATTTCCGACTTTTACAATGACTCTACCCATTGCCTGAGTACAAAGCCCGCCTCCACTTTTCTTAGCGAATCAATTTAGAGGAAGAGGTATGTTTACAACACTCGGAAAAAAATGACAAATAATCAATAACAGAAAAAAATAACAAAGAACAATATATGAACCAAAGCAGGATCTAACCCGTACTCAGTGGCACAGCGCCTTGCCACGAGAAGCCAAACGCTAGGGAACACTGCCACTCTGAACACTGAGATGAATATCGGCTCGGAAATGTCCCTCTATAATAATATTCATTTATTATGAGTTGTCTCCACTTTTCTTATCATGCTCATCGAATCACTCAGTATACAGGCGTGGGTGTAGTCTTGAGACTAACCAGATGAACAAATCTATTATACTTGTGTTCACTTTCTGCGCGGTTTCGCATTATGTCTTTTGGCATGTGCTGAGACTGCTACGATGGGGACTACAGTTACCCTTCTTTGTTTGGGAGATGAGTTAGTAATTCGGATGATTCCACTGGCACGGGCGGTTGAGCAATTATGGATTTTGATTCGTCTGCAGTGATACCGAGGCCTTTCATAAACCAATATTATACTTTTCTATGAAAGCGAGTTTTCCTTCTGGTTACACAGCTGTTTCTTTTCGTTTCAAAGTGGTATTTTAGTTTCGGTCTCAGCGATTCTGCAGCGTTGAACGATGACGATGTCCTCAGTTCAGTATTCCCCTCATTTTCTGACACATTGAAATGGGTTCAGTTTGTGACTTGTGGCATATTAGTAGCATCCTTTAGTATTATTATTAACTAAAGGAATTATTTGTGCATGAATACTGTTTTAGTAGTTAATGCGTGTATCAACAAGATCAAAGATTTGCCAAATCTAAGAGTTTATTCATTCCTTCTTGATTCGCCTTTCAGCGTCGAGGGGAGATATAATTTGCAGTCTTTTGCTCGCCTCTGCTGTTATGTTTCCTGGTGCTTCTAATATTCCCTCGATCCATCTTTTTCGTGGTCGATCCTTGGGTCTGGTATTCCCACATATATTGAAGGCTCGTTGTGTTGTATTTTGAACTTTCTGCTTTGTCACGTGGCCAAACCATTGTATCTGTTGTTTCTTTATATATTCTATGGCGGGGGCTATTCCTAGCTTTTTTTTTCTCAGCTCTTCATTTCTGATCTCATCTCTCAGTTCTTCATTTCTGATCTCATCTCTCAGACTGTTTCCTGTCATTAGTCTAACACATCTCATTTCAGTAGATGTTATTTTTCTCATTGTTCTTCTATCTAAGAGTTTCGGGGGATGCATTCAATGTTTTAGCTACAAAAGTTTTTTTTATTTTATTTTGAGATACATCTTCTTCTCATCAAGTACCGGGCCTAGGTGATCATGTCTCTCCACAACTTTCGATCTCGACAGCTATTTATCATTTCTGTTGTTGACCTTCTGCCAAGCCATTCTCTTAAGCTGTCTGTTATTTTTTCTCTATGCTTCCTTCTATCTCTTCGTCCCTCAATTTCTCCAGTTGTTACAATATATTCAAGTTGTTCTCTTCTCATTACATGGCTAAAAAATGATGATTGTCTCTTCCTAACATTGGAAATTAGCTCTCATTTTGCTTTGACCAGCAACAGTCTTCTCAGAACATCTTCATTACTCTTCTTAGCTGTCCATGGTATTCTCAACATTCTTCTGTAAAAACATCTTCTAATAACTTTAAATGTATAATTGGTGTTGCTTTTGTTGTTATGGATCCAGAAGCCTTGGAGCTGACACCTTTTGGCCCAATGTCATGTAATGACATTGTCATCTGCAGGTATTTCTGAGTTCCCTTGTTGTTTCATTTATCAGGTCTTTGAGGAAGTAGGGTTGCTCTGATGTCAATGTGCTTTGGACAGTCAAAAAGATGTTCTGTTTAATGTGGGCGTCCACGGACATGCTGGAGTTTGGTTTTGTTGTATTCTATAGATGTGGTTGTTCAGTGGTACATGACCGGTTCTCAGTCTGAAGATGGTGGTTTGGTCTCGTTTTAGGTTGTTAATTTTGAACTAGAGACCTTTCGAGCTGTAGCCGGCCCATAGGGCGTAGACCCAGATACTCCTCTTATCTGAATTTTTGTTCTAGCAGTTTCCAATTCTTTTAAAGATATTTTATCAAATCTCACCATTTGTCTCTGTTCTGTGCAAGCAGCTCGATCTCATTGAGGGAGCCAAATCCTGCTGCTCTTGCCTCTCTCATCAATGTTCTTCTCAGTGTCTCTCTGGGTCTTCCTCTTGCCTGTTGTTTCCCATATGAGGGCTTGTTTTGCCATTCAGTTATTATCTCTTCTCATCACATGTCCAACATATGACCATCGTCTTTTCTTAATTACTGAAGATATTAGTGGTTGATTGGCAATTTCTCTAATTTCCTCGTTTGTTTTGAATTCGTTGCACGCTATACCAAGTACACATTCTGTATCAGGTCTACGTTTCATTAATAACAACGTTTTTACGATAGTGGCTTGTTAAACCTCTGATCAACGGTTCTATACCAAGCCAAGCCGGAGGAAAATAATTCCTCCATTTTGGAAACAACAGAACTAGAACAAATGTAGAAATTAAAAACGCAGAAGGCAAAAACTAAAGTTGATGATTTTTATTAAATAGCAGGACGTAGCACACACAATTCAGTGATGCAGTCAACAAGAAAATCTATACAACAGCAGAAATATTATCAAAACTTGTAAACAAACAAAAGGAATTATCAGAAAATGTCATGAATTACATTAAGATCATCCACATACAACAAATGTCAATGAATCCACTGTATACACAAGTCATGGAAGGCCCCGGTTTCAGCACATCATCATCATCATCGGGTACCATGTCCGCAACAAAGGTTGGCTACCATGGAGCGCCATTCTGCTCCGCCTCTTGCTTTGATGGTGCAGGTTGTCACAGACTGATTTGTATCTCAGCAAATGAATTAAAATCCACAATTGCTCAACCGCCCATACCAGTGGAATTATCCAAATTACTATCTCATCTCCCAAACAAAGAAAGGTAGCTGTAGTCCCTATCATAGCAATCTTAGCAAATGCCAAAAGACATAAGGCGAAACCGTACAGAAAGTGAACACAACTGTCTGTTCCCTGTCATACAACATCATCATCCATCGTAAACAAATTGGAGTACTGAAACACTATCTCTCAATCCACTGTACCTATATTCATCTTCTCAACCGTGCTAGAATGTCCATGATCAACAGCTTTATCACTAGACTCTGATTGGTTTATCTCAGTTTTACTTTGAGATTCCAAACAACCTGCTGAACTGGATCTAACTTTTGATGCAAGAGCACCCAACTCCAGGACATTGATGGCAGCTTCTATATACTTCACAGCTTGTCTTCTGGATTGTCGAACGGCTTCGTTTGACCCAGACTCAACAGTGTCTAGTTTCAGCAAACTCCTAGTCAACATCTCCTCCAGGTAACGATATTCCTTGTCCTTCTTATCCCCATTAAAGTTCTTTACTCGTTCTTCAAGACCTTTAACTTCGCTCATGATTGCATTTATGATCTCAAAAGCTTTTTCTTCCAGACTTTTCTCTGGCGGTTGAGAATTCTGTTGTGGAATGTCAGGCTGTTGAGTAGACTGTTGTGGGATGTCAGGTTGTTCAGTAGACTGTTGTGGGATGTCAGGTTGTTCAGTAGACTGTTGTGGGATGTCAGGCTGTTGAGAAGATGAGGGCTTCTGCTGTTCAGACTGTCCAAAGTCTGGCTGGTTGTCATCTTGCATTGACACCGGCTCTTCTGACTGTTCAAACTTGTCTTGTGTAGTAGAAGCTGGAGACATCTGTTGCTCTAGTTGTTCAAACTCTGGATTGTTCTGTGAACCCTGGTCCTCAAACTGTGGCTGCTGAGGGATTTGAGCATCAGAAGCGGTAGATGGGCCCACAGGCTCTGATGAAGCTTGAGAAGAGCTCACATAAGTTGCTGGTCCTCGGACCTCATGAACAACAGGAACAGAAACGGGTTCATGAGTCCAATTATGAGGTTGACGAACTGGTGATTGACTTTGTGGGCTTTTGTGGGGTCGCTGATATCTCTGTGTTCTATAATTCTGGCCCACATGTTGGACAGGTATCTCCCAAAGGCTGCCCCATTTTCTTGGGACAGGTCCAGGCTGAGGTTCTGTAGTCTCAGGCTGTTTCCGGAAGGACATTCCTGGGTGGTGATTTGCTTCAGAATTATTTCTGGTGTTGGTGGTAGATCCCAGATGGTGCAAATTTTCTCTAGGCATGGACTCAGGTCTCCTCCTGTACCTGATAGGTACTTCATGTAATTGTTCTGGTTCACAAAAACCAAAACCTGACAAAGGAAACTGAGGAAGACAAAGAAAGCAAGATTGTCAGCAAATAGTGAGCTATTTATGTTTATGTTGTACGTTATTTTGTTGTTATAATACTTTGCTGAACTCATTTTGTTATAGTTTGAGAAAACATGATTAGGACAAACTGCAGTTTTGGTCATGTCTTTTATACACTAATTGAGCTAGAATTTTGTCATGTTTACCAGATTTGACAAATTATAATTGACATTTGACATAAAATAGACTCTATTCTGTTCAAGGAATCAGTTTAATTACATACAGTTGGGGTATCCCCATATCCACTCCACTGTCTGTCCCAGCAGTACAAGAAGCATAAGTAGACTGATTCTTCCTGTAAGGTGTTGATTACATCTGCTTTTCCCCACTAAGCACTCCAGATCAACAAGGTTCCCTTTTCCACTTTAGACACCTCAGTCTTTTAAAATATACATCCTTGTCCCACCCATTCTCTTCCTCTTCTCTTAAGGAATGAAGAACAAACTTGATGTCCTCCTTCTCCATAGTAAGGCCACATTCAGTGCCAGAGCTGCCAGTGAGCTTGTTGGTTATTTGAGATAAAATAGATAAAATATTTGACTTTATGGCACTATGTTCATTGGTGATCATGCTTCTCCACTTCTCAGCCCGTAACTCTTTCCGTACATTTTGCAGGACTGTGCGCCAATGTGATTTTGGCAACATACGTTTCAACGAGCTCAATTTGATTAGTGTGAACGCCATCAAACCATATTCTTTCTACATGTCTTGTATCATCTTGATATTGGTGAAATCTTTTACCTTCTACAATTATCTAAACATTCATATATAATATGTTATGTTATATGATAGATATATATAAATATATAAGATTGATTCTTAAAACCAAGATTAATTTTGTCTCTGAAATCTCTTCCGTTGCATCGATAAAAAGCTTTTGTACGGAAAGAGTTAAGTTTATTTTTAACGTTTCTTACATCTACTATCTTGTGCTTCAGGCTAAGAAATGGACTAAAATAAAATAATGGTCAACTAACACATGACTAACAGTTCTGGTGATAGATTTATTGTGTCTGTTTAGTAGTGCTAGAAACTAAGCTAACAACAGTATTAACCTTTCCTTTTAGAAAATGTAAAGTCATTTGTTCATGGTACGTCTTCTCAATTTTCCTGTATGGTGCAGAAACATGGACATTAGACAAGAAAACAGAACAGAAAATTGAAGCCTTTGAAATGTGGATTTATAGAAGAATAGGTAGAATTGGATGGAAAGAAAAGATAAACGATGTAGTTTTAAAACAACTGAAAATAAAAAGAGAACTACTAAACACAATTAAGACAAGACAAATGTAATTTTTGGGGCATGTTAAAAGACACAACTGTAGCAGAGAAGGTAGAAAGGGAGTAGAAACAGACAGGGAATAGAGATTAGGAATAAGTAATAGGGAGAAAGGAGAGTAGGGAATTATAAACCAAGCACTTGCACGGGGAAGGGTGTGAAGGAAGGTACACACCAAGAGATGGAGTATGGGGAATTATAGATTGAGCACTTTCTTATGCAGAAGAGAAAGTGACGTAAAGAAAAGGGGATGACGCGTTAGCAGAGTTACGGTTGGCAAGTGACTAGAGTATCTAGTCACTTGGAGTCAAACATCAGAACGACAAGACCTATCGGAGTACGGAGAAACCACCAGAGCGATAACGGTCGATTAGTAGAGATAGGAGAATTAGAGAAGACACGAGTTCACAATGTAAGAGGCCAATAGATAGGATAGGTATAGATAGATAGATTAGGGTGGGACGTTCGATGGGAATGGACCAAAATTAGGGAAAACGGCCAAGTAGATTTTAGATAGGTGTAATAGTAGAGATATCATCAAGAAATAGATAGTGATAGGGTTAGGAGAATGAATGCTACATGAAAATGGAAGTGACAGTAGGTTATGATGTATGGAAATTGTAATGAATTGCAGATGTAAAGAAATAAAGAAATAAACTAAGGCTCCAAGTATAAAAAGAAGAGTTTGCGTTGTGAACTTATTATTGTTCGGTTACATTGGATGAGGAATGCAGAATGTTGTCCTATCGAGGGACTGTAACTGTTAGCTGAAGCTTCCAGCTAATGATATAATGGAATCTACGAGTTAGAAATAGTAAAGGATTTGAAGACGTGCGGACAGATGGGAAATTGAGAGATTTACGTATGTGGCATACAACGACGTTGTTTCTAATGGTGAGAGAGAGAATGCAATGGAATGTAGAGTGTTAACACAACAGCCTACTAAAAGTAATATTGGAAGGAAAAATACAAGGTAAAAGAGGCAGAGGCAGACCAAGACTAACATGGACAAGTCAATCTATGTCAGCCTGCACCATCAAAGCAAGAAGCAGAGTGGAGTGGCGATCCATGGTAGCCAACCTTCGTTGCGGAGAAGGTACTCGATGATGATGATGAAAGTCATGGAGTTGGTGAGTAATTAAATTCAAGAAGATTGAAGATCCATCTGTTTGAAAAATGTTTTCCAAATAATGATATATATTATTATTTATCTACTATATTATGCGACATGGCTCGCATATGATACAACGCTGACTCAGGCTATTATTGATTTCTTTTTTAAACTTTTAGATTTATGACATAAATAACAATAATCGCAATGAAACGATTATAATTTATTATTTCACTTTCTAACTGACAAGTTTAATTAATAATTAAATTTGAATTTGTAAAATAACAAAAATAATTGTTAAAATGAATATCTTTATTTATACATTCACCCACTTAAAATTACTCATGAATTACTGTCATGTCACTGTATTATTATTATTCACTAGTTACAACTTACACTGACATATAATGATCATGAGAATGTGAAACATTACTGATAACAAACATTCTTTTTTATTCAGCATTCATCATCATTATCAAGTACCATGCCTGCTGGCGTAGGTGATCATGTCTCTCCACAAATTTCGATCTCGACATTTATTGTTGACCTTCTGCCAAACCATTCTCTCTTAAGTTTATTAAGCTGTCTGGTATCTTTTCAGGACTTTTCTCTACTCTTTGCTTCCTTCTATCTCTTTCTCCCTAGATTTTTTCCCACTTGTTACAATATTAAATAGTATATTCCAGTTGTTCCCTTCTCATTACATGGCCAAAAATACCGATAGCTTCTTCCTATTATTGGAAATAAGCTCTCTTACTTGTTGCTTTTGCTTCTTTCAGAATCTATTATTACAGTTACTCTTCTTAGCAGAGCTCATCTGTCACTCAGTGTCCATGCCCATGGATGGTATTCCACCAATTATTATTAATAAATAAACAATCAGTGAATCACATCACAATCAACAATTATTACAATAACAACAACAACAACGCGATATCGGATGATATTAACATAATGATCATCATGTCATGATAGTATCGAATTGAGAATTTCAAGAATTAAATTCTCCTCAGTCTAACTATTTCAGCCAAAATATAATCATGAAACTATTTATAAAAATTAAAAATCACTAAAATAAATTGTAGGTCACTTACCATCGCCATAATTCGTGGATCTACTCTTCCCTGTTGTGGTCACTCATCGAGAATGGCCAGTCAAAGCTCGTATCATCAAACATTCTTGTATCAAACATTTCTCTTCAACCGTCAGGTAATTTAACTATCTGATCAATTACTGGTGAAGTCGCGCAAGAATAATACTGGCTGGACATGACAGCACACCTTTTATAGGGTCCTCACCGTTCTAGAAGGATCGCGCTCGCTGTTGTTGTCATGGCAGGTCTCCAATGTTCTCGAAGGTTCGCGAGAGTTCACGTCAGTTCACGAGCTAGGGGGGGGGTCATTACTAGAATTTGTTCACTAAAGGGACATAATTTGATAGCAGATAGTGATTTGGTTATCATCATCATCATCATCATGTGCCATACCGGTCGGCATAGGCGATCATGTCCTTTCAACATCTTCTATTTACAGTGCATCGTATCAGTTCTGTTGTTGACTGTTTTTCATGCTATGACACCAAGCTATCCAGTATTTTCTCTCTTTGTCGTTCGCGATCTCTCGTTCCTTTTATTTTGCCAGTTGTACCAAGATCAATCACTTTATCTATCTTGGAAGTCACATTGATCGAGAATGGGATACAAGCAAAGAAATTAGAATCAGAATAGCTAAAGCAGCAATGTCTTTCATAAGCCTTGAAAAGTTGTGGAAATCAAAACTCATCAGCACAAACACAAAACTTAGGCTATTCAAATCAAATGTACTATCAACCCCTACGTATGCGTGTGAAAGCTGGAAAACAACAAGAGATATAGAAACAAAGTTGAATGCATTCGAAAATAAATGTCTAAGGAAAATACTTGGTATAGCGTGGAACGAATTCAAAACAAACGAGGAAATTAGAGAAATCACAAATCAACCACTAATATCTTCAGTAATAAAGAAAAGACGATGGTCATATGTTGGACATGTGATGAGAAGAGATAATAACCTATTAGCAGAGCAAGCCCTCATGTGGGAAACAACAGGTAAGAGAAAGACCTTCGTATTTAACCTTCACGCGGCCAAGCCATCAAATATTGTGTTTATCATTTTTTTACTGGTTGTTGGTTGTCGTGTTGTTTCCTGGTTATGTTTTTTTTTCCGGTTGTCGTGTTGTTTCCGCTCATTATTTTGTTTTTGGTTGTTATGCTGTTTCTGGTTATGTTTTTTTAATGGTTGTCATGTTTTTGGTTGCTCGTTTGTGTCTTGTTATGTATTTTATGGTTTTGTTTCTGGTTGCTGTTTTGTTTCTGGATATGTTTTTATGGTTGTGTTGTTTCTGGTTGCTGTTTTGTTTCTGGATATGTTTTTATGGTTGTGTTGTTTCTGGTTGCTGTTTTGTTTCTGGATATGTTTTTATGGTTGTGTTGTTTCTGGTTGCTGTTTTGTTTCTGGATATGTTTTTATGGTTGTGTTGTTTCTGGTTGCTGTTTTGTTTCTGGATATGTTTTTATGGTTGTGTTGTTTCTGGTTGCTGTTTTGTTTCTGGATATGTTTTTATGGTTGTGTTGCTTCTGGTTGCTGTTTTGTTTCTGTATATGTTTTTATGGTTGTGTTGTTTCTGGTTGCTGTTTTGTTTCTGGATATGTTTTTATGGTTGTGTTGTTTCTGGTTGCTGTTTTGTTTCTGGATATGTTTTTATGGTTGTGTTGTTTCTGGTTGCTGTTTTGTTTCTGGATATGTTTTTATGGTTGTGTTGCTTCTGGTTGCTGTTTTGTTTCTGGATATGTTTTTATGGTTGTGTTGTTTCTGGTTGCTGTTTTGTTTCTGGATATGTTTTTATGGTTGTGTTGCTGTTTTGTTTCTGGATATGTTTTTATGGTTGTGTTGTTTCTGGTTGCTGTTTTGTTTCTGGTTGCTGTTTTGTTTCTGGATATGTTTTTATGGTTGTGTTGTTTCTGGTTGCTGTTTTGTTTCTGGATATGTTTTTATGGTTGTGTTGCTTCTGGTTGCTGTTTTGTTTCTGGATATGTTTTTATGGTTGTGTTGCTTCTGGTTGCTGTTTTGTTTCTGGTTGCTGTTTTGTTTCTGGATATGTTTTTATGGTTGTGTTGTTTCTGGTTGCTGTTTTGCTTCTGGTTGCTGTTTTGTTTCTGGATATGTTTTTATGGTTGTGTTGCTTCTGGTTGCTGTTTTGTTTCTGGATATGTTTTTATGGTTGTGTTGCTTCTGGTTGCTGTTTTGTTTCTGGATATGTTTTTATGGTTGTGTTGTTTCTGGTTGCTGTTTTGTTTCTGGATATGTTTTTATGATTGTGTTGCTTCTGGTTGCTGTTTTGTTTCTGGATATGTTTTTATGATTGTGTTGCTTTTGGTTGCTGTTTAGTTTCTGGATATGTTTTTATGGTTGTGTTGTTTCTGGTTGCTGTTTTGTTTCTGGATATGTTTTTATGGTTGTGTTGTTTCTGGTTGCTGTTTTGTTTCTGGATATGTTTTTATGATTGTGTTGCTTCTGGTTGCTGTTTTGTTTCTGGATATGTTTTTATGATTGTGTTGCTTCTGGTTGCTGTTTTGTTTCTGGATGTTTTTATGGTTGTGTTGTTTCTGGTTGCTGTTTTGTTTCTGGATATGTTTTTATGATTGTGTTGCTTCTGGTTGCTGTTTTGTTTCTGGATATGTTTTTATGGTTGTGTTGTTTCTGGTTGCTGTTTTGTTTCTGGATATGTTTTTATGGTTGTGTTGTTTCTGGTTGCTGTTTTGTTTCTGGATATGTTTTTATGGTTGTGTTGTTTCTGGTTGCTGTTTTGTTTCTGGATATGTTTTTATGGTTGTGTTGTTTCTGGTTGCTGTTTTGTTTCTGGATATGTTTTTATGGTTATGTTGTTTCTGGTTGCTGTTTTGTTTCTGGATATGTTTTTATGGTTGTGTTGTTTCTGGTTGCTGTTTTGTTTCTGGATATGTTTTTATGGTTGTGTTGCTTCTGGTTGCTGTTTTGTTTCTGGATATGTTTTTATGGTTGTGTTGTTTCTGGTTGCTGTTTTGTTTCTGGATATGTTTTTATGGTTGTGTTGTTTCTGGTTGTTGTTTTGTTTCTGGTTGCTGTTTTGTTTCTGGATATGTTTTTATGGTTGTGTTGCTTCTGGTTGCTGTTTTGTTTCTGGATATGTTTTTATGGTAGTGTTGCTTCTGGTTGCTGTTTTGTTTCTGGATATGTTTTTATGGTTGTGTTGCTTCTGGTTGCTGTTTTGTTTCTGGATATGTTTTTATGGTTGTGTTGTTTCTGGTTGCTGTTTTGTTTCTGGATATGTTTTTATGGTTGTGTTACTTCTGGTTGCTGTTTTGTTTCTGGATATGTTTTTATGGTTGTGTTGCTTCTGGTTGCTGTTTTGTTTCTGGATATGTTTTTATGGTTGTGTTGCTTCTGGTTGCTGTTTTGTTTCTGGATATGTTTTTATGGTTGTGTTGCTTCTGGTTGCTGTTTTGTTTCTGGATATGTTTTTATGGTTGTGTTGCTTCTGGTTGCTGTTTTGTTTCTGGATATGTTTTTATGGTTGTGTTGCTTCTGGTTGCTGTTTTGTTTCTGGATATGTTTTTATGGTTGTGTTGTTTCTGGTTGCTGTTTTGTTTCTGGATATGTTTTTAATGGTAGTGAAAGACAAGTTCCAGCTTAGGTCAGTTTGGTTGGTAGAGGGAAGTTCCAGTTTGGTGATAGAGCCAGTGTTTGGGGTGGGCACGTTGCTAGGCGCTGGCTCGTTCATTGGGAACCGAGCAAATGCTTTTTCGTAAATAAGAGATTAGGTGGAGATTCAGACACAGATATAGATCAGGTGGGAGTTAGAGAAAGGCTAGCTAAGTCACCTGTAAGGGTAGGGCGATAGTAAGCCAAAATGTTGTTGGGCCTACTGGATAGACTGGAGTGGGTAGTCAGACCGCCCAGTGCATGTAAATAGGTTGTTATACTCAGCACCTTGTAAATAAATCCAATGAAGTCTTGTGTTTATTCATGACTTGTGTGACTTTAATAGTGTACAGCTGTGTAACAGGTTGTTTTAGTTGACCGATTGGGCGGATAAACACAATGCGAAGTAAGAAATACCACCACCACCAATGTCAGATCAATACAACATGAAGTAAGAAATACCACCACCACCAATGTCAGATCAGCACAACATGAAGTAAGAAATACCACCACCACCAATGTCAGATCAACACAACATGAAGTAAGAAATACCACCACCACCAATGTCAGATCAACACAACACGAAGTAAGAAATACCACCACCACCAATGTCAGATCAACACAACATGAAGTAAGAAATACCACCACCACCAATGTCAGATCAACACAACACGAAGTAAGAAATACCACCACCACCAATGCCAGATCAGCATAACACGAAGTAAGAAATACCACCACCACCAATGTCAGATCAACATAACACGAAGTAAGAAATACCACCACCACCAATGTCAGATCAACACAACACGAAGTAAGAAATACCACCACCACCAATGCCAGATCAGCACAACACGAAGTAGAAATACCACCACCACCAATGACAGATCAGCACAACAAGAAGTAAGAAATACCACCACCACCAATGTCAGATCAACACAACATGAAGTAAGAAATACCACCACAGATCAACACAACATGAAGTAAGAAATACCACCACAGATCAACACAACATGAAGTAAGAAATACTACCACCACCAATGCCAGATCAACATAACATGAAGTAAGAAATACTACCACCACCAATGTCAGATCAACACAACATGAAGTAAGAAATACTACCACCACCAATGTCAGATCAACACAACATGAAGTAAGAAATACTACCACCACCAATGTCAGATCAACACAACATGAAGTAAAAAATACCACCACCACCAATGTCAGATCAACACAACGTGAATTAAGAAATACCACCACCACCAATGCCAGATCAGCACAACATGAAGTAAGAAATACCACCACCACCAATGTCAGATCAACACAACACGAAGTAAGAATTACCACCACCACCAATGTCAGATCAACACAACACGAAGTAAGAAATACCACCACCACCAATGTCAGATCAACACAACATGAAGTAAGAAATACTACCACCACCAATGTCAGATCAACACAACATGAAGTAAGAAATACTACCACCACCAATGTCAGATCAACACAACACGAAGTAAGAAATACCACCACCACCAATGTCAGATCAACACAACACGAAGTAAGAAATACCACCACCACCAATGTCAGATCAACACAACACGAAGTAAGAAATACCACCACCACCAATGTCAGATCAACACAACATGAAGTAAGAAATACCACCACCACCAATGTCGGATCAACACAACGTGAAGTAAGAAATACCACCACCACCAATGTCAGATCAACACAACATGAATTAAGAAATACCACCACCACCAATGTCAGATAAACACAATGTGAATTAAGAAATACCACCACCACCAATGCCAGATCAACACAACACAAAGTAAGAAATACCACCACCACCAATGTCAGATCAACACAACACAAAGTAAGAAATACCACCACCACCAATGTCAGATCAACACAACATGAAGTAAGAAATACTACCACCACCAATGTCAGATCAACACAACACAAAGTAAGAAATACCACCACCACCAATGTCAGATCAACACAACACAAAGTAAGAAATACCACCACCACCAATGTCAGATCAACACAACATGAAGTAAGAAATACCACCACCACCAATGCCAGATCAGCACAACACGAAGTAAGAAATACCACCACCACCAATGACAGATCAACACAACATGAAGTAAGAAATACCACCACCACCAATGACAGATCAACACAACATGAAGTAAGAAATACCACCACCACCAATGTCAGATCAGCACAACATGAAGTAAGAAATACCACCACCACCAATGTCAGATCAGCACAACTTGAAGTAAGAAATACCACCACCACCAATGGCAGATCAACACAACATGAAGTAAGAAATACTACCACCACCAATGCCAGATCAACACAACGCGAAGTAAGAAATACCACCACCACCAATGACAGATCAACACAACATGAAGTAAGAAATACCACCACCACCAATGTCAGATCAGCACAACATGAATTAAGAAATACCACCACCACCAATGTCAGATCAACACAACGTGAATTAAGAAATACCACCACCACCAATGTTTCAACACAATGTGAAGTAAGAAATACCACCACCACCAATGTTTCAACACAACGTGAAGTAAGAAATACCACCACCACCAATGTTTCAACACAACGCGAAGTAAGAAATACTACCACCACCAATGGCAGATCAACACAACACGAAGTACGCTTTATGAGGCAAGAAACACATGCAGTCTATAGGACCAGGTGAGGAGCTAAGTGTCGGGAACCTCTGGACCTAATTACGGTGGAAGAAGCAAAGAAAGACCACATGGTTTCCAGCTGGGTCAGGGTGACTGCAGTCACTCGTATGTACAGGAAGAGAGCACTGAGGGAATGGGATGCCAATGGTCCTGTTCCCAGTGTTCCATTATCAAGAATCACGAGATAGCAACAAGCGTCGATGGGCTCCATCAGGCAGTTTACAAGCAAGTCAACGAGTCAGTATGTAAACGCAACGGCCCCCTCCACAACAACAGCGCACAACAAGTAAACATCTAAAACATGTATCCTTTTCACGGTGCTTTCACTAGCGTATGAAGGAATCTGAGCACTATAGAGCTATCTTTTGTACAATGAAGATGATCTGTCGACTGATCTAAACAGGGAGCTCAAGTAGAATCTGGGTTAGATCTGGTCTGCAATCAGTCAGCTATGAGTTGCCGATCTGCTAAATCACGGTTGGACATCTTGGTCCTGCTCGGTGTATCTAAGACATATAGAAAAATATTGACACTGGATAAAGAAAAGAAAAATAAGTCCAAGACAATGACAGTAGTTGTAAGTTACTTTATTCCATCTGTTTTTGGGAAGTTGGTCAGATTGAATGTAGACCTTCATCAACAGATGTCTCTCTTACACATTAACTTATCAGATGGTCAGAGGTAATATAAGCTGAGATAGTACGGCAGTATAACATATCTCTTCTGGTCAGGCAATAACTTACATACACACAAACCATGAAAAGGGAATAATAAGAAGGCAGAAAAAAGAGGAAATGGAAACAAAGTGTCAAGGAATTGATGGGTTTCAAATTTTGCAGCTCAGGTCTAATTAAGACCTGATGAAGTCCCTAGAGTCTAGGAGCTGAATTTTATATATTAATCCAATTTTCCCTGGCAGCTGTGTGCATAGGGGTTGTCACCGCACAGGCAGATAACTACTTTGGAGGTACTCACATTTTTTTTCTGTTGAGGAGTAATTGATGTTTCAAGCCGGGTCTCACTGTTGAGACCAGGGCTGGTTGCAGTAGAGAGAAATCACAAATAAATATCCCAACTTGTGCAACCGGGATTTGAACTCACAACCTCCCTGTCTCAAGACCAACCAGTCCCCCAATATAGGAGTGCAAACTACATCAGGGAATTCCATGTTTCAAACTAAATAATTATACCCAGACACTAGCTGTGATTCAGAGCTAAAAGAGTTAACATATACCTGAAAACTAGCTCTGTGATTCAGTGCTAGAATTAACATATACCCCAAAAAATAAGGTAGGATTCAGAGCTAATGAGTTAACATATACTCAAAAACTATCTCTGTGATTCAGAGCCAAAGAGTTAACATATACCCAGAAACTAGCTGTGTGATTCAGAGCTAAAGAGTTAACATAACCCAAAAACTAGCTGTGTGATTCAGAGCTAAAGAGTTAACACTTAAAAAAAACATTAGGATGAGGGAAATGCAGTCATACAAGATGATGATTTATTAAACTAGCAGGCTTCTAAGCACCATCCATTAGAAGAAAGACTTCACATCCACTCAACAACTACATTCATTCCCTCCATACAGAAAGACAACCAAGGTGGAACAAAACAAACAATCCACTACTGTCAAACTCCACTACATTTGCCACCTGTATCTTTGTTTGCTCATGTGCCAACTAGATTCTAACAGTGTTCTCCTTCTACCTGAAGAAGGTATACTGGCATATGTTCAAAGACATATATATATATAAATCATCTGAGGTATACACCATTGTGTTCTCAGCATTTATAGGCTACACAATTACATTAGGATTCTGACCTATTCCCTGATGACATTCTCAGATGTCATTAACATGGATGTCATTTCAATGCTGATATAATCTTTAACAAAACTCTGAATAACCTAGAAAACCTAGCCACTTTACTTATAATGTCGCCTCCAACAATGTACTGATGTCATCTCGCTCAACATTAGTGGTTTCTCCTCTCCCCCCCCTCCCTCCCCCAAATGTACTGACGTCATCTCATCTAACATAACTGTTACCCCAAAAATCTACTGATGTCATCTCATCCAACATTAATGTCACCCCACAATATACTGATGTCATCTCATCCATCATTAATGTCATCCCAACAATGTACTGATGTCATCTCATCTAACATAACTGTTACCCCAAAAATCTACTGATGTCATCTCATCCAACATTAATGTCATCCCAACAATGTACTGATGTCATCTCATCCAACATTAATGTCATCCCAACAATGTACTGATGTTATCTCATCCATCATTAATGTCATCTCATCCAACATTAATGTCATCCCAACAATGTACTGATGTCATCTCATCCAACATTAATGTCATCCCAACAATGTACTGATGTTATCTCATCCAACATTAATGTCATCCCAAGAATGTATTGATGTCATCTCATCCAACATTAATGTCATCCCAACAATGTACTGATGTTATCTCATCCAACATTAATGTCATCCCAACAATGTACTGATGTCATCTCATCCAACATTAATGTCATCCCAACAATGTACTGATGTCTAGGACCAACAGTACCCTAAAATGTATGGATATCTCATCCAAAATGTATGCCATTTAATTCAACAATAATGTCACCCTCACAATGTTATCACATACAGCACTTAATGTCACTGTACAATGTACTGACAACATGTCAACAAGCACTAATGTCATCTTATATGGTACTTGTTATCTCACCAGGTATATATGTCATCTCATCTGGAACTTACTTCACCTTTTATGGTACTTTTATCAAATCACTGGCACTTATGACCTGCCTTCCCGTATTTATGTCATTTTATTTTCACTTCTTATACAGTACTAATGCCAAAACATCCATGGCACATTGGTGTCATTTCTTTCACTAAAAATATCACCTCTAATAACACAAATACCATCAAATACAGCTACAATGGCACTCCATCTAGTACTAATGTCATTTTACTCAGCAGTAATACCATCTAATGCAGTACAAAAACCTCATATACCATCTCATCCCACACTATACCATCTCATGAAGTGCTAAAACAATCTCATTTTGTGCTATACACCATCTCATTCAATACTAATAGCATCCAACACCAACAATGCCTCACCCTGTACTACACCATCTCATCAAGAATTATACTGCACTAATACCATCCCATACTACCTCAACAGAACTATATATTCTCATCCTGTACTATAAACTCATCTCATACCACCTCTTCATGAACTATACTTATACTACCTTTTACTGTACTAGTACTATCTCGTCCTGTGCTAGACCTAATTCCATACTATACCACTTCATGAAGGACTATTCGACCTCATGAAAGAATATATCACTTATACTGAATGAGTACTATCACATCCTGTACTATACTCTATCCCATACTCTGCTATTTCATTGAGAACTATACCACCTTATTAAAAAAAAAAGTAAAGTACCCCCGTCATGCCAAGTGGCGGCATATAGGGAATATGGTGTTAGTGGCCATAAATTTTACAGACCTTCAGCACATGATTTTTGGGGTAATGTGGTTGGTATTACGCCCGTGCCGCTTTACTTTCCCAGAAAAATATCCGGTACCAATTAAAGGCTGGGTGAACCCATCGGTTGGGATCGAACCATACCTCTTGTTCTTTGTAGTCCAGTTCACTAACCACTGAGCTATCGCTGCTCCCATACCACCTTATACTGCACTAATATCATATCATATATATACAGTACACCTCATCCCACAATATACCCAAGAACTATACCACCTTATACTACATTAATACCATTTCAATATGTACTATACCTCATCTCATACTATACCCAAGAACAATACCATTTTATACTGCACTAATACCATCTCATTTTGCATTATATCTCATCCCATACTATACCACCTGTTTAAGAATTATACCATCTCATCCCATACTATTCCACCTGTTTAAGAATTATACCATCTCATCCCATACTATTCCACCTGTTTAAGAATTATACCATCTCATCCCATACTATACCACCTGTTTAAGAATTATACCACCTTATACTGCACTAATACCATCTCATCCTATACTATACCTCATCAAGGATTATACCACCACCTTATACTGCCCTAATTCATCTCAACCCCTACTACACCTCATCCCATGCCATACCACCTCATCTACCACAACATCCAACCAAAATATCCAGCATTAATACCATCTCTTCTTGCACAATCACATCTCACCCAGTACCAGCACAGCTCTAACCAAACACAGCAGACACATATAATTAATTGGTAATGCTAAATAACACCATACCTCACATCACAATACCTCAGCATTTCAAAACGAGATGGCCAGTGCACTACTATCTTTCTCAGCCTCTAACCAAAATGGCCACTTTATTTGAGTGTTGCACGCAACAAGAAAAACCCAATCAGCTTTACATAAACACAACAATACAATAGAGACAACATTAGAAAAAAAAAGTACAGTATGAACATCTCGTACTTTCTCATACTTTCATGATTACAATTTCTCAGAAACCGCGGGCAACAAAAACAAGATTTTAAGATTTAAAAAAACAAAACGCTAAAAAAAAAAAAACACAGGGCATTTCAATATCAGAACATGCTCTCTTATATGGATCTTGCGTGTCTGTTCATATTTCTATGTACAGAAATGATGTCTGTCCAAACAGGTTTGGCTTCGGTGAATTATTTTTGGATTTAACTGGTATCCATGGATACAATCTCTTGTCCTGAGGACATGGCGTCCTTCTGGATGCTGTCAAACATTGAAGCCAGTTCTGGGGTGGATTTGATGTGGCTTATGAACTCATTCATTTGTGGGCTCTTGTCTGGAGGCGATAGAAGAGAAGGGGTTTGTGAGACAGCAATTATTGCATCTTATTAGTGGTAGCATTATTAGGAAAAGGTCAATCATTGCAATCATAGTAGAGAGGTTAAGAATAAGACAATCATTGCACTCATAGTAGAGAGGTTAAGAATATGACAATCATTGAAATCATAGTAGTAGAGAGGTTAAGAATAAGACAATCATTGCACTCATATTAAAGAAGTAGGAGTATGTCAATTATTGCATCTTATTAGTGGTAGCATTATTAGGAAAAGGTCAATCATTGCAATCATAGTAGAGATGTTAAGAATAAGACAATCATTGCACTCATAGTAGAGAGGTTAAGAATATGACAATCATTGCAACCATAGTAGTAGAGAGGTTAAGAATAAGACAATCATTGCACTCATATTAAAGAAGTAGGAGTATGTCAATTATTGCATCTTATTAGTGGTAGCATTATTAGGAAAAGGTCAATCATTGCAATCATAGTAGAGAGGTTAAGAATAAGACAATCATTGCACTCATAGTAGAGAGGTTAAGAATATGACAATCATTGCACTCATAGTAGAGAGGTTAAGAATAATACAATCATTGCACTCATAGTAGAGAGGTTAAGAATAATACAATCATTGCAATCATAGTAGAGAGGTTAAGAATAAGACAATCATTGCAATCATAGTAGAGAGGTTAAGAATAAGACAATCATTGCACTCATAGTAGAGAGGTTAAGAATATGACAATCATTGCACTCATAGTAGAGAGGTTAAGAATAATACAATCATTGCACTCATAGTAGAGAGGTTAAGAATAATACAATCATTGCAATCATAGTAGAGAGGTTAAGAATAAGACAATCATTGCAATCATAGTAGAGAGGTTAAGAATAAGACAATAATTGCACTCATAGTAGAGAGGTTAAGAATATGACAATCATTGCAATCATGTTAACGAAGTTAGGAGTATGTCAATTATTGCACTCATACTACAGGGGTAAGTAGTAGGTCAATCATTGCATTCATACTGAAGGTGTAAGGAGTAGGGCAATCATTGCATTTAAAAAGTTAAGAATATGACAATCATTGCACTCATATTAAAGAAGTTAAGAGTATGTCAATTGTTGCACTTATATTTTAAAAGTTAGGAGTATGTCAATCATTGCATTCATATTACAGGGGTAAGTAGTAGGTCAATCATTGCACTCATACTACAGGGGTAAGTAGTAGGTCAATCATTGCACTCATACCACAGGGGTGAGTAGTAGGTCAATCATTGCACTCATACTACAGAGGTAAGTAGTAGGTCAATCATTGTACTCATGCTACAGGGGTAAGTAGTAGGTCAATCAATGCATTCATACTGAAGGTGTAAGGAGTAGGGCAATCATTGCATTTAAAAAGTTAGGAATATGACAATCATTGCACTCATATTAAAAAAGCTAGGAGTATGTCAATCTTTGTACTTATATTTAAAAAGTTAGGAGTATGTCAATCATTACACTCATGCTACAGGGGTAAGTTGAAAGTCTATCATTGCATCCATACTAAAGGTGTAATGAGTAGGGAAATCATTGCATTCATACTACAAGGGTAAGGAGATGGGAAATCATTGCACTCATACAAGGGTAAGGAGATGGGAAATCATTGCACTCATACAAGAGTAAGGAGATGGGAAATCATTGCATTCATACTACAAGGTTAAGGAGAAGGGAAATAATTGCACTCATACTACAAGGGTAAGGAGATCGGAAATCATTGCACTCATACTACAAGGGTAAGAAGATGGGAAATCATTGCACTCATACTACAAGGGTAAGGAGAAGATAAATCATTGCACTCATACTACAATAGTAAGGAAAGGGAAATCATTGCATTCATACTACAAGGGTAAGGAAAAGGGAAATCACTGCACTCATACTACAAGGGTACGGAGAAGGGAAATCATTGCACTCATACTACAAGGGTAAGGAAAAGGGAAATCATTGCACTCATACTACAAGGGTAAGGAGAAGGGAAATCATTGCACTCATACTACAAGGGTAAGGAGAATGGAAATCATTGAACTCATACTACAAGGGTAAGGAGAAGGGAAATCATTGCATTCATACTAAAGAAGTTAAGAATATAAAAACCATTGAAGTCATACTAGAGAGGTTAGGAATGTACAACCATAGCACTCATATTAGAGAAGTTAGAAATATGATAGTCATTGCACTCATATTAGAGAAGTTAGAAATATGATAGTCATTGCACTCATATTAGAGAAGTTAGAAATATGATAGTCATTGCACCCATATAATAAGAGAGTAGGAATATGACAATCAATACATCCATAGAGCCAAAAAGTTTCTTCCATATCAAGGAGTGGGAAATGATATTAAAAACTGAACACCTCATGAAAGACTATCATTACATCTGCAATGTTGAGCAATGCTACAACGGAAGAACTTACCTACATCTGTAATGTTGAGCAATGCTACAACAGAAGAACTTACCTACATCTGTAATGTTGAGCAATGCTACAACGGATGAACCTACCTACATCTGCAATGTTGAGCAATGCTACAACAGAAGAACTTACCTACATCTGTAATGTTGAGCAATGCTACAACGGAAGAAACCTACCTACATCTGTAATGTTGAGCAATGCTACAACGGATGAACCTACCTACATCTGCAATGTTGAGCAATGCTACAACAGAAGAACTTACCTACATCTGTAATGTTGAGCAATGCTACAACGGATGAACCTACCTACATCTGCAATGTTGAGCAATGCTACAACAGAAGAACTTACCCACATCTGTAATGTTGAGCAATGCTACAACGGAAGAAACCTACCTGCATCTGTAATGTTGAGCAATGCTACAACAAAAGAAAGGACATACCTGCATCTGTAATGTTGAGCAATGTTACAACAGAAAGACGTACCTGCATCTGTAATGTTGAGCAATGCTACAACGGAAGAAACCTACCTGCATCTGTAATGTTGAGCAATGCTACAACGGAAGAAACCTACCTGCATCTGTAATGTTGAGCAATGCTACAACAAAAGAAAGGACATACCTGCATCTGTAATGTTGAGCAATGTTACAACAGAAAGACGTACCTGCATCTGTAATGTTGAGCAATGCTACAACAGAAAGACCTACCTGCATCTGCAATGTTGAGCCATGCTACAATGGAAGGATCTACCTGCATCTGTAATGTTGAGCCATGCTACAACGGAAGGACCTACCTGCATCTGTAATGTTGAGCAATGCTACAACGGAAGAACCTACCTGCATCTGTAATGTTGAGCAATGCTACAACAGAAGAACCTACCTGCATCTGTAATGTTGAGCAATGCTACAACGGAAGGACCTACCAGCATCTGTAATGTTGAGCAATGCTACAACGGAAGAACCTACCTGCATCTGTAATGTTGAGCCATGCTACAACGGAAGAACCTACCTGCATCTGTAATGTTGAGCAATGCTACAACGGAAGAACCTACCTGCATCTGTAATGTTGAGCCATGCTACAACGGAAGGACCTACCTGCATCTGTAATGTTGAGCAATGCTACAACGGAAGAACCTGTCTGCATCTGTAATGTTGAGCAATGCTACAACAGAAAGACATACCTGCATCTGTAATGTTGAGCAATGCTACAACAGCTCTTAAAGCCGATCTCTTAAGCTCCTCCTGTTTCTCATACTCCTGCTTCACAGAGTGGGCCTTCACCTTGGTCGTGCAAGTCGCCCTGATGGGTTCTACCAACCGGTCCAGACCTAGGAAAAGGTAGTTTAGAAATAACGGCCAAACTTAATAAATAGCAGTTGTTCAATATACTTACAAAGAAAGGACACAGCACTTATAAAGAAGAAAATACATGCTATGGAGATGAAATGTTATAAGATTTTAGGCAGCTTTTACATAGATTGTGTTACAAATAAAAAAGTTCACAAAAGGATACAACAAGCAATCGGAGTTTATAATGATATGGTTTGGCCATGTGTCTCGGTCATCTGGCCTAGCGAAGATTAATTTACGAGGAACTGCGAAAGGGGAGAGAAGGAGAAGTAGGCAGGGAATGAGATGGGAAGATAACATCAAAGAATGGACAGACCTCAGCTTCACAGATTCCCAAAAATGATTGAAAATAGAGAGAAATTGAGAAGGTGGAGAAAGTTTTGTCATTGTGACAAGTAAAATCATTGTCATTGTGACAAGTAAAGTCACTGTCATTGTGACAAGTAAAGTCATTGGCATTGTGACAAGTAAAGTCACTGTCATTGTGACAAGTAAAGTCACTGTCATTGTGACAAGTAAAATCATTGTCATTGTGGCAAGTAAAGTCACTGTCATTGTGACAAGTAAAGTCACTGTCATCGTGCCAAGTAAAGTCACTGTCATCGTGGCAAGTAAAGTCACTGTCATTGTGACAAGTAAAGTCATTGTCATTGTGACAAGTAAAATCATTGTCATTGTGACAAGTAAAGTCATTGTCATTGTGACAAGTAAAGTCATTGTGACAAGTAAAGTCACTGTCATTGTGACAAGTAAAGTCACTGTCATTGTGACAAGTAAAGTCACTGTCATCGTGGCAAGTAAAGTCATTGTCATTGTGACAAGTAAAGTCATTGTGACAAGTAAAGTCATTGTGACAAGTAAAGTCATTGTGACAAGTAAAGTCATTATTAATGTATGAATATCTAGCAGTTAACGCTCCTAACAAAAAGATACAAAAATTTGGCAAATCTGAGAGTTTCAGGGGACAGCAATATTACATTTTTCACTACAAAAGTTTTTTAAATTTTAAGATACAACGTCTCCTAACCACTTTGACTTTGAATGTATAATAGAAGAATATAGTGTATTAGAGAGTTCTTTAATGTTATGTAGAGCTAGTCTTAACATATGGATATGAATCATGGACAATAGGACAACAGACAAGAAAATCACTGGAGGCTGAAGAAAAGTGGTTTCACAGAAGAATGTTGAGAATACTATGGACAGCTAGGAAGAGCAATGAAAATGTTCTGAAAGAGGCCAAAGGAAAAAGACAGCTAATTTCCAATATTAGTAAGAAACAATCATCATTTTTTTGGCCATGTAATGAGAAGAGAACAACTGGAATATATTGTAACAACTGGGAAAATTGAGGGACGAAGAGATAGAGGGAAGCAAAGAGAAAAGATACCATACAGCTTAAGAGAGTGACTTGGCAGAAGGTCAACAACAGAAATGATAAATAACTGTCGAGATCGAAAGTTATGGAGAGACATGATCACCTACGCCAGCAGGGCCGGTACTTGATGTTTTATCTTCCTGGAAAGATACAATTTAAGCATATCAACTAAAGTATCAATAACAAACTTGTTGTTTGGAAGGAAAGAAAAGGAAGTTTAGTGGGCGTGTTTACGTTGTGCTGTTGTTTGCAGTAGAACTGTGATATTTGCGTCTTTTAGCCTTTCCACATCTGACTTCAGCACAGTTATAGTTAGTCAAAGGCCCCGGCAACACTGCTAATGAATTACAATCCATAATTGCTAAACTGCCCTTGCCAGTGGAGTCAACCAAATTAACATTTCAACTCAATGAAGGATCCAAACAAAGAAAGGTAGCTGCAGTCTTCATCATAGCAGCTACAGCACACGTCAAAAGACACAAGGCGTAACTGCACCGAAAGTGAACGCAACCGAACTATTCTTTGTCATACAATATCATCATTGATTGTAAGCAATTGGAATATCGAAACATGCTCCGGATGAAAAACACAGCTCATGGTGTGCACAGAGGACTAAACTCAGTAGCTCCGGCACCAAGCCGGACTTGGAATATGATAAAACTGCAACAAGGAACACTTTTCAGACTTCAACGGTTCCTGCCGCCTATCTGCCATACTGACCGGAAGTCCTCCTTCAGCACAGTATTTTTTTAAACTGAATTGCCTTGCCTTTTGATACCGACTCACTTGACCTCAGCTTAGCTTGTTCCCAGGGGCACCAAAAAGAGGTGAAGCAGGATCTAGAAAGTTCTGGTTCACCAGTCCTGACACAAGTCATCAGCTATGAGTCACTTTCAGCTCAGTTGTTTGGTACTTTTGATCCTAATGACAAACAGAGAACAACATACACAGACTCGCTCCCACCTAACCCCCGCCCTACACTTACGTTGCAGCACGGCCAATGGACATAAATTTGAGAGCCGCACAAGCATGAGATAGGTCAGCATCTTGATGTCGTAGTGATCCTTTAGACCATTCTCCACGTGGTTGAGGAACTCAAAGATGTCCAGCCTGTCCAGACATGAGTCCAGGAGAGTGTACATGCACTCAAAGGCAGCCTGCAAGGCAAGACAAGGTAGTTAGTGGTCATCAGAGAGCATTAGGCAATGTCTGAACATATCCCTTCCTCATTTTATCATTCTGGGTGTGCAAACTAAACCCAACTCTATGTTGGTTTATCACATTTAAACCAAGGGGTATAACACACTGTTAAAAAAAAAAAAAATGGTACCCCCGTCACGCCAAGTGTTAGGGAATATGGTGTTAGTGACCATAAATTTTACAGACCTTCGGCACATGATTTTTGGGGTAATGTGGTCGGTATTACGCCTGTGCCGCTTTACTTTCCCAGAAAAAAATCCGGTACCCATTTAAGGCTGGGTGAACCAGAAGCCGTCGGTTGGGATTGAACCCTACCTCTTGTCTTTTGTAGTCCAGTTCACTAACCACTGAGCTATTGCGGCTTATAACACACTTTGACCGCACCATAATTTCATAATTTAAAAAAAATATTTGAAACAACAGCTATACGATAAATTAAAAAGGATCTAAAACACACATTTTGTTGGGACAATTTATTGATGAAGCCAGAAAAGCAGATAATAAAATAATTACAAGGTTTTAGCAAAAATAATTGCGAAAACGATAAATTATAAGCCGCAATTTTTTGGACTCGGCATGCCGGCTGACTTGCGACTCATGATATGGAATATGTTAATATTCTACTGTCCAGACATGAGTCTATGAAGGTGTAAATATACTCAAAGGCAGCCTGTAAAAGTTAGCCAACTGGTTATCAGACCATCCTCAGTAAATGTCAGACAATATTTTAACAGATCCCATCCTCATTACATCATTCTGGGTATGTAAATGATAACAAACTCTATATTGGTTTAATATTCTTCATGAAAACACAACGAGCCTTTAACAAACGTTGCAAAAACACCTGACTCAAGGGTCAACATAAACAACGATAAATTGATAGAATATTAGAAACACTAGGAAAAATAAAGCAGGAGAAACCAACAGAGAGGCAAAAAACTGCAAAATATATCTCCTCTTGATGCTGAAAGGCAAATGAGGAAGGAAAGAAGAAGACATTCCTCTTGTCTGGTTCTAAGTCAAATACAACAAAGATTCTGCACACCTTTCATGCTCAATATCAGAGATTATTTATATTTATGACCTCTTCAGTGTCTCTTGCAATTTATGTTTGCTTTGTTTGTTTCATCCATTGTAAATTAGCAAAGAAAATGAACACAAAGCAAATTCAAACTTTAATCCCCCCCCCCCCCCCCCATGTGGCTGCTATGGCCCTCACCATGGTCAAGAAAGAACCACTGTTTCCTGCCATGCATGTCGTAAGAGGCACCAAAGGAGACTGGAATCAAGGTCTTCACAGGTGCTACGGTGTTCATGCATCCAAACTGAAGCCATCTTCAGTGATTTTGCTTGTGTGCGGCAGACATATTTCATATGCTGATGATGGGGTATGAGCACTATTGAGTGCTGTAGTGCTCTATGCCAATTCTTTTCCCCGAGGTGAGTTTCTAATTTAATCTTGAATGAGATAACACACAAAACCTACAAGTGGATATCAAATTAGAAAACAAGTACCTAGAAAGAGGTCAATAGAGCTATCTTGGATATGCTATAGCAAGTGATGGAAAATATAAGACAGAAATAAACAAACAAATAGGAATGGCAAAATACAATTTTAACAACATGAAAAATATATTCACATCAAAGAAAAATATCAGAACTAAAACTATGAAAAGTAAAATGTTATGTCTACTGAACATTTCCGTTAGATGCAGAAACATGGAGACTAAACATGAAAATTGAAGCCTACAAAATGTGGATTTATAGAAAAATGGGGAGAATTGGGTGGAAGACAAACAAACTGTGTAGTTTGGAATCATCTGAATTTAAAACCAAGAACTACTTAAAACAATTCAAACAAGACAACTAACATTTTTAGAACAAGTAAAGAGACACAATACCCTACTAGAAATCGTCTTGGAGGGGAAAGTAAAGGCAGACCTAGACTAAAGTGGATTGATAATATCAAAAGATGGACATGCTTAGTGGTAAGTGAACATGTTTGGCATTGGTAGCACAATATGGGAAAGAAGAAACTCTAAGATATTTCTTGGTGGTAATAGGTATTGAGCAAAGATCTAAGAATAATAAAGAACATGTACTGGCAACAGACAGCGGCCATTAGAACTGGAAACCAATTGAGAATGTTTCAACAAATAAAACAGGGTGTTAGACAGGGTTGTGTGCTGTCACCAGATTTGTTTAATATTTATAGTGAGATTATTTTAAGATCCATAAGAGGCATGCCTGGAATAACAATTGGAGGTCATAATATAAATAATCTAAGGTATGCTGATGACAGTCTTAATCACTAAGAGTGAAAATAAGTTACAAGAAATGTCAGACATTATAGTGAAAGAAAGAAAAATAAAGGACTCAGCCTTAATAGCAGAAAGACAGAAGTAATGGTAACAACAAAGAAAAAGACATCACCTCAGTGCAAAATAAAGACAAGTGGAACAATATTAAAACAGGTAAATGAATTTAAATATTTGGGAACTTTGTTAACCTCAGATGGAAGATGTACAAAAGAGGTGAGATACAGAATGGCTCAGGCAAAAACAAGCTTTACAAAAAATGAGGAAGATACTGTGCAATCCATTTTTGACAACAGAAACAAGAAAAAGAGTTCTTAAATGTTGTGTAGAGCCAGTCTTAACATATGGATGTGAATCATGGACAATAGGACAACAGACAAGAAAATCACTGGAGTCTGTAGAAATGTGGTTTTACAGAAGAATGTTGTTGTTCAACAGAAATGATAAATAACTGTCGAGATCAAAAGTTGTGGAGAGACATGATCACCTATGCCAGCAGTCCCGATACTTGATGATGATAATAATGATGATTAGGTATTGGTACTGCTTTATGTTGAAGCATGTGCTGTGGTCGTGGAAAAATATGGGCACTAACACCATATTCTCCATACCCTTAGGAAAGCAGGGAGAGAAACTTCACTCACTAGAGAGTTCTTATATTTATTCTCGGGAGGTAAAGGTGCCTTACAGCACCAGAGCTGGAAGTTGTCAGTGACCCACAGCTGATGGCTTGCGCCAGGATCGGTGAACCAGAACCATTCAGACCCTGCTCCACCTCTCCGTGGTGCCTCTAGTAACAGACTAACCTGTCTAGTCTGGCCAAGCGAGTAGGGATCGAAGAGGGAAGACAACCCAGTGCTAAAAAATGTCATGCTGAAGTCGGATGTGTTGGGCCGAAAGGCGTAAATATCACAGTTATACTGCAAACCACAACACAACGCAGACACGCCCACTTAATGTCCTTTTAAGGGCGGATGACGAAGAGGTATACTCCTTTAGTCATCGGGCGAACGCAAGCAAGCATGCAATATCACAATTTTAATGCAAACTATAAACAACGAGTCTTAGACCATTTAACATCCTTCTAAGGATGCTTGATAAAGAAGAGAATCAATTTTTTTTTTTCGCCAGCTTTTACCTCTGATGAAGTCCCTAGAGACTAGGAACTGAATTTTGTGTGTTAATCCATTTTTCCCTGGCAGCCATGTGCACAGGGGTCCCTCGCCATACAGGCAGATAACTCTGACTTCGGAGGTACTCATATTTTTTACCGTCGATGAATAATTGGCGTTTCAAGCCGGGCCTCACTGCTGAGATTAGGGTGGTTGCCGCAGAGAGAAATCATAAATAAAAATTCCAACCAGTCTAGCTGGGATTTGAACCCACAACCTCTCTGTCTCGAGACCGGCGTCTTTCCTCGAGACCAACCAGTCCTCCAGACAATCAATTCCTTTAGTAGTCATCGGGTGAAAGACAGAAAGAAAGACTTAAATTACTATAACCCAGAAACATTTATAAAAGTGAATATTTTAAACTAGCTCACAGAATTAATTCACTTCATCCCATAAACATTCACAAAGGATGAACATTCAGGCCACTGCCCTTTTGTATGTCATTCTGGAAAGTTCTCTATGAGAGCTAACATTACCTTGTGTACGTCATTCTGGAAAGTTCTCTATGAGAGCTAACATTACCTTGCGAATGTCCAGACCATCATCCAGTGTGTGTTTGAATGGTCCCATCTCAACCTCTCGGATCAGCTCTTTCTGTGTAGAGGAAACAGGAAAACAGCATCAGTTTGGTCACACATAGTCAGATTTAATAAATCTTTTAGCATGTCCACATATATTTTGGTTTCAGCAATCTCTTAGTATCTTAGTAGTGAGATCTGATGTCTAGCCCTCTATGGGTAGTGAGATCTGATGTCGAGCCCTCTCTGGGTAGTGAGATCTGATGTCTAGCCCTCTATGGGTAGTGAGATCTGATGTCTAGCCCTCTCTGGGTAGTGAGATCTGATGTCTAGCCCTCTATGGGTAGTGAGATCTGATGTCGAGCCCTCTATGGGTAGTGAGATCTGATGTCTAGCCCTCTATGGGTAGTGAGATCTGATGTCTAGCCCTCTCTGGGTAGTGAGATCTGATGTCTAGCCCTCTCTGGGTAGTGAGATCTGATGTCTAGCCCTCTATGGGTAGTGAGATCTGATGTCTAGCCCTCTCTGTGTAGTGAGATCTGATGTCTAGCCCTCTCTGGGTAGTGAGATCTGAAGTCTAGTCCTCTCTGGGTAGTGAGATCTGATGTCTAGCCCTCTCTGGGTAGTGAGATCTGATGTCTAGCCCTCTCTGGGTAGTGAGATCTGATATCTAGCCCTCTCTGGGTAGTGAGATCTGATGTCTAGCCCTCTCTGGGTAGTGAGATCTGATGTATAGCCCTCTCTGTGTAGTGAGATCTGAAGTCTAGTCCTCTATGGGTAGTGATATCTGATGTCTAGCCCTCTCTGGGTAGTGAGAACTTATGTCTAGCCCTCTCTGGGTAGTGAGATCTGATGTCTAGCCCTCTCTGGGTAGTGAGATCTGATGTCTAGCCCTCTCTGGGTAGTGAGATCTGATGTCTAGCCCTCTCTGGGTAGTGAGATCTGATGTCTAGTCCTCTCTGGGTAGTGAGATGTGATGTCTAGCCCTCTCTGGGTAGTGAGATCTGATGTCTAGCCCACTCTGGGTAGTGAGATCTGATGTCTAGCCCTCTCAGATAGTGGCAAAATACAGGAGGTCCAATGTGCACTCTGCACATGCTAAATAACTCTTGGAAGTTCCAAGCTAAAAAGAAGTAAGCAATAAAGACCTCTGCCTGGACAAAAATTGTTCAGCAAAATCTACCCATGTCAAAGATTGATTTATCAGGCCGAGAGGAGCAGATATCGTGGCTTCACCATAAACTGGTGTCACAATGCACAAACGTTTACTTAATGGATGAACGCTTAGAATAATAAGAACAGTATGCAGACAATACATAACATCCTAGGGGACTGGGTAGTCCAGTGGTATGACATCAGGCTCAGGACAGAAAGGACCCGGATTCAAAGCCCACCAGATGCGGGGTTGATTTTTCAAAATATAGAGATAAATTAATCCATAGTTTCTTTATGGCGTTACCCTTCACAGATCTTTTGGGTAGTGAGATCCAATGTCTTGCCCTCTCGAAAAATGGCAATAAACAGGAGGTCCTGTGTGCACTCATGCTTGTTAAAGAACTGAAGAAGGCCACAGGCCGAAACATCCATCATGGAGGACAGACTTACTGCTTTAAGCTAAGTGCCTGTTATGATACACTTTTCTCTTTTTCTATTTTATATATCTTGACGCTCATTCTACCTCTCCTCATGTAGTATTCATTTCTCTCTTCTCTCTCCTTTCTTATTTCAACATCCTACTTGATCATCTAACATGTAGTCATAAATAATAGTGCTTCACCGTTTCGTCATTGTCTTTGTATTCTGAAGAAGGCCACAGGCTGAAACGTCAGTATTGTGTTGTGTTCCTTCCTTGTAAAGCTGTCACCATACTTTGGAGTGTTTATCACACCCCACCACTGGCTCCTTGTTAAAGAACATTTGACAAGCCAAATCAAAATGAGTAGGCTACAACCACGGCCTCTGCCCAGGCAATGTTGTGAGCAGAAACCTACCCACACTGTAGATTCCAGGCCGTGATATGAAGTTTGTGGATGTACGCCAGGATTCTCCTCACATTTTCTCAAGGAGAAAATGCTTGCTTGCGTTCGCCCGATGACTAAAGGAGTACACCTCTTCGTCATCCGCCCTTAAAAGGACGTTAAGTGGGTGTGTCTGCGTTGTGTTGTGGTTTGCAGTATAACTGATATTTGCGCCTTTCGGCCCAACACATCCGACATCAGCATGACATTTTTGAGTACCGGGTTGTCTTCTCTCTTCGATCCCTACTCGCTTGGCCAGACTAGGCAGATTAGTCTGTTACTAGAGCACCACGGAGAGGTGGAGCAGGGTCTGGATGGTTCTGGTTCACCAATCCTGGTGCAAGTCATCAGCTGTGGGTCACTGACAACTTCCAGCTCTGGTGCTGTGAGGTGCACCTTCGTCTACCAAGAAGAATATCAGAGCACATATGTGTTCGTCAGGTGTGCCATCATGATGAACCTAGCAACAAACAAACAACCCTATATAAGCAGACACTCACCCGAACTTTGGTCTCATTGTACAAGTGAGGAAGGACAGTTTCCAGCAGGTCTCTGATGAGTGACGGCTTGTTATGAGCTGCTGAGTTGAACGTGACTAGAGCCACACGTCGCACCGTCAAGTCTTCGTCCTGAAGCGTGCTCAGGAAGTCCCCAATACACATTTTCAGTAGTGGATCAATTGGCTGCGGCTGAGGAGAAATTAGTAACATAAATTAACATACATTAATAAAAATCTATCTTTTGTTTGCCTGAAGTATTGTCTATATCTGCAATGTCGTTTCCTCTATAAATTTTACTGTCTTTTGTAATTCTTGCAGTGGCCCATATAGTTTTGTCTGTAGTGTTGTATCTATGGGGCAATGGATTTTCCTCAGTCTACTATATTCAGTGCAGTCTTGAAGTATGTGTTCAGCAGTCTGGGGCGCCTGTCCACATGTACAAGTAGTTGAGCTCCGATCTTGAATGTTGTATAAATGTGACTGTGGAGTTGATTGTGCCCCATTCTGAGGCGTAAAATGATAACTTGTTCCCATCTATTCATATTATGAAAGGCATGCTGCTTTGGGGCTTGTGGTCTTCTGGTTGATTTGATTACCTGTCTTTTTCTGATGGTATGTAAATTAATAAAAATTAGGTGGTTGTGGCATACGAACATGGCAGAGAAGTGACTAGGGAATCTGGAATTTCTAGCTTTACAGTGTCCAGCATGAGAAAGGAGAATGGTGGTGATAACATGGTTGGTTGCACAGAATGTGGATCACACAGTCTTGGTGACGGAAGTATGCTACAGAAGATTGACAGTTTCTACTGCAGGAGTGGATGCAGCTATTGGATGGCTCTAAAGTGAGCATGTTAACCTGGGTGTACTGTCCAGATCATGTTGTTGTACATGGCAATAAAATAATTGATAACCTTCATGGCAGAACTGGCTTTGAGTGTGACTTGACTGTGGACAAAGAGGACATGCCAAGTTTGTTCTTCATTTCTTAAGAGAAGAGGAGGATGTGTGGGACAATGATGTATATATTGAGAGACTGATGAGTCTAAAGATGGAAAGAGGAATGGTGAATCCGGAGTGGTTAGTAGGAAAAACAGATGTGTCTACAATCAACACATTACACAAACAATCACAGATGTAACTACAATCAACACATTAAACAAACAATCATCATTTTTCGACCATGTAATGAGAATGGAACAGCTGGAATATATTGTAACAACTGGGAAAATTGAAAGACGAAGAGATAGAAGTAAGCAAAGAGAAAAGATACCAAATAGCTTAAGAGAATGGCTTGGCAGAAGGCCAACAGCAGATATGATAAATAATTTGCTTTGGCCTCTATCACATTTTCATTACTCTTCTGCTGTCCGTGTTATTCTCAACATTCTTCTGTAAAATCATATTTCTACAGTCTCTAGTGATTTTCTGTTCTATTATCCTATTGTCCATGATTCACATCCATATGTTATGACTGGTTCTACATAACATTTAAGAACTCTTTTTCTTGTTTCTACATACCTGATCAGAAATGGTAAATTTTATCGCAGTGACGACTGTACTCCGAGCCAGTGGAGAGGTGTCGTTGAGGTGTTGCCGCAAGCTGCCAATCAGGTTCTCGGGGTCTACTAGGGTCAGTTTACCCATACACTCGGAGACAACATTACGTGTTCCTTCTTCAGGACATTCACAATTGTGGAATAGCATTGTCCTGCAGCATAGAGAGTGTTGTAAATGTTAATAAGTTACACCAATATGTTAGCAAAATGTTAACATAAGAAAAAATAGTAACATTCAGTCAATAATGTTTGGAAAATGTTAATGTGAAAAAAAATAGTAACATTCAGTCAATAATGTTTGAAAATGTTAATGTGGAAAAAAAATAGTAACATTCAGTCAATAATGTTTGGAAAATGTTAACATTTTAAAAAATTAGTAACATTCAGTCAATAATGTTTGGAAAATGTTAACATAAAAAAATAGTAACATTCAGTCAATAATGTTTGGAAAGTGTTAACATAAAAAAATAGTAACATTCAGTCAATATGTTAGCAACGCCCCGTGTGCTGCCGGGGCCTGAAAGGGGAGTAAAGAATTGTAGTGCTGCTACTTACTAGATATGTTCATAAGAGGTGACTAAGTAGAGTTGGGCATGGGACTGGCTCTCCTGTACTGTAAAAAAATAAGCCGCAAAGATCTACTCATATCCCGGAAGTTGAAGACCTCTGTATATTATATGTACTCTACTCAAATCCCTGAAAGTTGATGATCTCTGTATAATCCATCTACTCATATCCCTGAAAGTTGAAGACCTCCATATATTCTATCTACTCATATCCCTGAAAGTTGAAGACCTCCATAAATTCTATCTACTCATATCCCTGAAAGTTGAAGACCTCCATAAATTCTATCTACTCATATCCCTGAAATTAAAGACCTGTGTATATACTTTATTTCCCGTGTATTACCGGGGCCTCATTATGAGGGAGTAAAGAATAATGACACTGTGACCTTCCAGGCATGTCGTAAGAGATGACTAAGGAGGTTGATCGATGGCTTGACAAGCTGTCATTGTAAAAAGTATTGTTATGGAAACAGAACCATAGATTTTGGAAGTAGTAATCTCTGCAGTATGCGACATTTTGGCACGCAAGGTTTCTGTTTTTAAAATTGTGGTTCTGCCCTATGTGCCGTCTTCGGCTCAAAAGGACAATAGATAGATAGATATACTGTTATACTGTATCAACTCATGTCCCAACCATTCTCTTCAAACCTCCCTAAAAGTTGGCCAAGAACCCAACACAGTAACTGCCAACAACTGACAGCTGAGAAAAATATCTAAGATAGTAGTGAGAACTTACCATATAGTCTTGACGTATGACTTGAGTATGAGAAAAATATCTAAGACAGTAGTGAGAACTTACCATATAGTCTTGATGTATGACTTGAGTATGAGAAAAATATCTAAGATAGTAGTGAGAACTTACCATATAGTCTTGACGTATGACTTGAGTATGAGAAAAATATCTAAGATAGTAGTGAGAACTTACCATATAGTCTTGACGTATGACTTGAGTATGAGAAAAATATCTAAGATAGTAGTGAGAACTTACCATATAGTCTTGACGTATGACTTGAGTATGAGAAAAATATCTAAGATAGTAGTGAGAACTTACCATATAGTCTTGACGTATGACTTGAGTATGAGAAAAATACCTAAGATAGTAGTGAGAACTTACCATATAGTCTTGACGTATGACTTGAGAATGAGAAAAATATCTATGATAGTAGTGAGAACTTACCATATAGTCTTGACGTATGACTTGAGTATGAGAAAAATACCTAAGATAGTAGTGAGAACTTACCATATAGTCTTGACGTATGACTTGAGTATGAGAAAAATACCTAAGATAGTAGTGAGAACTTACCATATAGTCTTGACGTATGACTTGAGTATCTCCAAGCCTGACTGAGAGCTGGACTCACAGTTAATGATCTGTTCAGATAAAGACAATCACATAGCAAATCAGGGGGCTGGATGATCTAGGGGTAAGTCGTCTGCCTCTGGATAAGGAAGATTGAGGGTTCAGTTCCCAATTTTAAAAAGTTGGCTACCATGGAGCGCCATTCCGCTCTGTCTCTAGACTTGATGGTGCAAGTTGTCATAGAGTGACGTGTCCATCTTTTGATGTTATTCAATCACGTTAGTCATTGTTTGCCTCTTTTACCCTGTATTTTCCCTTCCAAGATTACTTTTAGTAGGCTGTTGTGCTTTTAACATGCCCCAAAAATCTCATTTGTCTTGTTTGAATTGTGTTTAATAGTTCTCCTTTCATTTTTAATTGTTTTAAGACTGCATCATTTTTTTCTTTTCTTTCCATTCAATTCTACTTATTCTTCTACATATACACATTTCAAAGGCTTCAATTTTCTGTTCTGTCTTTTCGTCTAATGTCCATGTTTCTGTACCACAAAGGAATGTTGAAAGGATATAACATTTTGCTATTCTTAGTTTTATAGCTCAGTGGTTAGTGAATTGGACTACAAAGGACAAGAGGTAGGGTTCAATCCCAACTGACGGCGTCCGGGTTGACTCAGCCTTTAATGGGTACCAGATTTTTTTCTGGGAAAGTAAAGCAGCACGGGCATAATACCGACCACATTACCCCAAAAATCATGTGCCGAAGGTCTGTAAAAATTTATTGTCACTAACACCATATTCCTTAAAAGTCACTTGGCGTGACGGAGGCTCTTTACTACTTTTACTTTTATTCTTAGTTTTCTTCACATGTACATTACATATGCACATTTGCGCATGTTAAAGAACCTTTGAAAGTTGAAGAGAGTAGGCCAAGAATGAGAGTAGGCCAAGAATGAGAGTAGGCCAAGAATGAGAGTAGGCCAAGAATGAGAGTAGGCCAAGAATGAGAGTAGGCCAAGAATGAGAGTAGGCCAAGAATGAGAGTAGGCCAAGAATGAGAGTAGGCCAAGAATGAGAGTAGGTCAAGAATGAGAGTAGGCCAAGAATGAGAGTAGGCCAAGAATGAGAGTAGGCCAAGAATGAGAGTAGGCCAAGAATGGCTGCTATTCTGGCAGCAAAAATTGTTAAGTAAAACCAACATAAAAAAAGGATCAATGTGTCGGGCCAATGTCGGGTCAGATGTGGAAAGGCTAAAAGACGCAAATGTCACAGTTCTACTGCAAACCACAGCACAATGTATACACGCCCACTAAACTTCCTTTTCTTTCCTTCCAAACAACAAGTTTGTTATTGATACTTTAGTTGATATGTTTAAGTTGTATCTTTCCAGGAAGATAAAACATCAAGTACTGGGCCTGCTGGCGTAGGTGATCATGTCTCTCCATAACTTTCGATCTTGACAGTTATTTATCATTTCTATTGTTGACCATCTGCCAAGCCACTCTCTTCAGCTGCCTGGTATCTTATCTCATTGCTTCCCTCTATCTCTTCGTCCCTTAATTTTCTCAGTTGTTACAATATATTCCAGCTGTTCTCTTCTTATTACATGGCCAAAAAAATGATGATTGTTTCTTCCTAATATTGGAAATTAGCTTTCTTTTTGCTTTGACCTCTCTCAGAACCTCTTCATTACTCTTTTTAGCTGTACATGGTACTCTCAACATTCTTCTGTAAAACCACATTTCTACAGACTCCAGTGATTTTCTTGTCTGTTGTCCTATTGTCCATGATTTACATCCATATGTTAAGACTGGCTCTATGTAACATTTAAGAACTCTTTTTCTTGTTTCTATTGTCAAAAATGGATTGCATAGTATCTTCCTCATTTTTAGGAAAGCTGCTTTTGCCTGAGCCATTTTTTAATATGTAGTTAGATTATATCTCCCTTTATGTGTCTGTTTATGTTTGTTGTCTTTTTATTGTTTTCTGAGGAAGGCAGCATTTAGGCCAAAACATCAAAAGTTTTGTATTTTGTTCATCAATGTAAAGCTGTCACTATGTTCAACTCATTCCCTTGGTAGGCATGGAGACACGCTAGCCAGTCTAATCAAGCGATTAAGAAAGGAGGAAAATCATGTTTGGGTCTGTTTTCTTGGGCCAAAGAAAGAGGTACTACAACTTGCTGTAAGCTACAACACAATTACTACAAGTTTATTACAGCACAATTTGACTACAAGTTGGAATTGGAGTCAAAAACAATGTCCTAACATCATCAAGCGCTATACATTAAAAAAAAATATGATGATAATAATTTTCAGGAGGACGTGAACTTCCAATCAATATAGTGGATAGGCGGCAGGAACCATTGAAGGCTATGTATTAAAAGTGTTCCTTGTTGCAGTTTCCTCATATTCCAAGTCTGGCTTGTTGCAGGAGCTACTGAGTGCTTTGTGCACACCGTGAGCTGTGTGTTTCATCCGTTTTGATCATATTTCGATATTCCAATTGTTTACGATGAATGATGATATTGTATGACAGGGAACAGTTGGCTGTGTTCACTTTCTGTGCGGTTTCGCCTTATGTCTTTTGGCGTGTGCTGAGACTGCTATGATGGGGGCTACAGCTACCATTCTTTGTTTGGTAGATGAGTTAGTAATTCAGATGATTCCACTGGCACGGACGGTTGAGCAATTATGGATTTTTATTCGTTTGCAGTGATACCAGGGCCTTCCATAACCCTAACCATACAACACAATACATCTACTTCCACAGAACATCTATTTTAAGGGTGGATAAACCTGAGTTGTCAGGCAAACAAGGGAGGAAGGAAAGAAAGAAAGAAGGAAGGAAAGAAAGAAGGGAGGAAAGAAAGAAGGGAGGAAGGAAAGAAGGAAGGGAGGAAGGAAAGAAAGAAAGGAGGAAGGAAAGAAAGAAGGGAGGAAGGAAAGAAAGAAGGAAGGGAGAAAAGAAAGAGGGAAGAGAGGAAAGAAAGAAGGGAGAAAGGAAAGAAGGGAGGAAGGAAAGAAGGAAGGGAGGAAGGAAAGAAGGAAGGGAGGAAGGAAAGAAAGAAGGGAGGAAGGAAAGAAAGAAAGAAGGGAGGAAGGAAAGAAAGAAGGAAGGGAGAAAAGAAAGAGGGAAGAGAGGAAAGAAAGGAGGAAGGAAAGAAGGAAGGGAGGAAGGAAAGAAGGAAGGGAGGAAGGAAGGAAAGAAAGAAGGGAGGAAGGAAAGAAAGAAAGAAGGGAGGAAAGAAAGAAGGAAGGGAGGAAGGAAAGAAAGAAGGGAGAAAAGAAAGAGGGAAGAGAGGAAAGAAAGAAGGGAGGGAGGAAGGAAAGAAAGAAGGAAGGGAGAAAAGAAAGAAGGAAGGGAGAAAAGAAAGAAGGAAGGGAGGGAGGTTGAGGGAGACAAGAACATTTTATGTGCAATATTTATGAAGGTGGTTCTCTTAAATAATTTGTTGTTGTTGTTGACAGAGGGACAAGAAGCTGAGGAGGACATGTACACCCCACCAGCCAAGTGTGTCATCTCTGTCTGGGCATGCATGCCCCACCAACTTGATTTGCTGGTCCTCCAGGCGTTTCCTAGATCTGGGGTCGACCCTGTTCTCTACTTGACCTTGGTCTGCCCTTCCTTTGGGATCTGCTACAAGTTAGTTGTTGTGATTGTCCAGTATGTTACACTCTTTTAGTATCTTACGCTCTTCCAGTGTCTTATGCTCTTCCAGTGTCTTACGCTCTAGTAGTGTCTTACGCTCTTTCAGTACATTACGCTCTTCCAGTGCCTTACACTTTTCAAGTACCTTACGCTCTTAAAGTAAATTATGCGCTTCCAGTGTCTTATGCTCTTTCAGTACATTACGCTCTTCCAGTGCCTTACACTTTTCAAGTACCTTACGCTCTTAAAGTAAATTATGCGCTTCCAGTGTCTTATGCTCTTTCAGTACATTATCCTCTGCCTTACACTTTTCAAGTACCTTACGCTCTTAAAGTAAATTATGCACTTCCAGTGTTTTATGCTCTTTCAGTACATTACGCTCTGCCTTACACTTTTCAAGTACCTTACGCTCTTAAAGTAAATTATGCACTTCCAGTGTCTTATGCTCTTTCAGTACCATTACGCTCTTCCAGTGCCTAACACTTTTCAAGTACCTTACGCTCTTAAAGTAAATTATGCACTTCCAGTGTCTTATGCTCTATCAGTACATTACACTCTTCCAGTGCCTTACACTTTTCAAGTACCTTACGCTCTTAAAGTAAATTATGCACTTCCAGTGTCTTATGCTCTATCAGTACATTACTCTCTTCCGGTGTCTTATGCTCTTTCAATACATTACACTCTTCCAGTGTCTTATGCTCTTTCAGTACATTAATCTCTTCCAGTGTCTTATGCTCTTTCAGTACATTACTCTCTTCCAGTGTCTTATGCTCTATCAGTACATTACACTCTTCCAGTGCCTTACACTTTTCAAGTACCTTACGCTCTTAAAGTAAATTATGCACTTCCAGTGTCTTATGCTCTATCAGTACATTACTCTCTTCCAGTGTCTTATGCTCTTTCAATACATTACACTCTTCCAGTGTCTTATGCTCTTTCAGTACATTAATCTCTTCCAGTGTCTTATGCTCTTTCAGTACATTACTCTCTTCCAGTGTCTTATGCTCTTTCAATACATTACACTCTTCCAGTGTCTTATGCTCTTTCAGTACATTACACTCTTCCAGTGTCTTATGCTCTTTCAGTACATTACTCTCTTCCAGTGTCTTATGCTCTTTCAGTACATTACACTCTTCCAGTGTCTTATGCTCTTTCAGTACATTACACTCTTCCAGCGTCTTATGCTCTTTCAGTACATTACTCTCTTCCAGTGTCTTATGCTCTATCAGTACATTACTCTCTTCCAGTTATCAGACATTACAGTGTACTTTACCACAAGTCCGCAATTCTAGATTAGTTCAATCTCAGTAAGAGGAGTCAATGCCTGCTATCTTTACCCCTCTTGTCATGTTTTTCTCAACATCTCTTGAGGTCGGCCACTTCCTATTTTCCTATCTCCCTCTTGACGGCTTCACTTTGTGACTGCCTAGCACAACTTAAGATTTACACACAAAAAATATTGCCAACTGGTGTCCTTGAAACAAACAAATGTACAGACCACAAAGAAACAAAGAAAACACTACCTCCTTTAAAGAATGTAGTAGAAGATACTGTCTCTTTGGTTGGTTTTCTATTTCCTGAAGGACAAATGGTAGAAACTTTGGTAAGTTGCCCACACTGACATTTCCTGGAGGAGTGGGTAAAATAGAGGTTAATGATACAACATGAAGGATAATATATTAATGATGCATCGTATGGGTTATATGTTAATGATGGATAAGGAGAAATATATGTTAATCCAAAGATTTGAAAGATTTGGTCAAGAGAAAAGATGTTTGCCCAAACAAACTGTCAAATTTCAAGAATTTGTCTTTTGAGGTGATCATTTTTATGATGGTATCATAATGTAGAGTTAATGGTGCATCATAATGGATATATATATACATCTATAAATAGTACATAAAATGAGGTATACATTATTAAGGGAATATATCTCACAAGGGATATATGAGGCATGTTCAAATGAAATTCGTCCCAGTGGCTTTATTACATATATATGAAAGGTACATCAGCAGGTGTGGTAGATAAAGCAATATTTATGAAGCAATCTCACCTGGAGGAGCTTCCATTGCACTGGGAAACATATGGAAGTCCAAAGAAATTAGGTTAAATACAAAAATAAAAATTTTCAACTCCAATGTTAAGTTGGTTCTATTATATGGCTGTGAAACATGGAGTACAAAATTGACAATCATAAAGATACAGACTTTCATTAATGGATGCTTACGCAGAATAAAAGGATGGAAATGGCAGGACAAAATCACTAACATAGAATTATGGAAATGTACCAGTCAAATACCAGTGGATAAAGAGATACAGCGAAGACCATGGTGCTGGATAGGACACATACTGTGGAAGCCAACTGAGAGTATTACACAACAGGCCCTTTTTTGGAATCCCCAGGGGAAAAGACAAAGAGGAAGACCAAGGAATTCATGAAGAAGACAGATAGAAGCAGAGATGAAGATGATGGGGAAGACATGGAATGATCTTAAAAGAATTAAAAAAAAAAAACAGAATGACTTAGAAAGTGTTTGTTGAAGACCTATGTTCCACAGGGAGCTAAAAAGGTAGAAGAATCTCACCTGGGTTCATTAGAAAAAGTCGCCATTATTTTATACACGCATCTCACTGATAGTTATTGTAACTTAACCTAAGGTTACTATGTAAGCAACAGAACACAACATGACAGTTACAGTAACTTAACCTAAGGTTACTATCTAAACAACAAAACATAACATGACAGTTACTGTAACTTAACCTAAGGTTACTATCTAAACAACAAAACATAACATGACAGTTACTGTAACTTAACCTAAGGTTACCATCTAAGCAACAAAACACAACATGACAGTTATTGTAACTTTCCTCACAACTTAAAGAAAACACAACATAAGTTACTGTAACTTATTTATTCGACACCACAGATTTATCAAGAAAACACAACACAACAGTTTCTATAACTTCATCATCAAGTCCCTCAATTTTCCCAGTTGTCACAATATATTCCAGCTGTTCCCTTCTCATTGCATGGCCAAAAAATGATGATTGTTTCTTCCTAATTTTCTATAACTTACCCAATGTATAAGAAGTTGCTGACTTGTGTTTCTTCCTAATTTTCTATAACTTACCCAATGTATAAGAAGCTGCTGACTTGTGTTTCTTCCTAATTTTCTATAACTTACCCAATGCATAAGAAGTTGCTGACTTGTGTTTCTTCCTAATTTTCTATAACTTACCCAATGCATAAGAAGCTGCCGACTTGTGTTTCTTCCTAATTTTCTATAACTTACCCAATGCATAAGAAGTTGCTGACGTGTTTCTTCCTAATTTTCTATAACTTACCCAATGCATAAGAAGTTGCTGACTTGTGTTTCTTCCTAATTTTCTATAACTTACCCAATGCATAAGAAGCTGCCGACTTGACTTCTTCATTGGGAGAGGAGAAACACTCCAGGATGACATTCTGAATATCCCCATGAGGACTAAGATCTCTGTAAGTGGACAAAGAATTACAATCTTGTCACACATTAGCAACAAATGTAGAAGAAGAGAAATACACTCGTATTGCCTCAGGTGTGATATACAAGGCAACATGATGTTAGTGTCCAGACTTTTGTTTAGTCATCAGCACAGTTTTGTTTCATCATGTGCCATACTGGTTGGTGTAGGTGATCATGTCCCTCCACAATCTTCTATCTACAGTGCATCGTATCAGTTCTGTTGTTGACTGTTTTTCATGCCATGACACCAAGCTATCCAGTATTTTCTCTCTTTGTCGTCCGTGAGCTCTCTTTCCTTTTATTTTTCCAGTTGTAACCAATTATTCCAACTTTCCTCTTCTCATGATGTGCCCGATAAATGTGGAATGTTTCTTTCTGATGTTTTTTAAGAGCTCCCTTTTTGTGTTGGCCTCTTTAAGAACTTCCTCATTGGTCTTTTTAGCTGTCCAGGGAACTTTCAATACGCTTCTGAGAAATCCTAACTCTGTGGCCTCTAATCGTCTTTTCATTTGTTTGTCTACTGTCCATGATTCGCTTCCATAGGTCGGAATTGGTTCTATATAGCACCGATGAACTCTCTTTCTCATTTTTATTGACATAGATTTATTGCATAAGATATTTTTCATTTTCTGAAATGCTGTTTTGGCCTGAGCTATTCAGTTTTGCTTACCATCATAAAATACTGATGTAATGACTCTCCACAACCTCCTCAGACCAATTAACTGACATAATGACTCTCCATTCAGGCAATACATTTGTGACAATAGAAACAAGATAAAGAGTTCTTAAATGTTATGTAGAGCCAGTCTTAACATATGGATGTGAATCGTGGACAATAGGACAACTGACAAGAAAATCACTGGAGGCTGTAGAAATGTGGTTTTACAGAAGAATGTTGAGAATACCATGGACAGCTAAGAAGAGTAATGAAGACGTTCTGAAGGAGGCCAAAGCAAAAAGAGAGTTAGTTTCCAATATTAGGAAGAAACAGTCATTTTTTGGCCATGTAATGAGAAGAGAACAGCTGGAATATATTGTAACAACAGGAAAAATTGAGGGACGAAGAGATAGAGGGAAGCAAAGAGAAAAAATAACAGACAGCTTAGGAGAATGGCTTGGCAGAAGGTCAACAACAGAAATGATAAATAGCTGCCGAGATAGAAAGTTGTGGAGAGACATGATCACCTACGCCAGTAGGCTCGGTACTTGATGATGATGATGATAAATTTTTAGCCCAAAGCAAAACAGGCACTCAACAAGACAATCTTTATTCCAATGTAGTGCTACCAATCCCAGTCCTGGACCCTTGATGCAAGAACAATAAGGAAAATAACCTCCACAGAGATTGAATGTGTCAGACGAATGACAGGAAACAGTCTGAGAGATAAGATCAGAAATGAAGAACTGAGAAAAAAGCTAGGAATAACCCCTGCTATAGAATATGTAAAGAAACAACAGATAAAATAGTTTGGCCACATGACAAGGCAGAAAGATAAAAACACAACACAATGAGCCTTCAATAAATGTGAGAACACCAGACCCAAAGGTCGACCACAAAAAAAGATGGATTGACAGTTTATTGGAAACACAGCAACAGAGGTGAACAGAAGGCCGCAAATTATATCTCCCCTTAATGCTGAAAGGCAAATTACGAAAGAGAGAAAGAAGAAGAAGAAGAAGAGGATATCCTAAGACTTTTATGTTCTATTCATTCTTAAAATTGAAATTTTATAGAGGTGGTTTCAATTTGTGACACCACACACTCACATAAAATTGTTTTGGCTTTAAGTATATATTTATTATGAATGAGTATTCCAACCCAACTATTCTAAAAGTAACTCCACCAAAATACTCTTGTCTCTAATCCTACCCAACTATTCTAAAATTAACTCTACCAAAACACTCTAATCCAACCCAACTATTCTAAAAGTAACTCTTCCAAAACACTCCTGTCTCTAATCCAACCCAACTATTCTAAAAGTAACTCTACCAAAACACTCCTGTCTCTAATCCAACCCAACTATTCTAAAAGTAACTCTACCAAAACACTCTAATCCAACCCAACTATTCTAAAAGTAACTCTTCCAAAACACTCATGTCTCTAATCCAACCCAACTATTCTAAAAGTAACTCTACCAAAACACTCCTGTCTCTAATCCAACCCAACTATTCTAAAAGTAACTCTACCAAAACACTCATGTCTCTAACCCAACTCACATATATTTCCCAATCTCTCCAAGGGCCAGAAGAGAAAACAAGACGATGTGCTCTGTGGACTTTGAGTTCTTGATGTCGCTAACAAACTGGGACACAACACTGGAGGCTTCAAGGGGACTCATCTCCGTCAGAGCAGCCACACACCTGGCAATTGAATGGTAAGCCTGTGGAGAAAGAAGCAACATAATCATCAAAGTGAATAGAACTGTATTAATGGAGATAAGAACAAATATAAAGTATTAACCCTAGATTACAATCTATCTATCTATTGACCTTTCGAGCCGTAGCCGGCCCATAGGGCGTAGACCAAGATACTCCTTCTCTTATCTGAATTTTTGTTCTAGCAGTTTTCAATTCTTTTAAAAGATATTTTATCAAATCTCGCCATTTGTCTCTGTTCTGTGCAAGCAGCTCTATCTCATTGAGGGAGCCAAATCCTGCTGCTCTTGCCTCTCTCATCAATGTTCTTCTCAGTGTCTCTCTGGGTCTTCCTCTTTTTCTCTAAAAAATTCTCATGTTGTTAATGAAACGTAGATTACAATAGGGTAGTAAAAATTCATCATCATGTGCCATAGCGGTTGACGTAGATGATCATGTCCTTCCACAATCTTCTATCTACAGTACATCGTATCAGTTCTGTTGTTGACTGTTTTCTATGCCATGACATCTAGCTATCAGTATTTTCTCTCTTTGTCGTCCGCGATCTCTCTTTCCTTTTATTTTGCCAGCTATAACCAAGTATTACAACTTTCCTCTTCTCATGAGTGGCGAAAAATGTTGATTGTTTCTTTCTGATGTCTCTTAGGAACTGTGTTGGCCTCTTTGAGAACTTCCTCATTAGTCTTTTTAGCTGTCCAGGGAACTTTCAACATTCTTCTGAGAAATTCCATCTCTGTGATACAATAAAGATTACTGTATCAAAACACAAATTCTTTCAAATTTGACAGTTTGCCAAGTCAAACATTTCCCACCTCCGTGTACCTTCTTAATTACAACTTTCGCTGACCCTGAGCGTTCGATTTGTTTCCACTGGTGATGGATTTTTTTTTTCTACATGAGACAGGATCTCATACAATGCTAAAAAAGAAATGCGCCAATTTTCAAGAAATTGGGTCTTTTTTTTTCTTTTTCATTTTTTGCTGTGACCAGGAAATTTTCCAAGTTGTCGGCCGACATCAAGCAAGCCTTTCTAACTCAGAAAACACAGAGAATAATGCTATGATATGGTCGAACATACTGACGGACTTATGGCAGCCGTATGAACAAATAAAATTACACAACCGGTTCATGCGGTCAAATTTCATATCATAAATCAGCCTGAGCAAGGAAATCTGAGTCCTAGTGTAAACACACGGCTGTGTGTCAAAAGTTTTTTAAAAAACTATTTTTAGAGCTCCTAATGGTACAGTTAAGCATTTAAGTGGTAGTCATTTTTAGAGAGTCTACATATATTTATCATAATATATGGCTAAATACTATGTGGGCCTTGAACAGAACTCCAGAGAACACGTAAAATAAACATAAAGTTGTATCTAGCAGTTAAATTAGTAGAAGGATGAGATAAACAACGATGTTCCTGATGACGGTTCTGCAAAAGCTGTCATCAGATAAAACCATAAATATATATATATATATATTTTTTTGCGTTCGCCAGCTTTGACCTCTGACGGAGTCCCTTGAGACTAGGAACTGAATTTTGCGTGTTAATCCATTTTTCCCTGGCAGCCATGTGCACAGGGGTCCCTCGCCGCACAGGCAGAATGACCAAGGCATTCAAATGGTTAGAGTCACAAGACTACACCCACACATGTATACTGAGTGATTCGATGAGCATGATTAAAAAAGTGGAGGCGGGCTCTGTACGCATGCAATGGGTAGAGTCATTGCAGAAATCCAAAATACGTAAGGTCACCTTTGTCTATGTCCCTGGACATGCGGAAGTACGAGGAAATGAAAGAGCGGACAGGTTGGTTAGCTGCGCTGTCGTTGAGGACGGGCAACCAATGGATCGGGCGGACATCATCAATGCCCTCCGAGATGTGGGAAGAGCACAGGACTTTGACAAACACAGATCCACGTCACTTCTTCGGATGATGGAAATGGGAGTTAAGATGGGCACAGCCAGAAATGAGAAACTTAGTGGCCGTGTAAGAAGACTTATCAACCGACATAGAACTGGAGTCGTCAGTCGCTGGACACTGAGGGAATTGCTGAGGAGGGAATCTGAGCACCTATGGACATGTTCGGAATGCATTGATGATGACCCGCAAATAACTCAATAACTCTGTCTTCAGAGGTACTCATATTTTTTTCATCAATGAGTAAATGATGCTTCAAGCTGGCCCTCGCTGCTGAGACTAGGGGTGGTTGCCACAAAGAGAAATCATAGATAAAAATCCCAGCTGGTGCACCCAGGATTTGAACCCATAACCTCTCTGTCTCGAGGCTGACGTCTTGCCTCGAGACAAACCAGTCTCAAATATATTTTGATACAACTACATTAACCCTCGATTACAATACCTCCCTGTAAGTTACATTTCTACAAAACTTTCGTAAAATTTACTACTCAAAGAAAACCCTGTGTAATCTGGAGAAATCATATTTTTATTGACTTTTGATACAAATCTTTGGAACACTTATACCATGAAAGAACTCCAGTAACATTATCAGAACACAAATATACACTAAATCCTTTCTATGATGCCATTGTGCCATTTTTTAAAAAATCCATTCGCAATTATGCATTTGAGTGTTACCAGAATGAAAAAAATTGTGAAGGTACATAGAGGACAGGACTTGCATGCTCGCCGGAAAATGTTAATTTCAAAGAATTTGATTTTTTTAGATCTAATTTTTATGATGATCTTGTAATGTAGGGTTAAAGCAGATCATTCGATTCACATCCATTCTATTTTTGACAAACTTATGACAAACACAAAACTCACCTGTCTGTGAATGGACCCTGTTGAAGGACGTGTATCATAGACTGGCAGAATCAGCATCTGCCAAAAAAGAAAGATAAAATCAAATTAACCTGCAACTTCTACCAACACATCACTCTTTCTCTCCCAAAAATGTAAACAGGATGTCCAAACAGCTTATATCTTAACTTGCCTTTTTTAAACTGTGGTGAATTACTCAGAAGAGAACAAGAGGTTGGGATGGCCTTCTAGGTTCACTAAAATGGGTACCACGATTTTTGGGGGAAGAAATACAGCACGGGTGTATTGTTGGACACATATTAAAAAATGTGCTGTTACCCAAAAAATATGGCCACCAACACCTTATTCCATATATGCCACACTCACGACATGATAGGGTTATTTATTTCTGATTTTTCTCTGACATTTTCTGCTTACTTCTTTCTCCAGATGGCTGGCTGGTCTAAAGGTAAGAGGTCCGCATCTGGATGGGAAGGTCCTGAGTTTGAATCCTGCCACAAGCGGTGTGAATTTTTACCTTCACATTCATGGTTTCTGTGTGACTTTTGGTTTCTGTGTGACTTTATCTTCAATTGATCTATGGATCTGATCTATCTATGTCAATAGAAATGAGAAAGAGAGTTCATCAGTGCTATATAGAACCAATTCTGACCTATGGAAGTGAATCATGGACAGTAGACAAACAAGTGTAAAGACGATTAGAGGCCACAGAGATGGGATTTATCAGAAGAATGTTGAAAGCTGGACAGCTAAAAAGACCAATGAGGAAATTCTCAAAGAGGCCAACACAAAAAATGAGCTCCTAAAAAACATCCGAAAGAAACATTTTTTGGGCACATCATGAGAAGAGGAAAGTTGGAATACTTGGTTACAACTGGAAAAATAAAAGGAAAGAGAGCTCACGGATGACAAAGAGAGAAAATACTGGATAGCTTGGTGTCATGGCATGGAAAACAGTCAACAACAAAACTGATACGATGCACTGTAGATAGAAGATTGTGGGGGGACATGATCACCTATGCCAACCGGTATGGCACATGATGATGATCTATGGGTAGTCCTTTCACAAAACAAGAGCTTCCATGGGCACTCGTGCATGTTAAATTACTCTAATTACAGTTATACATCAGCACCACGCTGATGACTCAACACATCAACATCACACCCCACACTCTTGTGCTCCAACACACCAACACCACATCACACATTCCTGTACTCCCACACACCAACACCACCACATCCCACACTCCTGTACTCCCATACACCAACAACACATTCCACACTCCTGTAGTCCCACACATCAACACAATCACCCCATACATCAATACCATCACCCCACACTCCTGTACTCTCATACACCAACACCACATCCCACACTCCTGTACTCTCATACACCAACACCACATCCCACACACCAACATCACATCCCACACTCCTGTACTCCCACACACCAACACCACATTCTACACTCCTGTACTCCCATACATCAACACCACACCCCAGTACTCCCACACATCAACACCACATCCCACACTCCTGTACTCCCACACATCAACACCACATCCCACACTCCTGTACTCCCACACACCAACACCATCACCCCATACTCATGTACTCTCATATACCAACACCACATTCTACACTCCTGTACTCCCATACATCAACACCACACCCCACACTCCAGTACTCCCATACACCAACACCATCACCCCACACACACCAACACCATCACCCTACACATCAACACTACACACCACACATCCTACTCACCTGTAACAGGTCTCTAAACCCAAGTCTGGGTAGAGACAAAGCAATAAGGGCCCTAAAGAACTCCAAAACTGCAGTAAGGGCTCCACCCTGCAGCAGTGGTGACTGTACCAAGACCAGAATCTGAGGCAGTATCTCCGTCTGGATGTTGGAGATGGACTGCTTGTGTCCCCTGGATATGGTAGTCAGCAGATTCAGCGTCAACTGCAACACAAAATGAGATCAAAAATGAAGACTGAAGCAGCTAATTTTATATTATTTTCATAATTAAAAAAAAAAAAAGAGTAAAGCACCCCCGTCACACCAAGTGTCATATAGGGAATATGGTGTTAGTTTCCATAAATTTTTACAGACCTTCGGCACATGATTTTTGGGGTAATGTGGTCGGTATTACGCCCGTGCCGTTTTACTTTCCCAGAAAAAAATCCGGTACCCATTAAATGCTGGGTGAACCGGAAGCCGTCAGTTGGGATCGAACCCTACCTCTTGTCTTTTGTAGTCCAGTTCACTAACCACTGAGCTATCGCAGCTCCCATTTTCATAATAGCTTCTTATAATTTAAAATATGATGGCTAGATGCCCTTGAAATTACAAATTCAAATATACATTAAGCATGTTTGTACGATAATTGGTGCGTGTGGCCGTGCGGCTAAAACCACTGTTCCGCTGGCTGAAAAGCCGGCGTTCAGTGTTCGAAGCCCGCGGTAGACAGAAAGGATTTTTTCTATCGGGGGTGAAATAAAAATCCTGAGTCTCACACATCGTGGCGACTGCTTGACCAAGCGGCCTTTATCCCTCTGGTTCTATCGCCGCGCCCCCCCCCCCCCCCCCCCCGGTCACACGTAGTTAGTTATTTTTCATGCGATAATTAGACATAAAGCAATTAATTTTGGGGTGAATTAATATCGCCCTGCTAAAAAAATTTTCTTTGAAAAAAAAATGTGTACCACTTGAAGTATTACCTTAATGATTCTATGTCAGCACAATTGATGATCACCTCATGGTGAGATAATTTCATTTATTTTAAGAAAATCAACTCACACAATAGTCTAATTTTTTTTAAATTCCACAGTTAGATGGATGCTGATTTCAACAATGTTATTTTTCACTCTGAATTGCTTAAATGGCATATTAATTAAAGTGAGACTATTAAAACCTGAGCATTAATTAATTCATCATCTGGAGATGGTCCCATAGATTGTTTATATTTCAAAATCACCATGCCAGATTTCTTTCAATTTTCAGAAATTTATATTTAAATGTATGCTAAACTAAAATATCCATGTTTCTTTAATTAGCTTGCATTAATTAAACTTTAAACTTTGAGATATACATAGCTACTGGTAGTTAAACCCTTTTACTTTGAAAATGGCTTGATGCCAAATGGGGATACTCTGACCTTTCTTTTAATGAATAAATAGCAACATGGTCATTTCAGCTTCCTGGAAAACACCAAACCGCTGACTATTATTCAGGCCACACTATCTATTCTGGGAGCCACGATAGCTCAGCGGTTAGTGAACTGGACTACAAAGGACAAGAGGTAGGTTTCGATCCCAACCGACGGCTTCCGGGTTCACCCAGCATTTAATGGGTACCAGATTTTTTTCCCTGGAAAGTAAAGCGGCACAGGCGTAATACTGACCACATTACCCCAAAAATCATGTGCCGAAGGTTTGTAAAATTTATGGTCACTAACACCATATTCCCTATACACCACTTGGTGTGACGGGGGTACTCTACTTCTACTTTTTTACTATCTATTCTGGTACCAAGTAGACCAAGCTCTTCTGTGTCAGAAAACATGAATAGCGTATTTATGAAAATTAACTAAATCCATTTATCAAACTATCTAATCAATGATTATTTATAAGATTGTTCTATGGTACATTTAAACTGATTAAAAGAAGTTATAGCTTAACTTTTTAAAACATTCATGGTTAACAGCCCCTGCAAGGCTATAACCTATTTCAAAAGATAAGACATCCCATACCATCAGAAGAAACAGATAATCAAATCAATCAGAAGACCACAAGCCCCAAATCAGGATCTATCTATCTATTGTCCTTTCGAGCCGAAGACGGCACATAGGGCAGAACCACAATCTCAAAAACAGAAACCTTGCGTGCCAAAGTGGCACATATTGCGGAGGTCACTGCTTCTAAAATATATGGTGCTATTTCCATAACAACACTTTTTACAATAACAGCTTGTCAAGCCATCGATCAATCTCCTTAGTCGCCTCTTACGACATGCCTGGAAGGTCACAGTGTCACTATTCTTTACTTTCCTCATAATGAAGCCCCGGTAACACATGGGAAATCAGGATGCCTTTCATAAAATGAATAGATGTGAACAAGTTATCATTATACGCCTCAGAACAGGGCACAATTGACTCCACAGTCATGTGTATACAAAATTCAAGATCTGCACCTCAACTGCAGGTACATGTGGACAGGCGTCCCAGACTGCTGAACACATACTTCAAGACTGTACTGAAAAAAGTACACTACCTGTTGGCCCATAGATACAACACTACAGAAAAAAACTATATGGGCCACTGCAAGAATTATAAAAAACAGTAAAGTGTATACAGGAAATGACATTGAAGACAGACAGACAGAGACAGACAGGCAAGCAGACAGACAAATAAGAACATCACTCTTGGCTCTAAAAACAGGCTGATGCCCACCCTTGTTATGTTAGTTTTTCTATACGCTAGCGAAACATGGACACTTACAGCAGAGCTACATTCTAAAATACGAGCTATCTTCTTCTTCTTTCTTCTATCCTTCCTTTATTGCCGTTGGCGTCGAGGGGAGATACAATCTGCGATTCTTTGCTCTTCTGTTGGCCTCTTCTGGTGTTATCCCTCCTAGTGACTCTAGTATTCCCTTTATCCATCTCTTTTTCAGTCTTCCTCTTAATCTGGCGTTTTCGTAGCATTTATTTATGGCTCTTTGAGTCATTGTTAGTTCTTTTTGTCTTGTTATGTGGCCGAACCAATTTATTTGTTGTTTCTTTATGTATTCGATGGCTGGTTCAATTTCGAGTTTCTTCCTCAGGTTGGTGTTTCTTACTCTATCCCTTAAGCTGTTTCCGGTCATTCTTCTGACACATTTCATTTCGGTGGTCGCTATCTTTCTTATTGTTCTAGAGTCCAGCGTCCAATTCTGGCACTGATAGCACAGAGTTGGTAGAAAAATTGATTTGTATATTGCCCTTTTTGCTTCCGTAGTTATTGCTTTGTTTTTCAATAGTGTTGATACTTGGCCTATAACTTGGTATGCTTTGTTACAACTTATATCTATCTCTGTCTCTTGGTTATTAAATACAAGCTATGGAGATGGCATATTTTAACGCAAGATTTTTGACATCTTTTACTAAAATCGTATCACAAATGAAAAAGTTTGCAAAAGGATACTCTCTCTCTCTCTCTCTGCGTTCAGGACTCAATCAGAGTAAGGATTCCAGACTCTCATATGAAGTCAGCTGTCAGGCTAAGTGTGTTGATCGCCCCCACAGACAGAACATCACAATTAGAGTCTGTCAGATCCACTCTGACTGAACACCCGTTAATACGTTGCACTGTGTTCTGCGCCAGTGGCCCAGTGCATCCGATTTCAGCCAGCATTTTTTTCAGGTTTGCTTTCCTTAGCCTTTGATTGTCCCCAATCTTCCTGCAAGGCAGCAGTTGATCTTTTCTGTCGGGGGATTCTGCCCTTAGATGGTCGGCCTTCCCAGGTTTACGAGCACCATCTGCCCGAGTCACTAGAGGTGACTAACACAGACATGCGACTTGTAATATGAGGAAACTGCAACAAGGAACACATTTCATGCATAGCCTTCATTTGTTCCCGCCGCCTATCCCCATATACCGGTAAGTCATATACAATAAGTAATCAGAGTACATGATGAATTTTTGTCAACTGTGAAGAGCAAAATGAAATTGGTTTGCCACATCTGATCTAACAAAGACGATTCTGCAAGGAGTGAGAAGCAGAAGTAGACAAAGAAAGAGATGGAAAGATAACATCAAAGAATGGACAGGCCTCGACTTTGCAGAGACCAAAAAAAAATGACTGAAAAAAAGAGAAAAATGGAGATGGTTGACTCAAAATACCAAATCCTTACTCAACCTACCAAACCTTTTCTCAGTGTACTAAATCCTATGTGAACATATCAAACCTTTACTCAAACTACCAAACCTTCTCTCAGTGTACTAAATCCTACGTGAACATATCAAACCCTTACTCAAACTACCAAACCTTCTCTAAGTGTACAAAATCCTATGTGAACATATCAAACCCTTACTCAAACAACCAAATCTTCTCTCAGTGTACTAAATCCTATGTGAACATATTAAATCCTTACTCAAACTACCAAACCTTCTCTCAATGTACTAAATCCTATGTGGACATATCAAACCCTTACTCAAACTACCAAACCGTCTCTCAATGTACTAAATCCTATGTGAACATATCAAACCCTTACTCAACATTCAAAACCCTGACTCCACTCTTAATGTATCCCACACAACTCACCTGTGAAATATGCAGGTCATTCTCATTAATAAGAGGAGACATTTCCTTCATTACATCAGCCAACATGTTCCCATTAACTGCATTTCCTGGAAAATCAAACAAAGCATGTCAAATATCATTTCCAGGAATGACTGCCAATTTTCTGTCCCTTGTCTTCATGGTAAACTCGGTTTCTTCTTCTTAGCGCAACCCATTAGGTGGCCGTGGATGTGTTGTATCGTTAGTTTATGGCAAAACCTTGAAATCTACACAGTTAGATCTGACGTGTCCGTCTTTAAAATGCTGAACACATTTTTATTTGATCTGACACATCCGTCTTTAAAATGCTGAACAATTTTTATTTGATCTGAGACATCAGTCTTTAAAATGCTGAACAATTTTTATTTGATCTGAGACATCCGTCTTTAAAATGCTGAACAATTTTTATTTGATCTGACACATCCGTCTTTAAAATGCTGAACAATTTATATTTGATCTGAGACATCCGTCTTTAAAATGCTGAACAATTTTTCTCCATGGCAGCAGCTATTTTAGCCTACCCTTTTTCTACTTTCAACAGCCAAGAGTTCTTTAACCCTAGATTACAATGCCGTAATAAAAACCACTGCACCAAAACACAAATTCCAGAAAAATTTGACATTCTGCATTGTTCAAAAGTTACCCCCCCCCCCTCCCTTTCTATGTATCTTCTTAATTGCCACTTCTGGTGACCCCATAGCATTTAATTTGTTTCCACTGCTGTTGGATTTATTTATTTTTTTATTGTAAATCGCGTAATACATTATTTAATGCAAGAAAAAATATTGCCATTCTCAAAAAAAATTGGTAATCTCCCCCCACCCCCCTTTTTTTTTACTTTAACCAGGAAAATTTCCTCAGTGGTCTGCAGACATCAAACAACCCTTTGTGAGCCGGGAAACAGAGAATAACACTATGTGATCGCCAAACATACTGACAGACTTATGGTGACCGTACCAATAGACATTGTAACACATCCGGTCCATGGGGCGAAACTTAGGTCATAAATCAACCTGAGCCAGGAATTCCGAGTGTTTTGCTTAGTGTGAACACACAGGAGTGTGTTAATAGTTCAAAGAAAATAGTATTTTCAGAGCACTCAATGTTACATTTTTAAAGTGGTAGTAATTTTTACTAAGGTATCATAACTGTGAGAGTTACAGATAGGTATCGTAATTAAGGGTCATAGAACCTCCGGTTCTTTCCTCTTATCTGAGAGAGTTAGACATGGGATCTCACTACCCAGAGACCAGGGGAAGGTAAAGCCATGAAGAAACCATGGTTTTGAAGTGAAAGCCCCAAGCAGGATTTTAACCCGGGATCTTCCTGCCCAGAAACCGAAGTCTTACCTCTAGAACACCCAGTCACCCAACCCCCAGCCCATGTAACAGAGGAGGGTGTCGACCAGACGGTCTTGTGTGGGATATGATCATGGATTATAACAGTAACTAGAAAGTGTTAACTCTTTCCGCACGGAAGCTTTTTATCAATGCAATAGAAGAGATTTTGGAGATACAATTGTTCATGCTTTTAAGAATCAATCTACATATTTATATTTCATAAACATATAACATATTATATACGAAATTTTGATAATTGAACAAGGAATTATATTTCACTAATACCAAGTTGATACAAGGCATGTAAAAAAAGAATATGTCTTAATGACGGTTCACACTAATCAAATTGAAAGTGACGCCCTGTGTGGCGAAACGTACGGAAAGAGTTAAGGAACATAGAAGTAGGTTAATCAGCAACCAAAGGACAAAGTTAATCAAGAAAAGACGATGGTCATAAGTTGGGCATGTGATGAGGAGAGATAATAACTGAATAACAAAGTAAGACCTCATGTGGGAAACAACAGGTAAGACGAAAAGAGGCCGACCCAGAGTGAAACTGAGAATAACATTGATCAGAGAGGCAGGAGCAGCAGGAATCGGCTCCCTCAATAAGATAGAGTTGCTTGCACAGAACAGAGACAAATGGCGAGATGTGATAAAAGAACTTTACAAGGATTGAAAACTGCTAGAATAAAAAATTAGATAAGAGAAAGAGTATCTGGGTCTATGCCCTATGGGCCAGCTATGGCTTGAAAGGTCAATAGATAGATAGAAGGGCCAAAGTATATTCTAGCAGTGATAGTTAGTTTACCAAGGAAGTATATTCTAGCAGTGATACTTAGTTAAACCAAGGAAGTATATTTTAGCAGTGTTAGTTATACCAAGGAAGTATATTCTAGCAGTGATAGTTATACCAAGGAATTATATTCTAGCAGTGATAGTTATACCAAGGAAGTATATTGTAGCAGTGATAGTTATACCAAGGAAGTATATTCTAGCAGTGATACTTAGTTATACCAAGGAAGTATATTCTAGCAGTGATACTTAGTTATACCAAGGAAGTATATTCTAGCAGTGATACTTAGTTATACCAAGGAAGTATATTCTAGCAGTGATACTTAGTTATACCAAGGAAGTATATTCTAGAAGTGATACTTAGTTAAACCAAGGAAGTATATTCTAGCAGTGTTACTTAGTTAAACCAAGGAAGTATATTCTAGCAGTGATAGTTAAACCAAGGAAGTATATTCTAGCAGTGATACTTAGTTAAACCAAGGAAGTATATTCTAGCAGTGTTAGTTAAACCAAGGAAGTATATTCTAGCAGTGATAGTTAAACCAAGGAAGTATATTCTAGCAGTGTTAGTTAAACCAAGGAAGTATATTCTAGCAGTGTTAGTTATACCAAGGAAGTATATTCTAGCAGTGTTAGTTATACCAAGGAAGTATATTCTAGTAGTGTTAGTTATACCAAGGAAGTATATTCTAGCAGTGATACTTAGTTAAACCAAGGAAGTATATTCTAGCAGTGTTAGTTATACCAAGGAAGTATATTCTAGCAGTGTTAGTTATACCAAGGAAGTATATTCTAGCAGTGTTAGTTATACCAAGGAAGTATATTCTAGCAGTGTTAGTTAAACCAAGGAAGTATATTCTAGCAGTGTTAGTTATACCAAGGAAGTATATTCTAGCAGTGTTAGTTATACCAAGGAAGTATATTCTAGCAGTGTTAGTTATACCAAGGAAGTATATTCTAGCAGTGTTAGTTATACCAAGGAAGTATATTCTAGCAGTGTTAGTTATACCAAGGAAGTATATTCTAGCAGTGATACTTAGTTAAACCAAGGAAGTATATTCTAGTAGTGATACTTAGTTAAACCAAGGAAGTATATTCTAGCAGTGATACTTAGTTAAACCAAGGAAGTATATTCTAGCAGTGTTAGTTAAACCAAGGAAGTATATTCTAGCAGTGTTAGTTAAACCAAGGAAGTATATTCTAGCAGTGTTAGTTAAACCAAGGAAGTATATTCTAGCAGTGTTAGTTAAACCAAGGAAGTATATTCTAGCAGTGTTACTTAGTTAAACCAAGGAAGTATATTCTAGCAGTGTTACTTAGTTAAACCAAGGAAGTATATTCTAGCAGTGTTAGTTATACCAAGGAAGTATATTCTAGCAGTTTTAGTTATACCAAGGAAGTATATTCTAGCAGTGATACTTAGTTAAACCAAGGAAGTATATTCTAGCAGTGTTAGTTATACCAAGGAAGTATATTCTAGCAGTGATAGTTAGTTAAACCAAGGAAGTATATTCTAGCAGTGTTAGTTATACCAAGGAAGTATATTCTAGCAGTGTTAGTTAAACCAAGGAAGTATATTCTAGCAGTGTTAGTTAAACCAAGGAAGTATATTCTAGCAGTGTTAGTTATACCAAGGAAGTATATTCTAGCAGTGTTAGTTATACCAAGGAAGTATATTCTAGCAGTGTTAGTTATACCAAGGAAGTATATTCTAGCAGTGATACTTAGTTAAACCAAGGAAGTATATTCTAGCAGTGTTAGTTATACCAAGGAAGTATATTCTAGCAGTGATAGTTAGTTAAACCAAGGAAGTATATTCTAGCAGTGTTAGTTATACCAAGGAAGTATATTCTAGCAGTGTTAGTTAAACCAAGGAAGTATATTCTAGCAGTGTTAGTTAAACCAAGGAAGTATATTCTAGCAGTGTTAGTTATACCAAGGAAGTATATTCTAGCAGTGATAGTTAGTTAAACCAAGGAAGTATATTCTAGCAGTGTTAGTTATACCAAGGAAGTATATTCTAGCAGTGATAGTTAGTTAAACCAAGGAAGTATATTCTAGCAGTGTTAGTTATACCAAGGAAGTATATTCTAGCAGTGATAGTTAGTTAAACCAAGGAAGTATATTCTAGCAGTGATAGTTAGTTAAACCAAGGAAGTATATTCTAGCAATGTTAGTTATACCAAGGAAGTATATTCTAGCAGTGATAGTTAGTTAAACCAAGGAAGTATATTCTAGCAGTGATACTTAGTTAAACCAAGGAAGTATATTCTAGCAGTGATACTTAGTTAAACCAAGGAAGTATATTCTAGCAGTGATACTTAGTTAAACCAAGGAAGTATATTCTAGCAGTGATACTTAGTTAAACCAAGGAAGTATATTCTAACAGTGTTAGTTATACCAAGGAAGGAGTTGATATACTAGCGAGAACAGCAGTGCGAAGAACACTGTCCTATAGTTGTTATATATTTAATGTTGTTGCAAGACTGATGTGCCCATGATAATAAATTTAGCGGAGTACTACTGCGGTGACAACTAGTCTCTGCAACACTTACTGGCATCATCAGTTATCTACTACCAAAGACACTCACCATAGTTCTTGACAACAACATCCAGACACTGCAGCGTGCTCAACTTGAGGGCTCGCTGGTTCTTCCGAAGGAATGAGGCGAGAATAGGAAACCCTTCTTCCTGGTCATATAAAAATGATATGACTGGTTAAATGGATATGAGAAAACTACATATAGATGATATCTCTGGATATATGGATACTTGGAAACAACTACATATGGATGATATGTCTGGTTATATGGATACTTGGAAACAACTACATATAGATGACATGATTGGTTATATGGATACGAGGAAATTACAAATAGACGATATTATAGGCTGGTTATATCTATCTATCTATTGACCTTTCGAGCCGTAACCGGCCCATAGGGCGTAGACCAAGATACACCTTCACCTATATGAATTTTTGTTCTAGCAGTTTTCTTTTAAAGATATTTTATCAAATCTCGCCATCTGTCTCTGTTCTGTGCAAGCAGTTCTATCTCATTGAGGGAGCCGATTCCTGCTGCTCTTGCCTCTCTCATCAATGTTCTTCTCAGTGTCTCCCTGGGTCTTCCTCTTTTTCTTTTACCTGTTGTTTCCCATATGAGGGCTTGCTTTGCTATTCGATTATTATCTCTTCTCATCACATGTCCAACGTATGACCATCGTCTTTTCTTTATTACTGAAGATATTAGTGGTTGATTGGCGATTTCTCTAATTTCCTCGTTTGTTTTGAATTCGTTCCATTCTATACCAAGTATTTTCCTTAGACATTTATTTTCGAATGCGTTCAACTTTGTTTCTATATCTCTTGTTGTTTTCCAGCTTTCACACGCATACCTAAAAAAAACTACATCTAATTTCATTAGCATCAGCTAGACAACAACAACTGCATACTAACCAGTATGAACCGGATGTCAATATTCAGCGGAGACCTAGAGAAGACACAATATTAATCAAATGAAACTATCAGAAACATTGAGAAAATATTATATTAACAGAAGTATCAAAATTATTAATAAGAAATTATATTAACAAAATGTTATTAATAGAGACAAGAAGAAATTATATTAACAAATTGTAACTATCAGAGACATTAAGAAGAAAATTATATTAACAAAATGTTACTATAAGAGGCATTAAGAAGAAATTATATTAACACAATGTAACTATCAGAGACATTAAGAAGAAAATTACATTAACAAAATGTAACTATCAGGGACGTTAAGAAGAAATTACATTAACAAAATTTAACTATCAGAGACATTAAGAAGAAAATTATATTAACAAAATGTTACTATAAGAGGCATTAAGAAGAAATTATATTAACACAATGTAATTATCAGAGACATTAAGAAGAAATTATATTAACAAAATGTAACTATCAGAGACATTAAGAAGAAAATTTTATTAACAAAATGTAACTACCCCTCCCCTGTCATGCCAATACTGGAGAAAGTGTAGAGAAATGATCCCTCCCCTGTCAAGCCATTACTGGAGAAAGTGTAGAGAAACCACCCCTCCCCTGTCATGCCCCTGTCATGCCATTACTGGAGAAAGTGTAGAGAAATGACCCCCCCCCCTGTCAAGCCATTACTGGAGAAAGTGTAGAGAAATGACCCCTCCCCTGTCATGCCATTACTGGAGAAAGTGTAGAGAAATGACCCCTCCCCTGTCAAGCCATTACTGGAGAAAGTGTAGAGAAATGACCCCTCCCCTGTCATGCCATTACTGGAGAAAGTGTAGAGAAATGACCCCTCCCCTGTCATGCCAGTACTGACATCATACATTGGGATTGGGTGGTCTAGAGCTTAGATGTTGGTTGACCTCTGGACAAGAAGGCAGAGAGGGTAGCTAGAGAGTTCAGGGCCCAGGGACAAAGTCAGGTTTTCATCCCTTTTCCTAGCACCCATCATGACAAGGTGTGAGCCATAGGTCCGTCATGCTTTTCTGGGAAACATTGTAGTTTGAGAACATGAAATCCTGGACTTCGAGGCATATTTTTAGGGCATGTGGAGGATGAAAAATTAAGACTATGGTCAATTTAGCGCCCCAAGATGCTGTGACTGGGAACAGATGTTCCCCCTTGCCTCCCCTTAGCTATGCCACTATCCATTTTGATCATGTTTCGATATTCCAATTGTTTATGATGAATGATGATATTGTATGACAGGAAACAGTTGCCTGTGTGCACTTTCGGTGCGGTTTTGCCTTATGTCTGTTGGCGTGTGCTGAGACTGCTATGATGGGAACTACAGTTACCTTTCTTTGTTTGGGAGATGAGTTAGTAATTTGAATGATTCCACTGGCACGGGCGGTTGAGCAATTATGGATTTTAATTCGTTTGCAGTGATACTGGAGCCTTCAATAACCAAAGCTACACCACTGCAACAAGGTCGTGGTTTCGATTCCCACCACAGCGGCGGAAATTCTTTTTTAAAATCAAATCTGTGGCTTTACCCTCCCCTCATATCTGGGTAGTGAGTTTCAATGTCTAGCCCTCTGAGACAACAGCGAAAAACAGGAAGTCCCTTGTTTGCTCATTTTGCTCCCATTAAAGAACTCTTTGACAGTTGGAAATCAAAAAAAGATTGGGCTAGAAATGGCTGCTTCCCTGACAAAATTAATAGAAAGAAAAAAAAAATCTACCCAAAACTGTTCAAACTCTCGATGATAAAAATGAGAGTCCCTCTGGAGTAAGAGAATGTCTGCATAAATGGTGAAGGACACCTGAGCTGACAGTGTGGAAAATAGGAAAAAGAGACATTCGTGCAAAATTCAGTTCCTTGAGACTTTGTTAGAGAGATAAAGCTGGCAAAAGTAAACAATATAACTGATATCACATTACGAGAGTATTCCAGAATTTGGAGAAATATATGTGTGCCTGTATGTGGAAGTGGGCCATATTCAGCACAGTCTTTGGAGTTGGCCCTGTTTAAGATAATTGTGTACAGATTCTTAGGATTAACTTACAGCGACCAATTAATAGACAAGATTATGGGACCTACGGTAATCAAATCACCCTGATAAAGGTAACGAAAAAATATGAGACTTGAATCGGTGTCTTAGCACGCGAGTTTTCACATATGTGCTCGACATTATACCTTTTTAGCTCCCATTGGAGCATAGGTCTTCAACAAACACTTTCCAAGTCGTTCTGTTTTTTTGCCATTCTTTTAAGATCATTCCATGTCTTCCCCATCATCTTCATCTCTGCTTCTATCTGTCTTCTCCAAGAATTCCTTGGTCTTCCTCTTTGTCTTTTCCCCTGGGGATTCCAAAAAAAGGGCCTGTTGCGCTCGACCGCCTATCTAGAAATGCTCAGAGACTTCTGGATAGTGTCGCCTAAAGCACTGAAACTCATGATGCAAGGCGGAATTTCTCACTTTCCCAGAGTACTACCCTGGTGCCCATTTCTTCCATCAGCTGGGCCGACTGGGGGAGGCATGTTTTTTATTCCAACCACGAGTACAACCCACAAACAGCTTCCAGTGGGAATCAAACCCTGGTTGTCAGTCGGATGGTTTTCCCAACTAAGCTACTGAGGCTCCATCACCCTGATATTTCATTAGAATAACATGGAATAGAACACTGGTTGTCAGTCGGATGGTTTTCCCAACTAAGCTACTGAGGCTCCATCACCCTGATATTTCATTAAAATAACATGGAATAGAACACTGGTTGTCAGTCGGATGGTTTTCCCAACTAAGCTACTGAGGCTCCATCACCCTGATATTTCATTAAAATAACATGGAATAGAACACTGGTTGTCAGTCGGATGGTTTTCCCAACTAAGCTACTGAGGCTCCATCACCCTGATATTTCATTAGAATAATCTGGAATCCATGGCATGACTACTTTGACTTTACGGGCTGAAATCAAAACAAGAACTTACTGTGCTATTAAAGTTAAGGCCTTCACAGTTGTCAGACGAGTGATCTCATTCTTTAGTCTCTCCAAGAAGATGGGCAGGCATTCCTTCAGCTCAGCCTGTAGGTTGTCACCAAGATTGGCCACAATCTGACCCCTGAAACACACCAAAACAATAAAATCAGGGACAGAAATCTATTACAACCTTCCTCCCGCTTTTGCTTCAAAAAGGAAATGCTTACATTTTCATCATCATCATGTTATATCAAGAAGCACATGTGAAGGTTGGCTAACATGGATCACCATTTCTATCTCTTATCTTGATGGTGTTGTTGTTACAGGTTCTCCTGTTCAGATGTTCTCAGACCCCTTTAGTCTGTGTCTGCCTTTACTTCTTCTACCTTGTATTGTGATGATCATCGCACAATAAGCCTTATGAGTCAAATGACCAAGATATTACTAAGAATCATCACGCGAAGAGTGCGAAACAGAATCAGTCCAGAAATTAGCGATGAACAGTGAAGTTTTGTTAGAGTTAAAGGAACAATCAATGCCATTTATATCATAAGATCTTTAGTAGAAAGAGCCATAGAGGTGAAAACAGATCTATACCTATGTTTCATAGATTACACCAGGGCATTTGACAAAGTAAAGCACCAAGAAATAATCAACATTTTAGAAAGCATAAACATAGACAGCAAAGATCTAAGAATAATAAAGAACATGTACTAGCAACAAACAGCGGCCATAAGAACTGGAAACCAATTGGGAATATTTCAACAAATAAAACAGGGTGTTAGACAAGGTTGTGTGCTGTCACCAGATTTGTTTAATATTTATAGTAAGATTATTTTAAGATCCATAAGGGGCATGCCTGGAATAACAATTGGAGGTCATAACATAAATAATCTAAGGTATGCTGATGATACAGTCTTAATCGCTAAGAGTGAAAATTAGTTACAAGAAATGTTGGACATTATAGTGAAAGAAAGCAAAGATAAAGAACTCAGCCTTAATAGCAAAAAGACAGAGGTAATGGTAACAACAAAGAAAAAGACATCACCTCAGTGCAAAATAAAGACAAGTGGAACAATATTAAAATAGGTAAATGAATTTAAATATTTGGGAACTTTGTTAACCTCAGACGGAAGATGTACAAAATAGGTGAGATGCAGAATGGTGCAGGCAAAAACAGCTTTCCAAAAAATGAGGAAGATACTATGCAATCCATTTTTAACAATAGAAACTAGAAAAAGTTCTTAAATGTTACGTAGAGCCTGTCTTAACATATGGATGCGAATCATGGACAATAGGACAACAGACAAGAAAATCACTGGAGTCTGTAGAAATGTGGTTTTACAGAAGAATGTTGAGAGTACCATGGACAGCTAAGAAGAGTAATGAAAAAGTTCTGAGAGAGGTCAAAGCAAAAAGAGAGCTAATTTCCAATATCAGGAAGAAACAATCATCATTTTTTGACCATGTAATGAGAAGAGAACAACTGGAATATATTGTGACAACTGGAAAAATTGAGGGACGAAGAGATAGAGGGAAGCAAAGAGAAAAAATAACAGACAGCTTAAGAGAATGGCTTGGCAGAAGGTCAACAACAGAAATGATAAATAGCTGCCGAGATAGAAAATTGTGGAGAGACATAATCACCTACGCCAAGCAGGCCCGGTACTTGATGATGATCACCTTGTATTACATCCTTCAAGATAACTTTTTGTATCTTGTGATAGTGGTGCAGTACACAGATGTGTCTGTTATTCTGCACACACTGAGCTCATGAGCTTTCACATTCACAGCTCATGTTGGAGGCAGAACTGTGAAAGAAGACGGTGCTTTTGCATTTGAAAAATGTAGTTTCACCATGAGAATTATGACTGTTACAAAACCATTGATGTGACTAGAGACACAGCCGTATACACATCTGTTTCCTCAGTGACTCGATGAATATAACTTAGAAAGATCGCAACAGGCTGTGCTCGACAGCAGTGGCTGGAGTCTCCGGGGCGGTCTATTCTAAAAAGTATCTTCTTCATTTTTATGCCAGGGCATGCGGGTGTAACAGGTACTGAACGTGCTGAAAGACAAGCTAGTTTGGTGATGTTCAGTGCAAAAGTGCAATGGACCGCTGTGATATTCTGAATACCCTCAGGGATGCTGGATGAAACAATAACTCCAAAAATGGCTCTGAATCTGGAGTCATGAAAAGACTTCATGAATTTCATGTTAAGATGGAAGATGCTAAACAGTAATCCAAAGAAGACTTATCAGTCAACACAACACTGGTGTCATTAGTGGATACGTTGATGGATATTCTTAGAAAGAGATGTGAGCACCAATGGACTTGTTCAATGTGCAATGAAAATGACCTTTCAACTAAACTCCTTGTAGGTTATTGTATCCAGAGTTAATGCAGCCATGTTTTACTTCTCTTACTACAGGGAACCGCGAGCCGCGATAGCTCAGTTATTTGTGAACTGGACTACAAAGGACAAGAGGTAGGGTTCGATCCCAACCGACGGCTTCTGGGTTCACGCAGCCTTAAAGGGGTACTGGATTTTTTTCTGGGAAAGTAAAGCGGCACGGGCGTAATACCGACCACATTATCCCAAAAATCATGTGCTGAAGGTCTGTAAAATTTATGGTCACTAACACCATATTCCCTATATGCCACTTGGCGTGACGTGGCTCTTTACTTTACTTACTACTACAGGGAACCAATCATATTTGCCCACTTTTCTTTGCAATCAACAATGTAAATTCCTATAAAAGACCTTTACAATATTTATGTATTTGTAAAAGAGAGATTCCAGATAATGATTTGTGATGACTGCAGTAGTAATGATAACGACAGCAAGAATGATGGGAGTAATAATAACTATGGCAATAAAGCTGATAATGATAACAGTGGCGATAATGATGATGTTAATAATGCTAATAATGACAATGGTGGTAATGATAATAATTATAAAAGTGGCGACAATGATAACAGTGGTGATAATGATGATATTAATAATGCTAATAATGACAATGGTGGTAATGATAGTAATAATAATTATAATAGTGGCGATAATGATGGCAATAATGATAACAATGGCAATACTGATGGCAATATTAATAATGGGTAATGATAACAACAATAATGATGGCAATAATGACAATAATTATAGTAATGATGCTAATGACAACAATGATGACAATAATGATGGTGATAATGACTCACATGCAGGCTATGGCCCTTTCCTTGACCTCTTGATCAATGTCAGCAGCCTTCAAACGTCGGACAGTGCAGGCGTAGAGGCTCTTGACATAAGGTTTGTAGTCGAAGGTAGAGGTCACGTCTGAAGTAGATTCGCATGGTGTTTTGTCAGGTCATTCCATGAGATGTGGGTGTGAGCAAATGATGAGATGTGGGCGTGAACAAATGACAAGATGTGGGTGTGAGCAAATGACAATAGCTGAGTGTGAGCAAATGACAATAGTTGAGTGTGAGCAAATGACAAGATGTGGGCGTGAGCAAATGACAAGATGTGGGCATGAGCAAATGACAAGATGTGGGCGTGAGCAAATGACGATGTGGGCATGAGCAAATGACAAGATGTGGGCATGAGAAACTGGCAATAGCTGAGTATGAGCAAATGACAAGATGTGGGTGTGTCAAATGACAATAGGTGAGTGTGAGCAAATGACAAGATGTAGGTGCCAGTGTTAGGAAATTGATAAGATGCGAATGTGAGTGTGAGCAAACGACAAGCTGTGGGTGTGAGCAAACGACAAGCTGTGGGTGTGAGCAAACGACAAGCTGTGGGAGTGAGCAAACGACAAGCTGTGGGTGTGAGCAAACGACAAGCTGTGGGTGTGAGCAAATGACAAGCTGTGGGAGTGAGCAAACGACAAGCTGTGGGTGTGAGCAAACGACAAGCTGTGGGTGTGAGCAAACGACAAGCTGTGGGTGTGAGCAAACGACAAGCTGTGGGTGTGAGCAAACGACAAGCTGTGGGTGTGAGCAAATGACAAGCTGTGGGTGTGAGCAAACGACAAGCTGTGGGTGTGAGCAAACGACAAGCTGTGGGTGTGAGCAAACGACAAGCTGTGGGTGTGAGCAAACGACAAGCTGTGGGTGTGAGCAAATGACAAGCTGTGGGAGTGAGCAAACGACAAGCTGTGGGTGTGAGCAAACGACAAGCTGTGGGTGTGAGCAAATGACAAGCTGTGGGAGTGAGCAAACGACACGCTGTGGGTGTGAGCAAACGACAAGCTGTGGGTGTGAGCAAATGACAAGCTGTGGGCGGGAGCAAATGACAAGCTGTGGGTGTGAGCAAACGACAAGCTGTGGGCGGGAGCAAATGACAAGCTGTGGGTGTGAGCAAATGACAAACTGTGGATGTGTGCATATGACATGATATGGGCACACACAGGTGACAAAAGTGAATACACTACAAGATATCAAAATGCCTACTCCACAAAGTATATGTCTACAATGCTGACACAATTACTCTCACTATTATTGACTGTACCCTTACCTAATGGTCTGAGAACTTTCACCAATTGCTGGGTAACCAGTAGGGCTTCAGATGTAATTTTGTAGAAAGGGTCTCCAACTGCATTCACAATGGGCTTAAAAAAAAATAAATAAATAAAAAATATAACAGATTAAATGACTGTGTAAATTAACTCTTTCCGTATGTTTCGCCGCACTGTACATCACACCGATTTCAGCCGCGTACATTTCACTGCATAGTGCGTCATTCTCAATTTGATTAGTGTGAACTGTCATCAAACCATATTTTTTTTGCATGTCTTGTATCATCTTGGTATTGGTGAAATCTAATACCTTGTTCAATTATCTAAAAATCCATATATAACATGTAATATGTTAGATAAATATAAATATGTAGATTGATTCTTAAAAGCATGAAAAATTTTGTCTCTGAAATCTCTCCTGTTGCATTGATAAATAGCTTCCGTATGGAAAGAGTTAAATGTAAATTAACCTCAAGCCTAGTACCTAATTCTTTGAGAGTAGTGGCTACATTAACTCTTGGGTTTCAAGATGGTGCGGTCATGTTTGTGTCAACGTTAACTGTTACGTTTTTTGCTGGAAAGATGATTAATTATATCTTTCCAATGCCAATAAGTGTATAGATAGGAAGTTCAACTGTTGGGATCTTCCCCATTACAGCGGAGTATGTGCATGTGATCTGAAATCCTCTACAGTGTGCGCAATAGTGTTCTGTGTTGTTTGCAGTACACGTCATCATTAGAATACCAGTCAATATGGCGGATAGGTGGCTAGAACTATTGAGGCTCAGTCTAAAAAGTGTTGCTTGCTGCAACTTCCTCTTATTCCAAGTCTGGCTTGCTGCCTGAGCTATTGAGTTAGTGCTCTGTACACACTGTGAGCTGTTTTTTCATCTGGACCATGTTCGATATTTTTATTGCATATGATGAACAATGATAAAATATGACAATATTCCTTAACCTCAACTATTAAGATCAATGGTAGACAAGCCATGACAATATCCCTAAACCTGACCAAACTTAACTACTAAGATCAATGGTAGACAAGCCATGACAATATCCCTTAACCTGACCAAACTTAACTACTAAGATCAATGGTAGACAAGCCATGACAATATCCCTTAACCTGACCAAACTTAACTAACTACTAAGATCAATGGTAGACAAGCCATGACAATATCCCTTAACCTGACCAAACTTAACTATTAAGATCAATGGTAGACAAGTCATGACAATATCCCCTAACCTGACCAAACTTAACTATTAAGATCAATGGTAGAAAAGCCATGACAATATCCCTTAACCTGACCAAACTTAACTATTAAGATCAATGGTAGACAAGTCATGACAATATCCCTTAACCTGACCAAACTTAACTACTAAGATCAATGGTAGACAAGCCATGACAATATCCCTTAACCTGACCAAACTTAACTATTAAGATCAATGGTAGACAAGCCATGACAATATCCCTTAACCTGACCAAACTTAACTATTAAGATCAATGGTAGACAAGCCATGACAATATCCCTTAACCTGACCAAACTTAACTACTAAGATCAATGGTAGACAAGCCATGACAATATCCCTTAACCTGACCAAACTTAACTATTAAGATCAATGGTAGACAAGCCATGACAATATCCCTTAACCTGACCAAACTTAACTATTAAGATCAATGGTAGACAAGCCATGACAATATCCCTTAACCTGACCAAACTTAACTACTAAGATCAATGGTAGACAAGCCATGACAATATCCCTTAACCTGACCAAACTTAACTATTAAAATCACTGAGAGATGACCTACCGGCACCAGGACTTTGACATGAGGATGAAACACTTGGTGGTTGTGGTTGGCCAGGAGGGTGCTCAAGAAGGCCAAAGTGTCGATCTTCATGTTGGAGCTGGAGTTCTTGTCCCCGAGGGAGTACTGGACCCCAGGAATCAAGTTGCTGAGGTGCTGATCCAAGGCCCCTGGCAGCACAACAACCAACTCAGTCAAGAGACTGAAGCAGCCCTGTCTGGTCTTGATGCTCTTCTCCTTCAACTGACGATGGATGGCCTTCACAATATCTGGGATCTGAGCCTGCAGCATCTTGAGGGGTCTACCAAAGAAATATTGAGTAATTTTAGATAGAAGATAAGGTCTGTCAATGAAACATGGACAACATTTGTGTAGAAGATAAGGTCTGTCAATGAAACATGGACAACATTTGTGTTGAAGATAAGGTCTGTCAATGAAACATGGACAACATTTGTGTCGAAGGTACACTCTGTCAATGAAACATGGACAACATTTGTGTTGAAGATAAGGTCTGTCAATGAAACATGGACAATATTTGTGTTGAAGATAAGGTCTGTCAATGAAACATGGACAATATTTGTGTTGAAGATAACAATGAAACATGGACAACATTTGTGTTGAAGATAAGGTCTGTCAATGAAACATGGACAATATTTGTGTTGAAGATAACAATGAAACATGGACAACATTTGTGTTGAAGATAAGGTCTGTCAATGAAACATGGACAACATTTGTGTTGAAGATAAGGTCTGTCAATGAAACATGGACAACATATGTGTTGAAGATAAGGTCTGTCAACAAAACAATGAAAATAAACTGGTCAGAAAGCACTACTTTCTGGTTTAAAGAAGGACTACTTTGAAGATAAAAAAAGAAAATCATTGGAGTGCTCAGTGACTAATAATGGAAGAAATTGGTTATCAATATCAAACAGTGAAAGGAGTAGATGGATGGTAATTGCAGGACAAAATCACTAATGTAGAATTATGGGAAAGTGCCAGTCAAATACTAGTGGAAAAAGAGATATAACGAAGATAATGGCGCTAGACAGGACACACACTGTGGAAACCAAGTATTACACAACAAGCCCTTTTTTTTTTTTTTTTGGGAAACCACAGGGGAAGTGACAAAGTGGAAGACCAAAACATTCTTAGAGAAGACAGGTGGAAGCAGAGATAAAGAAGTAGAAGACATGGAATGATCTTAAAAGAATGGCAAGAAACGGAATGGCTTGGAAAGTGTTTGTTAAGACCTATGCTCCACAGGGAGCTGAAAGGAAGAAGAATAAAGGAACTGATTATCAATGACAAATAAGGAACGGACTTGGTCATCAATATCAAAAGTTGAAAGAAACTGAAGGGGTTGGAGGTGAGATGTTGACAGCTGGACAAGAATCCCAGGTTTGATTTCCACCACAAGAGCTAGAATTTAAACAACAAAAATCGAATCCATTGTTTTTTAATTTGCTTTACCCTCCCCTGGTTTCTAGTTAGTTAGATCTGATGACCCTCTTGAATAAAAGAGAAAAACATGAGGTTGCATGTGCACATTATTTAAAAACCCTTGACGGTTGGAACTCAAAGAGAGTAGGCTAAAAGTGGCAACTGCCTAGGAAAAATTAACAGGAAAAATTAACAGGAAATTCATAGGAAAAATTAACGGGAAAAATTCATAGGAAATCAATAGGAAAAAATCATAGGAAAAAGTCTAACCAAAACATTAAAACTCTTGACAAAAAAAATATGAGAGTACCTCTGAAATCAGAGAATATTTACCTGTATGATGGGGGGGGGGGGGGGGAGAGGGAGGGAGACACCTGAGCACATGGCTTGATGGTGTGAAAAATAGGTAAAAGTGATATTCACACAAAATTCAGTCCCTTGGGACATTGCTGGCGATATAAAGCTGGCGTATGTAAATAAACAAACAAACTAACAAAAGGAACTAAATATTAATGCCAAGTGTGTGTTGGAAGGTCTTAGTCAGCAATATCAAATATTATAGCACAAGAAAGGTGGCAGAGGCAGACCAAGACTAATGTGGACGAGTAATATCAAAGGATGGACAAACCAGCATATGACAACCTGCACCATCAAAGCAAGAGACAGAGCAGAATGGCGCCCCATGGTAGCCAACCTTCGTTGCGGAGATGGCACTGAATGATGATAATAGCACAAGAGGAGATAATCCCAAAACTATCATCTCTAAACTGTCAGAACTCACCCTTCCTCTTCACGTATGTTGTCACTGCCAACAACAACCACTGGCCTGGTCTGCTTCAGTAAAGCAATGTAAGCATGGAAAATGTCTGACTTGACATTTTCTTCCCTCTCTGTGGATATATGGCAGTCAAATGTACATGATAGAGAGACATTTTAGACTCAGTCAAAATAGAACACAATCTAAAATTGTCAAGGACTTCAGGTCTATATGGCAGTCAAATGTACATGATAGAGAGACATTTTAGACTCAGTCAAAATAGAACACAATCTAAAATTTTCAAGGACTTCAGGTCTATATGGCAGTCAAATGTACATGATAGAGAGAGAGAGACATTTTAGACTCAGTAAAAATAGAACACAATCTAAAATTGTCAAGGACTTCAGGTCTATATGGCAGTCAAATGTGCATGATAGAGAGAGAGACATTTTAGACTCAGTAAAAATAGAACACAATCTAAAATTGTCAAGGACTTCAGGTCTATATGGCAGTCAAATGTACATGATAGAGAGAGAGACATTTTAGACTCAGTAAAAATAGAACACAATCTAAAATTGTCAAGGACTTCAGGTCTATATGGCAGTCAAATGTACATGATAGAGAGAGAGACATTTTAGACTCAGTCAAAATAGAACACAATCTAAAATTGTCAAGGACTTCAGGTCTATATGGCAGTCAAATGTACATGATAGAGAGAGAGAGACATTTTAGACTCAGTAAAAATAGAACACAATCTAAAATTTTCAAGGACTTCAGGTCTATATGGCAGTCAAATGTACATGATAGAGAGAGAGAGACATTTTAGACTCAGTAAAAATAGAACACAATCTAAAATTGTCAAGGACTTCAGGTCTATATGGCAGTCAAATGTACATGATAGAGAGAGAGAGACATTTTAGACTCAGTAAAAATAGAACACAATCTAAAATTGTCAAGGACTTCAGGTCTATATGGCAGTCAAATGTACATGATAGAGAGACATTTTAGACTCAGTAAAAATAGAACACAATCTAAAATTGTCAAGGACTTCAGGTCTATATGGCAGTCAAATGTACATGATAGAGAGACATTTTAGACTCAGTAAAAATAGAACACAATCTAAAATTGTCAAGGACTTCAGGTCTATATGGCAGTCAAATGTGCATGATAGAGAGAGAGAGACATTTTAGACTCAGTAAAAATAGAACACAATCTAAAATTGTCAAGGACTTCAGGTCTATATGGCAGTCAAATGTACATGATAGAGAGACATTTTAGACTCAGTAAAAATAGAACACAATCTAAAATTGTCAAGGACTTCAGGTCTATATGGCAGTCAAATGTACATGATAGAGAGAGAGACATTTTAGACTCAGTCAAAATAGAACACAATCTAAAATTGTCAAGGACTTCAGGTCTATATGGCAGTCAAATGTGCATGATAGAGAGAGAGACATTTTAGACTCAGTCAAAATAGAACACAATCTAAAATTTTCAAGGACTTCAGGTCTATATGGCAGTCAAATGTACATGATAGAGAGAGAGACATTTTAGACTCAGTCAAAATAGAACACAATCTAAAAATTTCAAGGACTTCAGGTCTATATGGCAGTCAAATGTACATGATAGAGAGAGAGACATTTTAGACTCAGTAAAAATAGAACACAATCTAAAATTGTCAAGGACTTCAGGTCTATATGGCAGTCAAATGTACATGATAGAGAGACATTTTAGACTCAGTAAAAATAGAACACAATCTAAAATTGTCAAGGACTTCAGGTCTATATGGCAGTCAAATGTACATGATAGAGAGAGAGACATTTTAGACTCAGTCAAAATAGAACACAATCTAAAATTTTCAAGGACTTCAGGTCTATATGGCAGTCAAATGTACATGATAGAGAGAGAGACATTTTAGACTCAGTCAAAATAGAACACAATCTAAAATTGTCAAGGACTTCAGGTCTATATGGCAGTCAAATGTACATGATAGAGAGAGAGACATTTTAGACTCAGTAAAAATAGAACACAATCTAAAATTGTCAAGGACTTCAGGTCTATATGGCAGTCAAATGTACATGATAGAGAGACATTTTAGACTCAGTAAAAATAGAACACAATCTAAAATTGTCAAGGACTTCAGGTCTATATGGCAGTCAAATGTACATGATAGAGAGAGAGAGACATTTTAGACTCAGTCAAAATAGAACACAATCTAAAATTTTCAAGGACTTCAGGTCTATATGGCAGTCAAATGTACATGATAGAGAGAGAGACATTTTAGACTCAGTCAAAATAGAACACAATCTAAAATTGTCAAGGACTTCAGGTCTATATGGCAGTCAAATGTGCATGATAGAGAGAGAGACATTTTAGACTCAGTCAAAATAGAACACAATCTAAAATTGTCAAGGACTTCAGGTCTATATGGCAGATAAGCGGCAGGAACCACTGAGGCTCTGTCAGAAAAGTGTTCCTTGTTGCAGTTTCCTCATATTTCAAGTCAGGCTTACTGCCGGAGCTACTAAGTTCAGAGCTCTGTGCACACTGTGAGCTGTGTTTTTCATCTGGATTGTGTTTCAACATTCTGAGTGCTTACAATAAATGATGATATCGTATGACGAAGGACAGTTCAGCTGCATTCACTTGGCCTTATGTCTTTTGGCCAAATTGCGATTGAGCTATTATGGATTTTAATTAGTTTGCAGTGATACTACTGAGAGATAAGATCAGAAATGAAGAACTGAGAAAAAAGCTAGGAATAGCCCCCGCCATAGAATATATAAGGAAACAACAGATAAAATGGTTTGGCCATGTGACAAAGCAGAAAGATCAAAACACAACACAACGAGCCTTCAGCAAACGTTGTGAGAACACCAGATCCAAGGGACGACCACGAAAAAGATGGGTCGATGGAATATTAGAAGCACTAGGAAACATAACAGCAGCAGAGGCGAACAGAAAAGCAAAAGACCGCAAATTGTATCTCCCCTTGACTCTGAAAGGCAGATGAGGAAGGAAAGAAGAAAGCAGTGATACTGGGGCCTTTGACTAACCATAACCATAACATTCTCATATACAATAAAGAACTCTTTAGAAATGCCATTTACTTTCCTAGATCAAGTGTTTACAGGGTCATTATTAGCTCACACACAGGGGAACAAAGTGGTCTAGAAGTAAGACATTAACAGTTGGACAGGAAGGTCCTAGGTTCGAATCCTGCCATCGGCGATATAAATTTTCAAAATGGAATCCACTGTTAATTTGTGGTATTATCCCCTCCCCTGGTCTCTAAGTAGAGAGTTTAGCCTTCTTCTTTCTTTTAACTTTCAGCTCATTGTGGAGCATAGGTCTTCAAAAAACACTTTCAGCTCCTTGTGAAGCATAGGTCTTCAAAAAACACTTTCAGCTCCCTGTGAAGCATAGATCTTCAAAAAACACTTTCAGCTCCTTGTGAAGCATAGGTCTTCAAAAAACACTTTCAGCTCCTTGTGAAGCATAGGTCTTCAAAAAACACTTTCAGCTCCTTGTGAAGCATAGGTCTTCAAAAAACACTTTCAGTTCCCTGTGAAGCATAGGTCTTCAAAAAACACTTTCAGCTCCCTGTGGAGCAGAGGTCTTCAAAAAATACTTTCAGCTCCCTGTGGAGCATAGGTCTTCAAAAAACACTTTCAGCTCCCTATGGAGCATAGGTCTTCAACAAACACTTTCCAAACCGCCGGTTTCTTGCCATTCTTTTTAGATCATTCCATGTCTTCCCCATCATCTTCATCTCTACTTCCATCCATTTTCTCCAAGAATATTTTGGTCTTTCTTTTTGTCTTTTTCCTTGAGTCTATCCTTCCTGGATAACGGTAAAAAAAAAACAGGAGGTCCGATGTGTACGAGCAAATGTTAAAAAATCTTTGGCAGCAACAATTAAAAAAAAAGTAGGCCAAAAATGGCTCCTACCCAGGCAAAATTGTTAAGCAAATCTACACACAGCAAAGACGGATGTGTTGGGCTGAAATGCAAACCAGCAACACAATACAGACATGCCAACTGAACAGGTGAACACGGAGAATAACAAGAAGCTCGCACTGCTGCAGGATCTATCTCCCTCTTCTTCTTTCGCCCAACACCTATACCTCTTCATTGTCAGCTCTTTAACTCTTTCCATACGTTTCGCCTCATAGTGCGCCACACTCAATTTGAGTAGTGTGAACGCCATCAAACCATATTCTTTTTACATGTCTTGTATCATCTGGATATTGGTGAAATCTAATACCTTGTTCAATTATCTAAACATTCATATATAATATGTTAAATGTTAGATAAATATAAATATGTAGATTGATTCTTAAAACCATGAACAATTTTGTCTCTGAAATCTCTTCCGTTGCATCGATAAAAAGCTTCAGTACGGAAAGAGGTAAATAAGCACTGATGAGTTGTGGCACTGTTTGTAGCAGCCGGCAATTGTGTGAGTATTTCAGCACCAATGAACTCAATTCATACAACATCCGGTTTGTGTGTGGGCCGAGATGGCTGCTTATTTACATCAAGTTCAGGACTCGTAGCTTTTTCGTAGTGTTTTTGGTTTTTCTCAATTATCTCATTTCAGATCTTCTAATCCTCTTGTCTTCTTAAGAAAAAGAGTTCTTAAATGTTATGTAGAGCCAGTCTTAACATATGGACGTGAATCATGGACAATGGGACAACAGACAAGAAAATCACTGGAGGCTGTAGAAATGTGGTTTTACAGAAGAATGTTGAGAGTACCATGGACAGCTAAGAAGAGTAATGAAAAAGTTCTGAGAGAGGTCAAAGCAAAAAGAGAGCTAATTTCCAATATCAGGAAGAAACAATCATCATTTTTTGACCATGTAATGAGAAGAGAACAACTGGAAAAATTGAGGGACGAAGAGATAGAGGGAAGCAAAGAGAAAAAATAACAGACAGCTTAAGAGAATGGCTTGGCAGAAGATCAACAACAGAAATGATAAATAACTGTCGTAATCGAAAGTTGTGGAGAGACATGATCACATACGCCAGCAGGCACAGTACTTGATGATGATGAATCCTCTTGTGTCATACATTGAGGGCAAAGTGCGACATAAATGACAAAGAGGTTTTTTTAAATTTTAAACCCAGTCTGACAAAGGAAGCCACATTCAGCATGAGGACAGTAAATGAAAACTACACAGAAGTAACCAAACCAATATAATATGCCTGCTTTATAGGCTACACCAAAGCTTTTGATAGATTACTCCATAAACAACTTATATACTGCAAAAGAGAGATACATCTGGATGACACAGACATACAAGTAACATTTAATTTATATTGGGAGCAAACAACAATAATAAGATATAACTCGACACCCATTGATATAAAAAGAGGAGTACGACAGGGATGCATCCTATCACCAAGCTTGTTCAATCTATACACTGAGCAAATCTTTAAAAACATCACAGAGATGCCAGGCATAAACATTAATGGAAATATAATCAATAACTTAAGATATGCTGATGACACTGTTCTACTAGTAGAAAATCCTTAAGATCTACAACAATTACTTAATGTGATAAACATGACAAGCAAAAAATAAGGATTCTATATGAATATCAAAAAGACTAAAACTATGATCGTAAACAAAGATAATACTCAAAACCTACAAATGAATATCAAAGTTAAAGGAATAGACCTGGAGAGAGTTCAGAGCTACCATGGATATACTATAACCAGTGATGGAAAATGGAAAACTGAAATAAACAAAAGAATAGAAAAAGCAAAAAGTAATTTTAATGACATGAAAAATATACTAACATCAAAATAAATAACAAAAGGGTTAAAACTAAGAATAGCAAAATATATCTTCTCAACATTCATGTATGATGCAGAAACATGGACATTGGACAAGAAAATAGAACAGAAAATTGAAGCCTTTGAAATGTGGATTTATAGAAGAATAGGAAGAATATAAATGGAAAAAAGTAATCAAACGATAAAGTCTTAAAAGAACTAAAAATGAAAAGAGAACTACTAAACACAATTCAAACAAGACAAATGAGATTTTTGGGCATGCTAAAAGACATAGAAGTCTAGTAAAGTAATTTTGGAAGGGTAAATACGAGGTAAAAGAAGCAGACCAAGATTAACATGGACGCATAACATCAAAAGATGGATAAGTCAGCCTATGACAACCTGCACCATCAAAGCAAGAGACAGAATGGAATGACACTTCATGGCAGCCAACCTTCGATGTGGAGACGGCACTCGATGACGAGAACCTTCTCAAACGCTGTGTGAGAGCGAGAATTACCTTTGAACCTAGTAATTAGAGCAGGTGAGACAGTCTTGTAGAACTCTGACAGCATGTCATGACGAGTGCTGACGACAGCCTCCAGACACTTGGCAGCCGACCTACGAACCTTCCAGGTCATGTCATCATCATCACTGTATTCGTCCTCAGATTCTCTGCTCAAACAGGACAAGAGGCAAGAAATCAGCTCACACAACTAAGTCATGTTTCCCATTATAGACTCATGTTTCCTGTGAGAGCTAATGTTCCATATAATAGTCTAATGTTTCCCATTATAGACTCATGTTTTCTGAGAGAGCTAATGTTCCATATAATAGTCTAATGTTTCCCATTATAGACTCATGTTTCCTATGACAGCTAATGTTCCATATAATAGTCTAATGTTTCCCATTATAGACTCATGTTTCCTATGAGAGCTAATGTTCTGTATAATAGTCTATAATGTTTCCCATTATAGACTAATATTCCATTTAACAGATCTACTGGTCTCACAAATAATGTTCTCTATAATAAGGTAAACATTACCTAAAACACATCTATATACAAAAGAACACAGTAATTGTTCTCTATTGAAATATTCCTTAAAACATATCTAATATTCACTATAACAAAGTTAATATTTTATATAAATTATTCTCTAAAACACATCCAATATTCACTATAACAAGGTTAATGCTGCTCTCTATAAAATATTTTCTAAAACACATCTTATATTCACTATAACAATGTTAATATTCTCTATAAAATATTCCCTAAAACACATCTTAAAACACTCTAAAACATTTAATGTACTCTATAACAGGGCAAATATTCCCCAAACACAACAAACACTCATAATAACACACTCAACATTCTCTATAAGTAAATGTTCCCTTCACACCATGCTAAGTGTATGGGGAATATGGTTTTAGTGACCACATTTTATCTAAGACCACAGCACATTTTTCGGTGATGTGATCGGTATCATGCCAGGTCGCCTTTACGTCCAAGAAAAATCTCTAGCACCCATTTTTAGCAGCTGGGTGAACCATGAAGCCTTGTTGGTCTGTAAAAAAGATTATTATTTCTGGGGATCGAATCCAGGCCCTTCTAATCAGGAAGCAAGAAGTTTAACCACTCAGCCACCGAGGCCCAACAATTTCTATAAAAGTAAAAAAAAAGTAAAGTACCCCCGTCACGCCAAGTGGCGTATAGGGAATGTGGTGTTCATCATCATCAAGTACCAGGCCTACTGGCGTAGGTGATCATGTCTCTCCATAACTTTCGATCTCGACAGCTATTTATCATTTCTGTTGTTGACCTTCTGCCAAGCCATTCTCTTAAGCTGTCTGTTATTTTTTCTCTTTGCTTCCCTCTATCTCTTTGTCCCTCAATTTTTCCAGTTGTTACAATATATTCCACCTGTTCTTTTCTCATTACATGGCCAAAAAATGATGATTGTCTCTTCCTAATATTGGAAATTAGCTCTCTTTTTGCTGTGACCTCTTTTAGAACGTTTTCATTACTCTTCTTAGCTGTCCATGGTATTCTCAACATTCTTCTGTAAAACCACATTTCTACAGACTCCAGTGATTTTCTAGTCTGTTGTCCTATTATCCATGATTCACATCCATATGTTAAGACTGGCTCTACATAACATTTAAGAGCTCTTTTCTTCTTTAACTAGATCTTGTACAAAAGTTTATTCACACAGTTCTTGAGTGACACTTCACAACTCAACTGGATACACATCTTGGACGCATATTAACTTAGTCATTACACACAATAGATCTTGATTTCCTTAATAACCACTGGTCTCTTTTGAGACTCAAAATGTCTACATCTTGCTAACCACTGATCTCTTTTGAGACTCAAAATGTCTACATCTAGCTAACCACTGATCTCTTTTGAGACTCAAAATGTCTACATCTAGCTAACCACTGGTCTCTTTTGAGACTCAAAATGTCTACATCTAGCTAACCACTGATCTCTTTTCTTCTTCTTCTTTCCTTCCTCATCTGCCTTTCAGCGTCGAGGGGAGATATAATTTCCGGTCATTTGATCTTCTGTTCACCTCTGCTGCTGTTATGTTTCCTAGTGCTTCTAATATTCCATCGACCCATCTTTTTCGTGGTCGACCCTTGGGTCTGGTGTTCTCACAACGTTTGTTGAAGGCTCATTGTGTTGTGTTTTGTCTTTCTGCCTTGTCACATGGCCAAACCATTTTATCTGTTGTTTCCTTATATAGTCTATGGCGGGGGCTATTCCTAGCTTTTTTCTCAGTTCTTCATTTCTGATCTTATCTCTCAGACTGTTTCCTGTCATTCGTCTAACACATTTCATCTCTGTAGAGGTTATTTTTCTTATTGTTCTTGCATCTAAGGTCCAGGTCTGGCATTGGTAGCACAACGTTGGGATGAAGATTGTATTGTATAATGCTCGTTTTGCCTTCAGAGTTATTTCCTTGTTGGACAATAGTAGTGATAACTGTCCGATGATTTGACATGCTTTGTTGCATCTTGATTCTATCTCTGCTGTTTGAGAATTATCGTTTGTCATTAGACTTCCTAGGTATTTGAATTTCTCTACTTGTTTTAGTTGTCTGCCTTCTATAGTTATGTTGATGTTCTGTTTATTTTTGGCGACATTCATGACTTCTGTTTTGTTGATTTTCATGTATTTTGTGCCTGAGATGTTGAGTTTGTTTAAGTGTTCTTGTAGGTCTTCTATTGTTTCATGTATTAGTGCCTGATCGTCTGCAAATAGAAGCTCGTTGATCTCCTCTGTCTCTGATGGGTTGGCTAGCTTGCATATATGGTCCATGTATGTAATAAACAGTAGGGGGGGATTGTACGCACCCCTGTCTTACGCCTGATCTAACTTCGAAGTGGTCTGTGTAGCCTGCTGCTGTTCTGACCCTGCAGCTGCTGCTGACGTAGAGACTTTTAATAAGGTTGGTTAGATGTTGGCTTACTCCGTATGTTGTTAGTATCTCCCACAGTTGTTCTCTGTTTACTGTGTCGAATGCTTTTTCCTGGTCAATGAAGGCTATGTATAAGTTTTGATTGTGTTCTGTCGTTTTTTCTGCAAGCTGTTTTAGTGTGAATAGTGCGTCGGTACATCCTCTGTTTTTTCAGAACCCCATTTGAGAATCGCATAACTGTAGTTCTATTATTGGTCTCAGCCTTTTTTCCAAGATTTTGGCGTATAGCTTTCCTACATAGCTGAGAAGAGATATACCTCTATATTGATTGCAGTCTTTTATGCTACCTTTCTTTTTCCATATCGGTATGATGATTGCCTGTTGCCAGTCTTCTGGGGCTTGTTGTTGGTGCCATGCTGCATTAAATATTCTGTGCAGCCATTGCATTCCTGTTTCTCCTGCTGCTGCTATTATTTCTACTGGTATGTTATCTATCCCCTGTGCTTTATTTCTTGGATCTCTTTTGAGACTCAAAATGTCTACATCTAGCTAAACACCTTCATCTGAAATAAACCTTTTGAATAATTCTTGACTAAAACATCACTGAATGTTTCTCAAAGTCTCAAATCCCAAATAAAGTCCTAAGCTGTCTCTCTGAACCTAATGTGACTCCACTGACTCCCCTATTTCATCTCCTCTGCCATCTGACTCCGTTTCTGAGCTCTTTTTCTAGCCTAGACAATCTTAGCACCTGCTATGTTAGTTTTTGCATTTCCACCATCTTCCATTAACCGCATACAAGCACTTGACCTCAAAGGCAAGCCCAAACTAAATTTAGGTGAGTTGTTTATGAGTTATGCAACATCTAGCTGCCGAAAGATTATCTTAACTTTTTACTTGTCTTTAGTTCCTAGCATTATCATCGACTCGTAGGGATTCTAAAATCTATCTATCTATCTATTGACCTTTCGAGCCGTAACCGGCCCATAGGGCGTAGACCAAGATACACCTTCTCCTATATGAATTTTTGTTCTAGCAGTTTTCTTTTAAAGATATTTTATCAAATCTCGCCATCTGTCTCTGTTCTGTGCAAGCAGTTCTATCTCATTGAGGGAGCCGATTCCTGCTGCTCTTGCCTCTCTCATCAATGTTCTTCTCAGTGTCTCCCTGGGTCTTCCTCTTTTTCTTTTACCTGTTGTTTCCCATATGAGGGCTTGCTTTGCTATTCGATTATTATCTCTTCTCATCACATGTCCAACGTATGACCATCGTCTTTTCTTTATTACTGAAGATATTAGTGGTTGATTGGCGATTTCTCTAATTTCCTCGTTTGTTTTGAATTCGTTCCATTCTATACCAAGTATTTTCCTTAGACATTTATTTTCGAATGCGTTCAACTTTGTTTCTATATCTCTTGTTGTTTTCCAGCTTTCACACGCATACGTAAGGGTTGATAGTACATTTGATTTGAATAGCCTAAGTTTTGTGTTTGTGCTAATGAGTTTTGATTTCCACAACTTTTCAAGGCTTCTGAAAGACATTGCTGCTTTAGCCAGTCTGATTCTAATTTCTTTGCTCGTATTCTAAAATAGTTTGCTATAAATAACTTGGTGTAAATCTTCTTGTGAAATGATGTGATTTCAAGGGATCGCCTCCAAAAGAAAAGGAAAATTATATCTCACTGAAATCTTTTATTTTTGCTACAAAAAAGAAAAGGAAAATTATATCTCACTGAAATCTTTTATTTTTGCTACAAAGTAATCGAACACCATTACCTAATGTCAAATTCTGTAAAAATAAACATTTTGCTAAAGATTTACACTTGTTTCAACTTACAAAAGGGAGCAGCGATAGCTCAGTGGTTATTGAACTGGACTACAAAGGGCAAAAGAGTCGGGTTCAATCCTGATCGAAGGCTTCCGAGTTCACCCAGCCTTAAATGGGTACTGGATTTTCTTCTGGGAAAGTAAAGCGGCGCGAGCGTAACACCGACCACATCACCCTAAAAATCATGTGCCGAAGGTCTATACAAAGTATGGTCACTAACACCATATTCCCTAAATGCCACTTGGCTTGATGGGGCACTTTACTTTTTTTTTTTTTTTAACAACTTACAAAAGTGTCTAAGCAAGTAACAAAAAAGCAACCTGGTGATCGTCAGCTGTACAGTCAAATGGACACTGGTCCTTTTAAAGAAATCCAGCCATACAGCTCACTCGCCATAGGTAGTTAAAGTGTTAAATCCGGTGTAACCAACAATGATAATGTAACCAACAATGATGGTGTAACCAACAATGATAATGTAACCAACAACGATGATGTAATATTATTACAGACAGTAGTTGACTTTGATGAGGAAAAAACTGAATAAAAACTCAGACAAACAGAATGGAAAACTTACTCATCATCATCCTCATCTGGTGTGTCTGTGTCCATGTGTTCGTCCTCGTCATCATCATAATTATAGTTTGGGTCATGACAAATGTACTTCAGACAAATAATCACAATCTGAAACAAAACAAAGGTTAGCTCATTAATTTGCAGAACTCATCACACTGGGCAATCCTTGTACTTTTGTATATGATCACCATCATGCATGGCATAAATGACAAATGAAGAATGTTTAAAGAGCTGAAGAAACCGGAAACATTATCAAAATCATAAGAAAACAATCTACATTTATTGGCCGTTTTATGTGAAAGAAAGCATTGAGAGTACTATTACAAATGGCAGAATGAATGGAAAGAAAGCATTGAGAGTACTATTACAAATGGCAGAATGAATGGAAAGAAAGCATTGAGAATACTATTACAAATGGCAGAATGAATGGAAAGAAAGCATTGAGAATACTATTACAAATGGCAGAATGAATGGAAAGAAGAGCAGAGGAAAACCAAGAGAAAAATTAATGAACAGATTATCCACATGGCATAATAAAAGATCACATCACAGACTGAAATTAAGACAAGCACGAATGACTGAGAGATGTGGAGAGAGATTATCGCCTACGCCATTCAGCAAGGCAGCTGATAATGATGATCAGCACAGTACTTAGACAGTCTTTATTAGATCATCAATCTCTTCCCTGATTATACGGAAAGATCTTGGCACATAAACCTGCACTCACAATCAATCAAAACATTAGACCCTTTTTGGAGCATAGGCCACGGACAAGGTCTGTCCCTCCATCCCTAATCTTGGTCTATTTCTTTCAGTCTAGGCCGATGTTTTTAAGGCATCCCATGACTTCTTCTCTTTGTGCAATCCTGGGATTTCCTAGCTTTCTCTTCCCCTGTGGGTTCCACGACAGTGACTGTTCAGCTATACTGGCATCAGGTTTTCGTAGTGTGTGTCCAATCCATTTTCTATTCATAAACTGTTGCTCAATTGGCCCTTGTTTTGTTCTTTCTCATTAATCAAAACATGATTTTACCACAAGTCATCTTCATCTCTGGGTAGTGAGATCCAATGCCTAGCCCTCTCAGATAGCAGTGAAATAGAGGAGGCCCAGTGTGCACCTTGCACATGTTAAAAGCCCTCTGGCAGTTAAAAGTAAAAAAAAAGTAGATTAAATGTCTTACCTGAGCAAATCTGTAAAGTAACTAAAAGTCTACTAAATCCATAGATGGATGTGTTGGGCTGAAAGGTGTAAATATGGTGACCTGCAATAAACTACCGTCACACAGTGTATCTACATCCACATAGCGGTGAATGCAAAAGAAGTATCACAGTTAGAATTGTCATCTATGGAGAAAATAAGTAAAGTTGACAGTGTCAAAAAAATTTGCCAATGACACCGATGCAATTTGGTGATATGAGGTGGAGCAAATATGGGAAATCCTTGACTGCAATCAAACTGATTCCATGGACAGAACATAATTGAATATAAATTCAAGGGAGACAACTATACGGTTATGTCCCAATAAAAATACTTTTAATTTATTTTCACAAACTAAAGACCAAGAGAATCGCTACCCAGATCAATTAATCTGTCTATCTATCGACGTTTAGGGCCATAGTCGGCCCATAGGGCATAGACTTATATACTCTTACCCTGTTTTGAAACTTTCTTTCTAGCAGTCTCAATCCGTGCAATGATCTTTTATCAAATCTCGCCATTTGTCTCTGTTCTGTGCAAGGATCTCGATCTCAATGAGGGAGCCAATTCCTGCTGTCTTTGCCTCCCTGAACAATTAATAGGGAAGGATAAACCATGGGGCTAAGAAATAACCTAGAACTAGCAGCAGAACACCAATCCTGTAGAATTAAGATTTCCGCCCTATGTGCTGTCTTCAGCCCGAGAGGAAGACGAATGAATGAATGAAACTAAAAGAACAAAAATGTGAACTACATAACACAAAGAGATTTACTTACATCGGGAATAAAGTCGGAGACTTCTTTAGGGCACCTCCTGACAAAAGACTCAAATGCCTGAAGACAAAACTCTGTGAGTTCATCATCATCAGTCTTACAGAACTTGACTATCAAAGGCACCATCTTATCCAGGTACTCTCCAAAACGTCCACCTGCTTGGCGACTAAAAAGAGCAAAGAACAAGCACAAATATAGGTCAAACAGGTGTTTATGTTACAGCCAATTGTTGCAGGTAATTGTTTTCCCTGTTCTGTTCCATTTCAAATAATGTATTAAAAATTGTAATGTCATGAAAAATACACTCTAACATCAAAACAAATAACACCTGAGCTAAAACTAAGAATAGCAAAAATGGAATAAATCTTCTCAACATTCCTGTATGGTAAACATGGACATTAGACAAGAAAACAGAACAGAAAGTTGAAACCTTTGAAATGTGGATTTATAGAAGAATAGGTAGAATTGGATAGAAAGAAATGAAAACAAACGATGAAGTCTTAAAAGAACTAAAAATAAAAAGAGAACTACTAAATACAATTCAAACAAGACAAATGAGATTTTTGGGGCATGTTAAAAGACACAACAGCCTACTAAAAGTAATATTGGAAGGAAAAATTCAAGGTAAAAGAGGCAGAGGCAGACCAAGACTAACATAGACAAGTAGCATCAAAAGATGGACAAGTCAACCTATGACAACCTGCACCATCAAAGCAAGAGACAGAGTGGAATGGCGCTCCATGGTAGCCAACCTTCGATGCGGAGACAGCACTCAATGACGATTATGATTTAAAATTTAAAACAAGCCCAGTTAGGAAAATACTCTTTAGTCTGGCAAATCTGATCAATTATTTGACCTCAACAATTATTTATTTAAAAAAACAGTACTTGAACTAAATCATCAAAATGAAGGAACAACTATTTCATCCCAACAATAACAGTATCAGGTAGGTCAAAATTAAAAAAGGCGATTGACTTATTATTTTGTTCATACAAACAAATTTGAAAATCAAGCAAGTCAGCATTATAGCCATAAATTCAGGATGAAAACACAAACTATAAATTAATTAACCAAGGACCTCCATCATTACATTGTGAATAAACACATGAAAGGATCTCCATCATTACATTGTGAATAAACACATGAAAGGATCTCCATCATTACGTTGTGAATAAACACATGAAAGGATCTCCATCATTACATTGTGAATAAACACATGAAAGGATCTCCATCATTACGTTGTGAATAAACACATGAAAGGATCTCCATCATTACGTTGTGAATAAACACATGAAAGGATCTCCATCATTACGTTGTGAATAAACACATGAAAGGATCTCCATCATTACATTGTGAATAAACACATGAAAGGATCTCCATCATTACATTGTGAATAAACACATGAAAGGATCTCCACCATTACGATGTGAATAAACACATGAAAGGATCTCCATCATTACGTTGCGAATAAATACATGAAAGGATCTTCACCATTACATTGTGAATAAACACATGAAAGGATCTCCATCATTACGTTGTGAATAAATACATGAAAGGATCTTCACCATTACATTGTGAATAAACACATGAAAGGATCTCCATCATTACATTGTGAATAAACACATAAAAGGATCTTCACCATTACATTGTGAATAAACACATGAAAGGATCTCCACCATTACATTGTGAATAAATACACACCTGATGGCTCCTACACATTGGATGTAGGTGCGAGTTGTTGATGTGGATGAGTTCTTGGTCAGCTCTGCCAGCAAGAACTCTATCAGCTCATGGAACAAGGAAGTGCTACAGCTCATTACCAGGTGGCCTGAGGAATGAAAGAACACCCACTCCAATATATATATGTACAAACATGTACACCTGAACACAAACATGTACACCTGAACACAACCATGTGCACAAACATTGCAACAACAGATCACCACTCACTAGAGAATGAAGGAACACCAAAAATACATAGATTTATCATCATTCATTATAGAGTGAAGAAACACCTGTACAAAAATCATATAAATAGATCACCACTCACAAAATAATAAAGTAACACCAAAAATCACATACATAGATTACCACTCACTAAATAATAAAGTAACACCAAAAGTCACATACATAGATCACCACTCACTAAATAATAAAGTAACACCAAAAGTCACATACATAGATTACCACTCACTAAATAATAAAGTAACACCAAAAGTCACATACATAGATCACCACTCACTAAATAATAAAGTAACATAAAAAATCACATACGTAGATCACCCCTCGCTATGGAATGAAGGAAGAAATGTCTCAGAGATCACCATTTTCTACAGAATGACTTAACATCTACAGTACAAACACATCACCACACCCTGTGTGACGGAATAAACCTGTACAAACATTTCATACACAGATCACCACTTTCTAAACAAAAGAAGAAATATGTATTGTAACAAACACTTGACACCATGCAAGTCCTAGTAGCTAGTTGCGGACAGCATTTGTCCGTGTACTAGTGACCCAGGTTCAATTTTTCTTCGAGGTGGCAGGATCACCAAACAATAAAAACAGGAAGTTGTAACATCCTCACTCAGAAATGCAAGAAAATACTAAACACATGGACAAGAATGCTTGAAAAGAAAACATTTAGCAAATGTCAGGGATGATTGAAAATACTAGCTTGAAAAGAAAACATTTAGCAAATGTCAGGGATGATTGAAAATACTAGCTTGAAAAGAAAACATTTAGCAAATGTCAGGGATGATTGAAAATACTAGCTTGAAAAGAAAACATTTAGCAAATGTCAGGAATGATTGAAAATACTAGCTTGAAAAGAAAACATTTAGCAAATGTCAGGAATGATTGAAAATACTAGCTTGAAAAGAAAACATTTAGCAAATGTCAGGAATGATTAAAAATACTAGCTTGAAAAGAAAACATTTAGCAAATGTCAGGAATGATTAAAAATACTAGCTTGAAAAGAAAACATTTAGCAAATGTCAGGAATGATTAAAAATACTAGCTTGAAAAGAAAACATTTAGCAAATGTCAGGAATGATTAAAAATACTAGCTTGAAAAGAAAACATTTAGCAAATGTCAGGAATGATTAAAAATACTAGCTTGAAAAGAAAACATTTAGCAAATGTCAGGAATGATTAAAAATACTAGCTTGAAAAGAAAACATTTAGCAAATGTCAGGAATGATTTAAAATAATACTAAGTAAATGGGCAGAAATTCAAGGATAAAATGAAAACTGTGTTCTACAAAATTCTAAAAATAACGGCTAGGAATCCTAACAAAATATCCAAAATAAAGGGTCAGTAATCCTAGAGATCATATAAAAATACAGGATCACTGATCCTAAAAAGCAAAGAATACTGTTTGAATATAAATATTTAAAATACTAAAACTATGATTATAAGCAGAGAAAGCATGAAAAATATACAAGTGGATATTAAAGTACATGGAAGAAACTAGAAAGAGTTCAAGAATAGAGCTATCTTGGACATACAGTAGCAAATGATGGAAAATATAAGACAGAAATAAACAAAAGAAAAATAGAGGTAAAAAGTAACTTTAACAACATGATTGATATACAGTAATCCCTCAGTTGTCGCGGTTAATAGGGACCAGAACCGGCTGTGATGAGTGAAAAACTGCGAAGTAGTGTCACCCTTTCATTTTTAACATACGTACCATTTTTGTGTATATATAATATCAATAAGTGTATATGGAACCATATAAGTGCATATGTTATCATTAGAACATTAAAGAATAGTTTCAAACATGTAAATAAAATATTAATAGTATAAATAACATAAACAAAATAATGTTTTTTTAATAATAATATCTCAATTTTGAATTTTTGAACAATCCGCGATGTACTGAGGCCGCGATAAATGAACCGCGAAGTAGTGAGGGATGACTGTACATCAAAGGTGATAACATCAGAGCTAACACTACGAATTGTTAAATGTTATATTTTCTCAACTTTCTTGTATGATGCAGAAACATAGACATCAAATAAGAAACAGAGAAGAAAATCTTAAACCTTTGACATATGCATCTATAGGAAAATGGGGAAAATTGTGTCGAAGGAAAAAGAAGACAAACAAGGAAATTCTCAATCAGCTGGAAATGGAAAAAAAAAAAAAAAAAGAAATACTTAACACAATTACAAAAAGCAACTGAAATTTCTGGGGCATGTGAAGAATACCTGCTAAAAGTCATCTTGGAAGGAAAAGTACAAGGCTGACGGAGCAGACCAAGACTAAAGTGGACTGAAACAGCAAAAGATGGACAAGTGAACCTATGGCAGAATGCGCCATGAAGACAAGAAACATTGTAAAATGGCGCTCCACTATAGCCAACCTTCGATGTGGAGATGGCACCCAATGATGGTGAATGGACCCTAGAAAATTATAAATAAATAGAGGGTCAGCTATACTAGACAGCAGTAACAGAACTGACCTATAGCAATGATAGCCCTTTTCCTGACGGCCAATCGTGGGCTAGCTAGCTGTGGCAGCAGTGCTTGTTTGATGGTCATGTGGAAGCTGATGAGAAGACCTGGGGAGAATAAAACACATTTGGCATCACATTCTTAGTTAGTCCTTCTTGAGCCAAAGACAGAAATCAAAACTGGGGAAAACAAAACACATTTGGCATGACTTTCTTAGTTAGTCCTTCTTGAGCCCAAGACAATAATCAAAACTGGGGAGAACAAAACACATTTGGCATCACTTTTTTAGTTAGTCCTTCTTGAGCCCAAGACAGAAATCAAAACTGGGGAGAACAAAACACATTTGGCATCACTTTCTTAGTTAGTCCTTCTTGAGTCCAAGACAGAAATCAAAACTGGGGAGAACAAAACACATTTGGCATGACTTTCTTAGTTAGTCCTTCTTGAGCCCAAGACAGAAATGAAAACTAGGGAGAACAAAACACATTTGGCATCACATTCTTAGTTAGTCCTTCTTGAGCCCAAAACAGAAATCAAAACTGGGGAGAACAAAACACATTTGGCATCACATTCTTAGTTAGTCCTTCTTGAGTCCAAGACAGAAATCAAAACTGGGGAGAATAAAACACATTTGGCATGACTTTCTTAGTTAGTCCTTCTTGAGCCCAAGACAGAAATCAAAACTTGGAACTTTTACCCCATTTTGTGAGATATGATCCTATAATACAAAAATACTCGCCACGTTTCAACAAATTTATCGGTTCTCTGAAATTTTTTTCTCAGCCGTCGGCGACATCAAGCAAATCTTTGTGGCTCAGGAAATTCAGCAAATAATGCTTTGAGGTAGCCGAACATACTGACAAATTTACAGTATCCGTCTGAATAGACAAAATAGCACCTCCGTCCAAGCGGTCAATTTTGGGTCATAACCTTAGACAGAAAATCCCCTCTCTGTGTAATTGGTAAACACACATTTGTGTGTCAAAAACTCAAATAAAATACTATTTTTAGCACTCCTAATGTTACAATTAAGTGGTAATATTTTGTATTACAGAATGTAACGAAGGGAGCCACAGGTAAGTATCGTAATTAAGGTTAAGATTGAGAGAAATGTACTAGGTTCATCTTCAGTCATAAAAGATGCAAATTTATTTCCAGATGATACCTAAAATGTAACTTTTTAGATGAGAACTAGCAGCTGTGCACTGAGGTCTGAGCGAACTCTTGTTCGATGAGTGATGAGGATAACCCATTCACTAACACTAATGGGTGAATGCTAAGTAGAATTTTTTTAAAAAGACCGTATGATAAAGAATCAGTATAAACCAATCATGTGCTACAAACAGAAAGCATGTAGTTACAGCTCGGACAAACTCACCTCCAAATCGACTCAGCAAATCTCCAAGAATATCCAAGGCTTCCAGCTGGACGGATACATCTTCTTGCTGAAAGAAAACAACGGAAACAGATCACAAGAGGTGCTGAAACCATCCAACAAATGCCATGTGCTAAAACCACCCAACAAACGCCATGAGAAACTGAAATATGCCCACCTTGTCACATCTAAGTTATTTCACAACCTTTCTTCATGTATTGAGTTATTTGTGAGTTATCATCATTGCACTCTGAACATGTCTTGTGTTTTGTTCTCAGATTCCATTCTCAGCATGTACTGCAACACACGACTCCAGTTTTGTGAATGTTCAAAGTTAGCACCATTTGTAATCATCTTCTTCCTTTGTGTACACTATTAGATATCAATCTAATTAGATCAAAGAAGGCATGCCAACAAGCAGGAAAAACAAAAAAAAACAACAACAAAAACAGAATCAAAGAAAGCACTAGCTAGCTCAAGGCTGATGACATCTCCAAACAACTTATTAAAACAGGGCATAGGTGATAGCCACAAGAGCCTTCCTGTTCATTTGCTTGGAACCTCAGAACGAGATCCTCAACTGGAATTTTACCTGATCCAGTCACATTCATCAGAGGTTCCCATTCTTGGGAGGTGGCTACAGAAAAGTTCCAAAACAATGCTCAGAAAACATTACAGGCTTATGTTATTTAAACTTGGCCACTGTCACTTCTGAAGTAGTACCTATTTCACTCCTCAAATGTACATAGCAATTTAAGGACCTATTCCACTCCTCGAATGTACACAGCCATCCCAGCACCTATTCCACTATTCGAATGTACACAGCCATCCCAGCACCTATTCCACTATTCGAATGTACACAGCCATCCCAGCACCTATTCCACTATTTGAATGTACACAGCCATCCCAGCACCTATTCCACTATTCGAATGTACACAGCCATCCCAGCACCTATTCCACTATTTGAATGTACACAGCCATCCCAGCACCTATTCCACTATTTGAATGTACACAGCCATCCCAGCACCTATTCCACTATTCGAATGTACACAGCCATCCCAGCACCCATTCCACTATTCGAATGTACACAGCCATCCCAACACCTACTCCACTATTCGAATGTACACAGCCATCCCAGCACCTATTCCACTATTCGAATGTACACAGCCATCCCAGCACCTATTCCACTATTCGAATGTACACAGCCATCCCAGCACCCATTTCACTCCTCAACGGCTCAGTGAATGTCTTTTCTACCCAAGCTCGTGACACTTGATCAAAAATAGAGGCATGTTCAATACCAGTATGATGTCACCTGTAGCACCAAAGGAGCACCTCTTCAGTTTCAATTTCAGTACAAGGAACAATGCAAAGTCGCAAAAGAATTTGGAGGGTACAGGACTACTGGCATGTTGTTTGATAAGATGTAAAGAGACTGAGCTGAGTTGGCATGATGTCATGTTGCGACAGCAAATTGTATTTGCACCACAGTTTCTGTCTTTTTCATTGCACAAATTTGTCAACCATCATATTAATTGCAAAGGGTCTTAAAAGTATGTAGAAAAAAAATAAGCAGAAAAAAAAACTTCACAAACATGGATACCCAAGGAAAAAGACAAAGAGGAAGACCAAAATATTCTTGGAGAAGACAGGTGGAAACAGATATGAAGATGGGAGCCAGTGGTTGGTTGTGCTAAACACTCCAAAGTATGGTGACAGCTGTACAAGGAAGGAACATAACACAGTACTGACGTTTCCGCCTGTGGTCTTCTTCAGAATACAAGGACAACGACAACAAACAGTGAAGCACAATTATTTACAACTACATTTTAGATGATCGAGTGGAGGGCGAGGAAAGTAGGATGTTGAAATAAGAAAGGAGAGATAAGAGAGAAATGAATACTACATGAGGAGAGGTAGGATGAGCGTCAAGATATGTAAAATAGACAAATGTATCATAAAAGGCACTTAGCTCAAATAACAAGTCTGTCCTCCATGATGGAACACATCAGAATGACTATGAGCGTTTAGGCTGTGTCTAGAAGGTAACACGTGACGGAAACATGCGAGTATAGAAGGACAAAAGGCCTGTGTCGTGGGAACACCAATCTGAGGGAGGGGCGGGGAAAGAAAGGATAGGCGAAGCTGCCAAACTACTATGAAAAAGATGGTCACTGGTGAGAGGAAAACTAGAGGCCCAAAACTAATGGCCCGGAGGGCCAAAAATGCTAGCAAACAAAGACCAGGGGGAAAAAAAGGGGGGGGGGGGGGGGGGGAGAAGAGTGGCCTCATAAATCACTTGGACAATGCAAGTGAAAGATCCTGCAAGAGGTTAAAAGAAAGAGTGAATGAAAAGACAAAGTAGTGAACTGGGAGATGGGTGAGAGAGATAGACTCTATAGAATGGATGGCCTGGGAATGGATGAATTGAGAGGTAGGTCAACAAAGGGAGGGAGAGAGATGAAGTGAATACCAGAGGAAGAGAGATAAGGAGAGGAAGAATAAGATATGAAGATGATGGGGAAGACATGGAATGAATTTAAAAGAATGGCAAGAGACAGAATGGCTTGGGAAGTGTCTGTTGTTGATGACCAATGCTCTACAGGGAGCAGATAGGTAGAATTAAGTAAGTAAGTATATTAATTACAAAGTGTCTCAAAAGTGTGTAGAAGCTAACCATGTGAAGACATCATGATGTCATGTGTCACACAAACCCAGCACACTACGTAGCGTTGACCTTCAGATTGTAGCGTTGACCTTCAGATTTTCAAGTACATATGTCAAGTGGTTATATCATGGTTCACATACAGTCCAGGAACGTTTCAAAAATAATGGGATAATTTTGTTTTTTTTTTTAAGTGAAATGTGCCAATGATTTTCTTTAAATTAAATGTGCCAATGTTTGTCTTTAAGTGAAATGTGCCAATGTTTATCTTTAAGTGAAATGTGCCAATGTTTGTCTTTAAGTGAAATGTGCCAATGATTTTCTTTAAATTAAATGTGCCAATGTTTGTCTTTAAGTGAAATGTGCCAATGATTTTCTTTAAATTAAATGTGCCAATGTTTGTCTTTAAGTGAAATGTGCCAATGTTTGTCTTTAAGTGAAATGTGCCAATGATTTTCTTTAAACTAAATGTGCTAATGTTTGTCTTTAAGTGAAATGTGCTAATGATTTTCTTTAAATTAAATGTGCCAATGTTTGTCTTTAAGTGAAATGTGCCAATGATTTTCTTTAAATTAAATGTGCCAATGTTTGTCTTTAAGTGAAATGTGCCAATATTTGTCTTTAAGTGAAATGTGCCAATGTTTGTCTTTAAGTGAAATGTGCTAATGTTTTGTCTTTAAGTTATATAATGTATATTAACCATCTCCTGGTTACAATCAAAATCACAACATCTCTGCTTAAAATTAAAAGTTCTGTACCTCTTTCTTGAATTTACATATCTATATAAAAGTAAAAAAGTAAAGTACCCCTGTCACGCCAAGTGGCATATAAGGAATATGGTGTTAGTGACCATAAATTTTACAGACCTTCAGCACATGATTTTTGGAGTAATGCGGTCGGTATTACGCCTGTGCCGCTTTACTTTCCCAGAAAAAAATCCAGTACCCATTACAGGCTGGGTGAACCAGAAGCCGTCGGTTGGGATCGAACACTACCTCTTGCCCTTTGTAGTCACTAGCCACTGAGCTATCATGGCGTGAGTTTATTAAAAATGGAATAGGCAGCAAACGACACTGAGAGGAAGCAGAACATACAAGCAAGACAGTCAGCCGACGTGTGAATAGACAAAGTAACACCTCGGGGGTTTCAAGTCATATATTGAACCTAAGCCAGGAAATGATTACTGCTGATTACAGTCATAATCTAGGGTTAAAATTAAAACAAGGCATGTTTCGGGATAAACTATGAGATTTCCAATCTTCAGCACTGTTTAGAGTGCAATAATTATTATCTAATACTATAACAATTGGGAGCCGCGGTAGCTCAGTGGTTAGTGAACTGGACTACAAAGGACAAGAGGCGGGATTCGATCCCAACCGACAGCTTCCGGTTTACCCAGCCTTTAATGGGCACTGGAATTTTTTCTGCGAAGTAAAGCGGCACGGGCATAATACCAACCACATTACCCCAAAAATCATGTACCGAAGGTCTGTAAAATTTATGGTCACTAACACCATATTCCCTATACGCCACTTGGCATGATGAGGGTACTTTACTTTTTTTTTTTACTATAACAATGAGTTTATTATTGATTGTGTGCTTTTATCTTATGCACCCTAAGTCATGGACCACCGCTGCATTTAACAAACCTTTGATATGGCGTTGGTGAGCCTGGTGGTGATCTTCTTACAGATGCTGGCAGCCAAAGTAGTGGACGATGGAGGCAGCTCACTGATGACAGTCTTGAGGCCTGCACAGGATTGGGTAGTTGTTGAAAGTTTGGCATGGAGGTTCACAGAATTGATATGATACATTCAACTATAGATATTAGTACAAATTTAAACTGTATCCATAGAAAAAAGAAGGAAAAATTTGGTGGAAGGAAAACAAAGAAAACGATTAGTTCTGAAATAACTGAAAATTTAAAAAAATACCTTAACACGATTAAAAAGAAACAAATTAAATTTTTGGAACATGGGAAAAGACACAATACACTACTAAAAGACATCTTGGAAGGAAAGGTGCAAGGTAGACGAGGCAGTGGCAGACACGACTAAAGTGGGTTGATAAACATCAAAAAATGGACATGTGAACCTTTGATGCATGCACCATCAAGACAAGATACAGAGTAAAATGGTGCTCCATGGTAGCCAATCTTTGATGCAGAGATGGCACCCAATGACTATGACCCTTCATCATCTATATAAATAAGGTCACATTATCCACTTCCCCGAAGACATGATGGAAATTCTTTTCATTTAAAAAGAAAATGTTTTTACAACACAGTCTTACATCAATTTTGTGTCCAATAAAGTTGTTAACATCAAGTTCAAAATGGAATATTACAACTGCAAAAATGGAGATATGAGAGGATTAGGAGGTATGAGAGGCATAGGAGATATGAGAGACATAGGAGGTATGAGAGGCATAGGAGGTATGAGAGGCATAGGAGGTATGAGAGGCATATGAGGTATGAGAGGCATAGGAGATATGAGAGGCATAGGAGGTATGAGAGGCATAGGAGATATGAGAGGCACAGGAGATATGAGAGGCACAGGAGATATGAGAGGCACAGGAGATATGAGAGGCACAGGAGATATGAGAGGCACAGGAGATATGAGAGGCATAGGAGATATGAGAGGCATAGGAGATATGAGAGGCACAGGAGATATGAGAGGCACAGGAGATATGAGAGGCACAGGAGATATGAGAGGCATAGGAGATATGAGAGGCATAGGAGATATGAGAGGCATAGGAGATATGAGAGGCACAGGAGATATGAGAGGCATAGGAGATATGAGAGACACAGATGTAATATCAATTCTGAGAGATCTGGAAGCAGAAAATACATGATTTGAATATTAAACAGTGGTGGGAGCTAACAACATCCCATAACATGCAATGGTAAATAAATGCAACGACAAATTCTGAAAAAGGAAGACCTAAAAAAAGATGGATTAACAAAATATCAAACACAAAACAAACAGTTATGTATGAAGCATGCTGCAGATTGTTGTCAAGAACAGCCTGTTTTCCCATAATTCAGTAGGTAGGTCACTGACCTGCCTTACATTTGATTTCTCTCCACTACACTGGAATTCTTAACAGAGTCCGACTAATGATAATCTTGAAATAAAGATTAACGAAGTACATACATGAATTATTGAAAACAGAGTCCGACTAATGATAATCTTGAAATAAAGATTAACAGACAGCCATGGATTATTGAAAACAAAGTCAGACTAATGATAATCTTGAAATAAAGATTAACAGACAGCCATGGATTATTCAAAACAGAGTCCGACTAATGATAATCTTAAAATAAAGATTAGAGGACGGCCATGGATTATTCAAAACAAAGTCCGACTAATGATAACCTTGAAATAAAGATTAACAGACAGCCATGGATTATTCAAAACAAAGTCCGACTAATGATAATCTTGAAATAAAGATTAACAGACATCCATGAATTATTGAAAACAAAGTCCGACTAATGATAATCTTGAAATAAAGATTAACAGACAGCCATGGATTATTCAAAACAGAGTCTGACTAATGATAATCTTGAAATAAAGATTAGAGGACGGCCATGGATTATTGAAAACAAAGTCCGACTAATGATAACCTTGAAATAAAAATTAACGGAGGAAGGCCATGGATTTTTTCAAAACAGAGAAATTTGGTTTTGGCAGACAAGGAGACACAAGCGCAATGAACCACTGACTTCTTTTTTACTAGTTCATGAAGGGGAGAAAGAGAAAGCAGTAAGGCATATAGAGAACAGCAAACAGTGTAGAAGTGATCAACAAAGTGTTGTCTGTCTTAATGATTTGTGAAGTAGATTAAAATGTTGCCCAAATATAACAGATAAATGAGAAGTGTTGTCAATCTGAAAGATTTGTGAAGTAAATGAATAATGCTGTCCAATTACAACAATAGATAAATAAGGTGTTGCCAGTCTAGAAGATTTGTGAAGTAAATGAATAATGTTGTCCAATTACAACAACAGATAAATAAGGGGTGTTGCCAGTCTAGAAGATTTGTGAAGTAAATGAATAATGTTGTCCAATTACAACAACAGATAAATAAGGGGTGTTGCCAGTCTAGAAGATTTGTGAAGTAAATGAATAATGTTGTCCAATTACAACAACAGATAAATAAGGTGTTGCCAGTCTAGAAGATTTGTGAAGTAAATGAATAATGCTGTCCAATTACAACAATAGATAAATAATAGGTGTTGCCAGTCTAGAAGATTTGTGAAGTAAATGAATAATGCTGTCCAATTACAACAATAGATAAATAATAGGTGTTGCCAGTCTAGAAGATTTGTGAAGTAAATGAATAATGCGGTCCAATTACAACAATAGATAAATAATAGGTGTTGCCAGTCTAGAAGATTTGTGAAGTAAATGAATAATGTTGTCCAATTACAACAATAGATAAATAATAGGTGTTGCCAGTCTAGAAGATTTGTGAAGTAAATGAATAATGTTGTCCAATTACAACAGATAAATAAGGTGTTGCCAGTCTAGAAGATTTGTGAAGTAAATGAATAATGTTGTCCAATTACAACAACAGATAAATAAGGTGTTGCCAGTCTAGAAGATTTGTGAAGTAAATGAATAATGCTGTCCAATTACAACAATAGATAAATAAGGTGTTGCCAGTCTAGAAGATTTGTGAAGTAAATGAATAATGTTGTCCAATTACAACAACAGATAAATAAGGGGTGTTGCCAGTCTAGAAGATTTGTGAAGTAAATGAATAATGTTGTCCAGTTACAACAACAGATAAATAAGAGGCGTTGCCAGTCTAGAAGATTTGTGAAGTAAATGAATAATGTTGTCCAGTTACAACAACAGATAAATAAGAGGCGTTGCCAGTCTAGAAGATTTGTGAAGTAAATGAATAATGTTGTCCAGTTACAACAACAGATAAATAAGAGGCGTTGCCAGTCTAGAAGATTTGTGAAGTAAATGAATAATGCTGTCCAATTACAAAATAGATAAATAAGGTGTTGCCAGTCTAGAAGATTTGTGAAGTAAATGAATAATGTTGTCCAATTACAACAACAGATAAATAAGGGGTGTTGCCAGTCTAGAAGATTTGTGAAGTAAATGAATAATGTTGTCCAGTTACCAATGCTGGAGATATCTCTGAGCTGCTCCTTGTCTGAGAGCATGTTGCTGCAAAGAGTGTCCACAATTGTCTCCACCTGAAACTCCTTGACCTTGCTCACTAGAGGGCCCAAGCTGTTAACAAAGGTATTAGAACATGACAATTAACAGCATGAATCTATCTATTCTATCTATTGACCTTTCAATCCATAGTGGCCCATAGGGCACAGACCCAGATACTCTTTCTCTTCTTCTTCTGCGATCATGACTCTGTCAGAGTAGGATTCTGGACTCTCTCATGAAGGCAGCTGTCTGTTTAAGTGATTCGGTTGCCCCGTATAGCTTCTCTTCCAGGGAGGTGGGTGTGGTCTACAGGTTAGATCCACTCTGACTGATTACATGTTAGAGTGTTGCACTGTGTTCCGCGCCATTGGCCCAACGCATCTGATTTTATTTAGGTTTGCTTTCCTTAGACTTTGATTGTCCCCAATCTTCCTGCAAGGCAGCGGCTTGTCTTTTCTGTAAGGGGATTCCGCCCTAAGAGGTCTGCCCTCCCCGATATACGAGCACCATCTGCCCGACTCTTTCTCTTCATTTTTATTCTAGTTCAGTTTTCAATCTTTGTAAAGATCTTTTATCAAATCTCGCCATTTGTCTCTGTTCTGTGCAAGCAACTCTATCTCACTGAGGGAGCCGATTCCTGCTCCGATAACAGCATGAATACTCAAATTAAATTTTGTGGGGCTGGGTAGTCTAAAGGTACGATGTCACCTTCTGGACAGGAAGGATCCATGTTCAAAGAACCATCACAGACGGTGATTATTAAAAAATTTTTTTTTTAATTAATCTGGTTTTTTTTTGTGACGTTACCCTCGCCTGGTTCGTTATGGAATGTTACCCTCACCTGGTTATAAAGACAAGTGGAAATGAATTTAAATATTTGGGAACATTGTTAACCTCAAATGGTAGATGTACAACAGAGGTGAGATGCAGAATGGCTCAGGCAAAAGTAGCTTTCCAAAAATTGAGGAAGATACTGTGTAATCCATTTTTGACAACTGAAACAAGAAAGAGTTCTTAAATGTTATGTAGAGCCAGTCTTAACATATGGATGTGAATCATGGACAATAGGACAACAGACAAGAAAATCACTGGAGTCTGTTGAAATGTGGTTTTACAGAAGAATGTTGAGAATAGCATGGACAGCTAAGAAGAGTAATGAAGATGTTCTGAAAGAGGCCTAAGCAAAAAGAGAGATAATTTCCAATATTAGGAAGAAACAATCATCATTTTTTGGCCATGTAATGAGAAGAGAACAGCTGGAATATATTGTAACAACGGGGAAAACTGAGGGACTACGAGCTAGAGGAAAGCAAATAGAAAAGATAACTTAAGAGAATGGCTTGGCAGAAGGTCAACAACAGAAATGATAAATAGCTGCCGAGATCGAAAGTTGCAGAGAGACATGATCACCTATGCCAGCAGGCCCGGTACTTGATGATGACCCTTGCCTGGTCTCTATATAGTAAGATCTGCTAGCCCTCTCAGATAATGACATTTAATAGGAGGTCCTGTGTGTACTTGTACACATTTAAAAATCTTTGGCTGTTAAAAGTAAATCAAGTTGGCCATAAATTTAGCCATTGCCCTGGCAAAATTGTCACAAAAAAACTTCCCACATTGTGGAACCCAGGACATGGTACAGAGTTCATGCATGTGGGTCAGGATTCTCCTCGGGTTTCTCAAGGGGATATTGGAACATATATGGATTCATCCAGTGTTAGGTGATGATGATCCTAATACAAACAAATCTACAGGCAATTTCAATTAATACAATAAAAATATATAATATGATAATATGGTCTGTGACGTCGACAGACGGTAGCAAGCAATCATGATAAGTCAGTAGTTTGGTAAAAAATATTAGTGTCTTATGCTGGATGCTGCTTTGCTGAACAGCTTTTCTCATGGCTGAATCTGCCAATATTGGACAGAAATATCCAATACAGATGTATTTATGATGCCTGGCCTCGTCTCCTTTTTCCTGCACCTTTTGTCTTCTGAATTTGATATCAGCACTGCCTCGAAAGTTGCTGTGCTATTTTTTTTTTTTTTTGTTCTCCATGTGCTACGATCTGCAGCCAGATTTTCCCAGTCTCTTTCACTGATAGGGGGAGCCACGATAGCTCAGTGGTTAGTGAATTAGACTACAAAGGACAAGAGGTAGGGTTCAATCCCAACCGATGGCTTCTGGGTTCACCCAGCCTTAAATAGGTACCGGATTTTTTCTGGGAAAGTAAAGCGGCATGAGCGTATTACTGACCGCATTACCCCAAAAATCATGTGCTGAAGGTCTGTAAAATTTATGGTCACTAACACCATATTCCCTATACACCACTTGGCAGGACGGGGTTCTTTACTTTTCACTGATAGAGAATTCCCTCAAAGAAGCCCTCCTTATATTTCAGCATTGGTCTGCCCTTTTGTCTCTTTCCATCCTTAAGTTCGTCATACAGTATTTGTTTGGAAACACAAATCTTTGCTATTCTTCTAACATGACCCAGCCACCATAGTCTATGACTCCTACGTGCAGTAAAATATAATAGTTAAAGGTTGATCATAAAATAAAAATATACACCCCAGTAATAAAGAACCAAAATAAGCATCAAGACATCATCTCATTCAACGTGTCTGAAGAACACTCACACAACATTGACCAGATAAAATCAGCAATCAAGAACTGCTCAAAAGGTGCAGCTAAGAGGAGATGTACACAGTTATAAGAGCAAATAAAAGAGAGCATAGGTCATGTGATCAGGAGTGATCCAGAAACAATCACAAGAACTGTCATGCAGTGGTCTATGCTCACAGTGATAAATGCAAATGATACAGCTGGAAAGAAATTGAATGTGTTCAGAAGACAACAAAATAATATTTCCATTTAAAATGGGACAAAACTGACACTTTAATTAAAATGATGAGGGCCAGGAAATACCAAAATGTATAGCCAGGAAATACCAAAATGTATAGCCAGGAAATACCAAATTGTATAGCCAGGAAATAACAAAATGTATAGCCAGGAAATACCAAAATGTATAGCCAGGAAACACCAAATTGTATAGCCAGGAAATAACAAAATGTATAGCCAGGAAATACCAAATTGTATAGCCAGGAAATACCAAAATGTATAGCCAGGAAATACCAAAATGTATAGCCAGGAAATAACAAAATGTATAGCCAGGAAATACCAAAATGTATAGCCAGGAAATACCAAAATGTATAGCCAGGAAATATGAAAAAAAAAAAGGTTTGTCATTAAATTACAAGAATCTCAACAACAACAAAATTGCTACCATTGCATAGAAAAAAGGGCTCACTCTACGCCTACCATTTAACTGTCAGCTTCTGAACCTCTAGAACACCTACCATTTACCTGCCAGGTTCTGAACCTGTAGAACACCTACCATTTAACTGTCAGGTTCTGAACCTCTAGAACACCTACCATTTACCTGCCAGGTTCTGAACCTCTAGAACACCTACCATTTAACTGTCAGGTTCTGAACCTCTAGAACACCTACCATTTACCTGCCAGGTTCTGAACCTCTAGAACACCTACCATTTACCTGCCAGGTTCTGGACCTCTAGAACACCTACCATTTAACTGTCAGCTTCTGAACCTCTAGAACACCTACCATTTAACTACCAGCTTCTGGACCTCTAGAACACCTACCATTTAACTACCAGCTTCTGGACCTCTAGAACACCTACCATTTAACTACCAGCTTCTGGACCTCTAGAACACCTACCATTTACCTGCCAGGTTCTGGACCTCTAGAACACCTACCATTTAACTGTCAGGTTCTGAACCTCTTGAACACCTACCATTTAACTGTCAGGTTCTGAACCTCTAGAACACCTACCATTTAACTACCAGCTTCTGGACCTCTAGAACACCTACCATTTAACTGTCAGGTTCTGAACCTCTAGAACACCTACCATTTAACTGTCAGGTTCTGGACCTCTAGAACACCTACCATTTAACTGTCAGCTTCTGAACCTCTAGAACACCTACCATTTAACTACCAGCTTCTGGACCTCTAGAACACCTATCATTTAACTACCAGCTTCTGGACCTCTAGAACACCTATCATTTAACTACCAGCTTCTGGACCTCTAGAACACCTACCATTTAACTGTCAGGTTCTGAACCTCTAGAACACCTACCATTTAACTACCAGCTTCTGGACCTCTAGAACACCTACCATTTAACTGTCAGGTTCTGGACCTCTAGAACACCTACCATTTAACTGTCAGGTTCTGGACCTCTAGAACACCTACCATTTAACTGTCAGGTTCTGAACCTCTAGAACACCTACCATTTAACTACCAGCTTCTGGACCTCTAGAACACCTATCATTTAACTACCAGCTTCTGGACCTCTAGAACACCTATCATTTAACTACCAGCTTCTGGACCTCTAGAACACCTACCATTTAACTACCAGCTTCTGGACCTCTAGAACACCTACCATTTAACTACCAGCTTCTGGACCTCTAGAACACCTACCATTTAACTGTCAGGTTCTGAACCTCTAGAACACCTACCATTTAACTGTCAGGTTCTGAACCTCTAGAACACCTACCATTTAACTGTCAGGTTCTGAACCTCTAGAACACCTACCATTTAACTACCAGCTTCTGAACCTCTAGAACACCTACCATTTAACCGCCAGCTTCTGAACCTCTAGAACACCTACCATTTACCTGCCAGGTTCTGAACCTCTTGAACACCTACCATTTAACTGCCAGGTTCTGAACCTCCCCATTTTTGTCCTCCAGCAGCTTCAGCAGCATCTTGACCACCTACATGAAGAAGAAAACAAGATCAAGCAAGCACTGGCCACTTCACTTGTTCATGTGTCAAGATGTTGGGTAAGTATACGTAACATATTTCTCCTATTCTGTGAACACTGTGCTATGAACATCAAATATGGACATTAGAAACAAAGGACAAAACCAAGACCACATTAATGTTGATAATTGTAATGTGAGCTCTTAGATTCAGATGGTGATGTGGTGGCTTTATTAATTTCTCAGGTTCTGCTGGAAAGACTTACCTATCTCCCACTCCCACTATCATTAAATGGTAAAAGACTTACCTATCTCCCGCTCCCACTATCATTAGGTGGTAAAAGACTTACCTATCTCCCACTCCCACTATCATTAAGTGGTAAAAGACTTACCTATCTCCCACTCCCACTATCATCAAGTGGTAAAAGACTTACCTATCTCCCACTCCCACTATCATTAAGTGGTAAAAGACTTACCTATCTCCCACTCCCACTATCATTAAGTGGTAAAAGACTTACCTATCTCCCACTCCCACTCCCACTATCATCAAGCAGACTTACCTTTCTTCTATCACTATCATCCAGCAGTAACAGACTTACCTATCTCCCACTCTCATTAAGCAGACTTACCTTTCTATGACTATCATCTAGCATTAAAAGACTTACCTATCTCCTACTCCCACTATCATTAAGCAGACTTACCTTTCTATCACTATCATCCAGCGGTAACAGACTTACCTATCTCTCACTCCCACTATTAGTAAGCAGTCTTACCTTTCTATCACTATCATCCAGCAGTAACAGACTTACCTATCTCTCACTCCCACTATTAGTAAGTAGTCTTACCTTTATATCACTATCATCCAGCAGTAAAAGACTTAGCTTTCTCTCACTATCATCAAGCAGACTTACCTTTCTCTCACTATCATCCAGCTGTAAAAAAACTTACCTTTCTCTCACTATCATCCAGCTGTAAAAAAACTTACCTTTCTCTCACTATCATCCAGCTGTAAAAAAAACTTACCTTTCCCTTGCTATCATCAAGTAGACTTACCTTTCTCTTGCTATCATCAAGCACATTTACCTTTCACTCACAATAATCGAGCACACTTACCATTCTTTCACTATCATCAAGTGGTAAAAGACTTACCTTTTTCTCATTATCATCTAGTGGTAAAAGACTTACCTTTCTCTCACTATCATCTAGTGGTAAGACCTTTCTCTCACTATCATCTAGTGGTAAGACTTACCTTTCTCTCACTATCATCTAGTGGTAAGACTTACCTTTCTCTCACTATCATCATCCAGCTTGATTGAATCCTTCTGCAGCTCAGCCATCAAGTCATTGGTAGCCATAAAACGAAAATCCTTGTCCGTGGAAGTCATCTACATCATACGAACATTAAAAAATATATTAGTTTGTGCTTGGACCATCATCTCTATACTTGGACAACATAAACTAGCATTCCCTATACCTTTCATGATAACAAAGAAATGCTTTCATTATATTTCTCTGAAGCAACAGTGAGAGTTATTATTATGGATCCTGAATTGCTGTACATGGCATTGTCAATCTGGGGGGGCCTGTGGACTATCTTCCCACCCCAGGATGAAGTTTGTACACCCTTCATCATCTCGGAACTTCCCTTGATGGCAGACTGTGACTCTGCTTCTGCCGACATGACGATCATACATGTTTCCATTCCTTCAGGCTGGGAGTCAGACAGGATTCACATCGGCCCATTCCCCATCATCTAGTGTCTACTGGCCCATTCCCCATCATCTACTGTCTACTGGTCCATTCCTCACCACCTAGTGTCTACTGACCCATTCCAAACCACCTAGTGTCTACTGACCCATTCCTCACCACCTAGTGTCTACTGACCCATTCCTCACCACCTAGTGTCTACTGACCCATTCCAAACCACCTAGTGTCTACTGACCCATTCCTCACCACCTAGTGTCTACTGACCCATTCCAAACCACCTAGTGTCTACTGACCCATTCCTCACCACCTAGTGTCTACTGACCCATTCCCCACCGCCTATTGTCTACTAGTCCATTCCCCACCGCCTATTGTCTACTGATCCATTCCCCACCGCCTATTGTCTACTGACCCATTCCCCACCATCTACTGACCCATTCCCCACCGCCTATTGTCTACTGATCCATTCCCCACCGCCTATTGTCTACTGATCCATTCCCCACCGCCTATTGTCTACTGACCCATTCCCCACCATCTACTGACCCATTCCCCACCGCCTATTGTCTACTGACCCATTCCCCACCATCTACTGACCCATTCCCCACCACCTACTGTCTACTGACCCATTCCCCACCACCTACTGTCTACTGACACTTGCTCTGCTCTTTAAGGGGTATCATGTGTAGGTAATTTGTATTGACAGAGAATCCTGGGTTGGCTGTGTATGTGCAGGTTGTCAATAGGGCTGTTGGATATAGAGAATGCTGGTCTTCTCATCAAACTGAAGCCAATGATCCCCTGTTTGTGCCAGTAGGGGGGTCTCAAAGTGATTTAGGAACTGCAAACTTCATCCCATCCACACAGAGTTTCTATAGAGGTAGTATTAAGACAGATGAAAAGTACACTCACTCAAGAAAGAGTGAGGGTGAGTGGGTGAGGACCATGGTGTGTATCATGCACCGGTGGGCTCTGGTAATACGTCTATAGGGGCTCACCTCCTTCCTGCGCAATAATAGCATCAGGAACTCGGTTGCACCCACTGACTTTGCAGAAACAGGGGTGGACCACATATAGAATCACATAGGGGATCTCAAAGCTATTTAGGAACTACAAACTTCACCCCATCAGCAGGGGGTTTCTATAAAGGTAGTATAAAGACCTCCTGTGTGTTACCGGGGCCTCATTATGTGGGAAGTAAAGAATAGTGACACTGTGACCTTCCAGGCATGCCGTAAGAGGTGACTAAGGAGGTTGATCGATGGCTTGACAAGCTGTCATTGTAAAAGGTATTGTTATGGAAACAGACATAGATTTTAGAAGCAGAGATCTCTGCAATATGTGCCATTTTGGCACGCAAGGTTTCTGTTTTTGAGATTGTGGTTCTGCCCTATGTGCCGTCTTCGGCTCAAAAGGACAATAGATAGATAGATAGTATTAAGACAAGAAAATAACACTCACTCAAGAGAAAGTGAGGGTGAGTGAATGAGGACCATGGCGTGTACCATGCACTGGTGGGCTCAGGTCCTGCATCTATAGGGGCTCACCTCCTACCTGGCCAGTTATACTGTAATAGTGAACCAGGAGATTGTAGAAAGTGTACAAAGTAACGAAATATAGCATAGGTACATGAGGTGTTCAAGATGGTGCGAACTGGAAATGTCTAAAAGAAGTGACGTATTGTTTTAACAGTTGTGACATATTTGTGTAGCAACTAGGTGACAACGGAAATTAGAGTGGCAGAATTTGATTGGCCGAGTGAGGAAGCTTGGGATGGCGACTAGGAGGATATATAAAGCTTAGATGGCACTCAGCTGTGAACGTTCAATGGAGCAGTCAGACTAGAACGTTCAACGGAACAGTCAGTGGAACAGTCAGGGCAGAGTAGTTCACAGTCAAGTATTTAGAAGCAGTCAGTCTTTCCTGAGTTAGTCCAGCTGTGTAAATTGACAGATATGATAGCTCAGATTGTGACCATTTAGAGAATGAATGGAATAAACTAAGTGCTATGTTGTGAGGATCTTGTAATTCGTTCGTCAAGTGGATGTCTGATCTTGAGTGTGGTGACACTGGAACAACACCACCAGGAACTCGGTCGTTCCCAAGACCGACTTTGCAGAAACAGGAATGGACTACGTGTAGGTGCGGTCTTGGGCGTAGTATTACAGTGGTATTGAACTGACACCAACCAGAATCACAGAGATGATCCAGTCATTCAGTAACCACAGCACCTGGCGAACAAGAGGCTATGAATGCTTCATTCACATAGTGATGGCGTCAACAGAAAACGTCATGTCTCCCCCATCCCAACTGTGAGGATCATCATCATCATTGAGTGCCGTTTCCGCATCGAAGGTTGGCTACCATGGAGTGCCATTCCACTCTGTCTCTTGCTTTGATGGTGCAGATTGTCATAGGTTGACTTTTCCATCTTTTGATGTTACTCGTCCATGTTAGTCTTGGTCTGCCTCTTTTACCTTGTATTTTCCCTTCCAATATTACTTTTATTAGGCTGTTGTGTTTCTTAACATGCCCCAAAAATTTCATTTGTCTTGTTCTAATTGTATTTAGTAGTTCTCTTTTCATTTTTAGTTGTTTTAAAACTTCCTCGTTTGTTTTCTTAACTTTCCATCCAATTCTACCTATTATATAAATCCAAATTTCAAAGGCTTCAATTTTCTGTTCTGTCTTCTTGTCTAATGTCCATGTTTCTGCACCATACAGGAATATTAAGAAGATGTAACATTTTGCTATTCTTAGTATTAGCCCTGGTGTTATTTGTTTTGATGTTAGTATATTTTTCATGGCATTAAAATTACTTTTTGTCATACCTATTCTTTTGTTTATTTCAGTTGTACATTTTCCATCACTGGTTATAGTGTGTCCCAGGAAGTTGTAGCTCTGAACAGTCTCCAGATTTATTCCTTCAACTTTAATATTTAATTGTAGGTCTTGAGAATTTTCTTTGTTTATGATCATAGTTTTAGTCTTTTTGATATTCAATATTCACAGTGAGGATCACCAGGTTAATTTTATACACCAGTTAATTATTACAAAAGATGGTAGGAATTTTACCGTTCTCATTTTAAAATCTGGCCCAGGCTGCGCAACACAGCTTGGGCCAGTGAATTTCAATTGCTAAGAGTTTTTTTTTGCTTTCTTTTACATGCACAACATGAACACTGGATCTCCTTTTATCCTTCCGTCTCTGAAAGGACTTGATACTAGGTCCAACCTACTTAAAGTCAGGAGCCACTGGGAAAAACCCAATCACTGCAAATGTGATTAGAACCAGGTAACTTCAACACTACAGAGATCCCCCCCTCGAATTGTAATTCATATTAGGATATTATAAACTTTATTGTTATCACAGAGCCCAGTAGGGTTGAGTTTAGGATATTATAAACTTATTGTTATCACAGAGCCCAGTAGGGTTGAGTTTAGGATATTATAAACTTTATTGTTATCACAGAGCCCAGTAGGGTTGAGTTTAGGATATTATAAACTTTACTGTTATCACAGAGCCCAGTAGGGTTGAGTTTAGGATATTATAAACTTTACATGTATCAGAATCCAGTAGGTTTGAGGTTAGGATATTATGAACTAAAATCAGAAAGAAATAATCAACATTTTTCAGGCACATCCTGAGAAGAGGAAAGTTGGAATACTTGGTTACAAGTGGCAAAATGGGGGACTGGTTGGTCTCGAGGCAAGACGCCGGTCTCGAGACAGAGAGGTTGTGAGTTCAAATACTGGCTGCGCCTGGTGGGATTTTTATTTGTGATTTCTCTCTGCAGCAACCACCCCTGGTCTCAGCAGCGAGGCCAGGTATGAAACGTCAATTACTCGTTGATGGAAATAAATCTGAGTACGGCCAAAATCGGAGTTATCTACCTGTGCGCGAGGAACCCCTGTGCACATGGCTGCCAGGAAAAAATGGATTAATATGCAAAATTCAATTCCTAGCCTCTAAGGATTTTGCCAAAGGTGAAAGCTGGTGAGCGCAAAAAAAAAAAAAACTGGCAAAATACAGGGAAAGAGAGATCACAGACTACAAAGAGAGAAAATATTGAATAGCTTAGTGTCATGGCATGGAAAACAGTCAACAACAGAACTGATGCACGGTAGATAGAAAATCATGGAAAGACATAATCGCCCTCGCCAACCAGTAGGCACAGGATGATATTATAAACTATACTGTTATCACGAAGCCCAGTAGGGTTGAGGTTAGTTCACCAGCTAGCTAAATTAAAGGTCATGGGTTCAAATTCCAATTAAAGGCAAAAACATGTTTGTGACCTATGAAGCTCTCAGGGTCCACCCAGTTTCTCTAGATGAGTAGCAGAGACATTCTGTATAAATGTAGAGAGCAAGACATAGTGGCAGACACCAAAGTCAAGGCCAAGCATTGGTGCGAAAATTTAATTTGGGGGCGGCTCCAAAAAGAAATATAACGGACACCAAAGTCAAGGCCATGCATAGCCGAGAAAATCAAATTTTCATGGCAACATATGGCCTTGACCTTGGTGTTTGCCACTATGTCTAATATCTTGCTCTCCACATTTATGATTCCCTAGGAAGGAAAACTGACACCCCACCTCACAAAGCTGAGGCACATGACAAAGCTGAGACTCATGACAATGCTAAGGCTCATGTCGTTAGTTCACTGTATTTAGTGATGTTACTAACATTCCATTCTTCTTCTTCTACCTTTTTAGCTCCCTGTGGAGCATAGGTCTTCAACAAACACTTTCCAAGTCGATCTGTTTTTTGCCATTCTTTTAAGATCATTCCATATCTTTCCCATCATCTTCATCTCTGCTTCTATCTGTCTTCTCCAAGAATTCCTTGGTCTTCCTCTTTGTCTTTTCCCCTGGGGACTCCAAAAAAAGGCCTGTTGTGTAATACTCTCAGTTGGCTTCCGCAGTGTGTGTCCTATCCAGCGCCATCATCTTCGCTGTATCTCTTTATCCACTGGTATTTGCCTGGTACATTTCCATAATTCTATGTTAGTGATTGTGTCCTGCCATTTCCATCCTTTTATTCTGCGTAAGCATCCATTAATGAAAGTCTGTATCTTCAGGATTGTCAATTTTGTTGTTCTCCATGTTTCACAGCCATATAATAGGACCGACTTAACATTTAAGTTGAAAATTTTAATTTTTGTATTTAACCTTTAGTTAACCTTTAGGACATACTAACATCAAAACAAATAACACCAGAGCTAAAACTAAGAATAGCAAAATGTTACATCTTCTCAATATTCCTATATGGTGCTGAAACATGGACATTAGACAAGAAAACAGAACAGAGAATTGAAGCCTTTGAAATGTGGATATATAGAAGAATAGGTAGAATTGGATGGAAGGAAAAGAAAACAAATGACAAAGTCTTAAAACAACTAAAAATGAAAAGAGAACTTCTGAACACAATTAGAACAAGACAAATGCGATTCTTAGGCCATGTTAAAAGACACAACAGCCTACTGAAAGTGATCCTGGAGGGGAAAATACAAGGTAAAAGAGGCAGAGGCAGACCAAGATTAACATGGACGAGTAACATCAAAAGATGGACAAATCAACCGATGACAACCTGCACCATCAAAGCAAGAGATAGAGCAAAATGGCGCTCCATGGTAGCCAACCTTCGTTGTGGAGACGGCACTCAATGATGATGATTTAACCTTTGTTAAATACAACATTCCATTACCCAATAGCAATTGCTAAGGGACTACCTTTTCCAGTTATTATTAACAACTTGTAGTTATCGCAAATGATCAACACCAAACTGCTTCTGATTGTCTGTGAACATGTTGAAGGCCATACATAGTTATTGTTCATTCATCAGTGATGATAATGTCCATGCCGTTGTCATCTTCTCTACTAGTGTGGTTCTGGGGGTAAATGAGGGCAATGGGTGTCTGCTGAAATGAGGGCAATGAGTGTCTGCTGAAATGAGGGCAATGAGTGTCTGCTGAAATGAGGGCAATGAGCGTCTGCTGAAATGAGGGCAATGAGTGCCTGCTGAAATGAGGGCAATGGGTGTCTGCTGAAATGAGGGCAATGAGTGCCTGCTGAAATGAGGGCAATGGGCGTCTACTGAAATGAGGGCAATGAGTGCCTGCTAAATGAGGGCAATGAGTGCCTGCTGAAATGAGGGCAATGAGTGCCTGCTAAAATGAGGGCAATGAGTGTCTGCTGAAATGAGGGCAATGAGTGCCTGCTGAAATGAGGGCAATGAGCGTCTGCTGAAATGAGGGCAATGAGCGTCTGCTGAAATGAGGGCAATGAGTGTCTGCTGAAATGAGGGCAATGAGCGTCTGCTGAAATGAGGGCAATGAGCATCTGCTGAAATGAGGGCAATGAGCATCTGCTGAAATGAGGGCAATGAGCGTTTGCTGAAATGAGGGCAATAGTATCAGATGGAAGAAGCACCACAGAAATAAAAAGCAGAATAGCTCAGACCAAAATAGCATTTCAGAGAAAGAAAAACGTCTTATGCAACAAATCTATGTCAATATATGTGAGAGAGAGAGTTCATCATTGCAATATAAAACCAATTCTGACCTATGGGAGCAAATAATGGACAGTAAATACACAAACAAATGAAAAGACGATTTGAGGCCACAGAGACGGGTTTTCTCAGAAGAATGTTGAAAGTTTCCTGGACAACTAAAAAGAGCAACGGGGAAATTCTCAAAGAGGCAGAGGCCAACACAGAAAGGGAGCTCCTAAGAAACATCAGAAAGAAACAACATTTTTTGGGCACATCAAGAGAAAAGGAAAGTTGGAATACTTGGTTACAACAGACAAAATACAGGGAAAGAAAGATTGTGAATGACAAAGAGAGAAAATACTAAATAGCTTGGTGTCATGGCATGGAAAACAGTCAACAACAGAATTTATATAATGCATGTTGGATAGAAAATTGTGGAGGGACATGATCCCTTACACCAACCAGTATGGCACATAATGATGAAATGAGGATACAGATGTGTTGGTTGGTACTGCAGTAAAGTTTGACATGCAATGTGATAGCTTCAGGACACTGTCATTTATTTTCTTCTCAAGGATTGTCAAACTTTGGGGGATTGATTATTGTCTTTTGCTCTTCTGTTGGCCTCTGCTGCTGTTATGTTTCCTAGTGTTTCTAATATTCCATCTATCCATCTTTTGCTCTTCTCTTCGCCTCTGCTGCTGTTATGTTTCCTAGTGTTTCTAATATTCCATCTATCCATCTTTTGCTCTTCTGTTGGCCTCTGCTGCTGTTATGTTTCCTATTGTTTCTAATATTCCATCGATCCATCTTTTGCTCTTCTGTTGGCCTCTGCTGCTGTTATGTTTCCTAGTGTTTCTAATATACCATCTATCCATCTTTTGCTCTTCTGTTGGCCTCTGCTGCTGTTATGTTTCCTAGTGTTTCTAATATTCCATCTATCCATCTTTGCTCTTCTGTTGGCCTCTGCTGCTGTTATGTTTCCTAGTGTTTCTAATATTCCATCTATCCATCTTTTGCTCTTCTCTTCGCCTCTGCTGCTGTTATGTTTCCTAGTGTTTCTAATATTCCATCGATCCACCTTTTTCGTGGTCAACCCTCGGATCTGGTATTCTCACAATGTTTATTGAGGGCTCGTTGTTGTGTGATTACTCTGCCTTGTCAAGTGGCCAAACTATTTTATCTGTTGTTTCTTTATATATTCTATGGTGGGGTTATTCCTAGCTTTTTTCTCAGTTCTTCATATCTGATCTTATCTCTCAGACTGTTTCCTGTCATTCATCTGGCACACTTCATCTCAGTAGAAGTTATTTTTCTTATTGTTCTTGCATCTAGGGTCCAGGACTGGCATTAGTAGCACAATGTTGGGATGAAGATTATTAAGATTGGGAGACCATACACATTAAAATTATCATTATATTATGCCTGTAGCAACAGTTGATCTGTCAAGAACTAGATGAAGACAGTCATGTAGAGTATTGTATAGACAATATCCCACAATTCTACTGTGAGGATTTCCAAAGACAGCAATCTCAAAACTAAAAACCTCAGCAGTCTCCATAAAAGTTAACAATCATGTTTCAAGGATGTTGATAGGAAAAATAAATCTTACTTAAATGGCGACCACCTACACAATATAATAGTAAGTTCTTTGGTTATGGAAGGTCCCGGAACCACTACAAACGAATTAAAATCCATAATTGTTCAACCGCATATAATAGTAAGTATATCTATCTACTAGGGAGCTGCGATAGCTCAGTGGTTAGTGAACTGGGCTACAAAGAACAAGAGGTAGGGTTCAATAACAAACCAACGGCTTCCGGGTTCACCCAGCCTTAAATGGGTAATCATGTGCTGAAGGTCTGTAAAATTTATGGTCGCTAACACCATATTCCCTATACGCCACTTGGCGTGACGGGGACTCCTTACTTTACTATATCTATCTACTGTCCTTTTGAGCTGGAAATGACACATAGGGCAGAAATTTCAGACTGTCCAAATATTTTTGTTAAAATATATAAGACCTTGCATAGGATCCACATTGTATCTCACGTGTCCTTGTAATGTACTGTGAGTTGCTCAATCTCAGTGAGGGAACTGATACCTGCTGTTGTTGCCTCTCATCTCAGTGCTCTTTCTAGTGTTTCTCTGGGCCAACATTCTTCTTTTACCCTCTGGTTCTCATTTGAGTACCTGCTTTGAGATATTCTTATTGACACTTCTCATCACATAGACAACATAATACCACCTTCTTCTTTCTCCTTCTGATTATAATTGATATTTTTGGATGCTTTGTACTTTGTCATTTCTCATAAATTCTGCACTAGTAGTAGTTGAATAGTATCTAATATCGTCCATGAACAGTGACTAAAATGACCGAATTTGTTCATAAACAAATATTTCCACTACTGGGGGTGCTATTGAACCGAACTTGTCTTTCTTTTAAGCTGTGCTTTTTCTGGGAACTCCAGCATTCGACTTCGTGATTCATATTCATTCTTCATCCAGTTCTAGTCAGTCTAGTCTGAGTCTGGTGGAAGATATTCAAAAGTAAGACATGGCACTGGCACTGTGACTGCCGATGGCAGCACATTACTGATTATAATGCATATTCACATTAACTTTTCATCTTAAGATTCATATGCAAAAATTACCTTCTCCAAAAGATTAGCGATGTGATACGACACGCTGGCCATTCTGTGTCGATGTCTTGTTTTTCTCGGCCAAAAAAAATCTCTTAGAACTCCTTTCAGACACAGAACCGTTGAAATTACTTCATAAACAGGAAGCTCGCTGTAGTTCTTGTCATGCGCATTAATGTTGTTCGGTAAATTTAAGATTCGTAATTTGTTTTTCAAATAGAAGAAAGGCATTATCTATCTATCTATCTATCTATCTATCTATCTATCTATATATATATATATATATATATATATATTGCCATTTCGAGCCAAAGGCGGCACATAGGGCAGAAATTCTAGACCCTTGAATCTGACGATCTTTGAACTATCAGACCTTGCACAGGACTTGAATTTTGTCTCCCACAGGGCTATTTACTGGCATATTGTTCAATCTCGGCGAAGGAGCTGGTGTCTGCTGTTGTTACCTCTCGTTTTAATGTTCTTTTTAGTGTTTCTTTATGTTGACATTTTTTTTTACCCTCATGCTTCCATTTGAGGGCCTACTTTGAGATTCTTTTGTTGAATCTTCTCATCACATGATCAACATTTGAACACCTTCTTTTCTTGATAATATTGATATTTTGTTTCAGTTGATATTTTTGAATAATTTGTAATTTCTTTTATTTCTGCACAACTCTTGAACTCATTCCACGGTATACGAAGTATTTTCCTCAGGTGTTTGTTTTCAAATCCATCCAGTTTATTTTCTATTTTTTTTTTATAGTTGTTTTCCAGCTCTCACATACATGAGTAATTGTGGATTAACAAGTCATACGTCCGGCTTGTTGCAGTAGCTACTGATTTAAGTGCTCTGTGCCCACCGTGAGCTGTGTCCGTTTTGATCATGTTTCGGGGTGTCTGGTTAGCGCAATCGATAGGCGGTTGGCTTACCACGGCAACAGCCGGGGTTCGTACCCTGGCGAGGACACCTGGGTTTTACTAATTCCCTAAAAATTAGTACCTCTGAAGTCGGAAAAAATCTGCCTGCATGGCGAGGGGCATCCTGTAATGGGATAAAACAGACTTACACGCAAAATTCAGTCCCACAAAATTGAGTGGGTGGGACTTCGTCAGAGGTCAAAGCTGACGAAAGCGAACGAACGATCATGTTTCGATATTCCAATTGTTTACGATGAATGATGATATCGTATGACAGGGAACAGTTGACTGTGTTCACTTTCTTTGCGGTTTCGCATTATGTCTTTTGGCGTGTGCTGAGACTGCTATGATGGGGACTACAGATACCTTTGTTTGTTTTGGAGATGCCTTTGTTTGTTTTGGAGATGAGTAAGTAATTCGGATGATCCCACTGGCACGAGCGGTTGAGCTTTTTTTAAAAGCTTTTTATGGATTTTAATTCGTTTGCAGTGATACCGGGGGCCTTCCATAACCAAAAAACCAAACAAGTCATGCAGGAACACTTAAATATATTTAAAAACACAGGCACCCAGTGCAACATGAAAACCAACACCCTTTTCTTTTATTTTGCCAGTTGTAACCAAGTATTCCAACGTTCCTCTTCTCATGATGTGCCCAAAAAATGTTGATTGTTTCTTTCTGATGTTTTTTAAGAGCTCTTTTTTGTGTTGGCCTCTTTGAGAACTTCCTCATTGGTCTTTTTAGCTGTCAGGGGAACTTTCAACATTCTTCTGAGAAATCCCATCTCTGTGGCCTCTAATCGTCTTTTCATTTGTTTGTCTATTGTCCATGATTCGCTTCCATATGTCAGAATTGGTTGTATATAGCATCGATGAACTCTCTTTCTCATTTCTATTGACATAGATTTGTTGCATAAGATATTTTTCATTTTCTGAAATGCTATTTTGCCTGAGCTATTCTGCTTTTTATTTCTGTTTTGCATCTTCCATCTGATCAGTGATTCCACTGTGCCCAAGTATTTCAAACGTTGCACTTGTTTCAGATTAAAACAAGTTGAAGAGTTTAAATATCTAGAAAGTGACAAACGACATTTCACGAGCAGCAGGAAGAGACTCAAAATGCAAGAAAATTTGCCGAATTATTGAACAGCTACCACCACCAGTGTACCACAAGGAAATAAATGTAGAGGCAAAACGGGCACTCTACAACATAATCTTCATCCCAACGGTGTGCTACCAATGCTAGTCCTGGACACTAGATGCAAGAACAACAAGAAAATAACCACCATCGAGATTAAACGTGTTAGATAAATGACAGGAAACAGCGTGGGAGATCAGATAAGAAATGAATAGCTTTTGTGTGCATGTCTATGTTAGGCATGTGTCATATCTTTGTGTGTGCATGTCTATGTTGGTCATATCTCATATCTTTGTGTGCATGTCTATGTTAGGGATGTGTCATATCTTTGTGTGTGTATGTCTATGTCAGTCATATCTCATATCTTTATGTGCATGTTTATGTTAGTCATGTGTCATATATCTTGATGTGTGTTAGTGTTAGTCATGCCTCGTATCGCTGTGTGCATGTCTGTATTAGTCACCTCTAGTGACTCGGGCAGATGGTGCTCGTAAACCTGGGAGGGCCGACCATCTAAGGGCAGAATCCCCCCCCCCCCCACATAAAAGATCATCTGCTGCCTTGCAGGAAGATTGGGGACAATCAAAGGCTAAGGAATGCAAACCTGAATAAAATGCTGGCTGAAATCGGATGCACTGGGCCACTGGCGCAGAACACAGTGCAACGTTTTAACGGGTGTTCAGTCAGAGTGGATCTGGCAGACTCTAAATGTGATGTTCTGTCTGTGGGGCGATCAACACACTTAACCTGACAGCTGACTTCATGTGGGAGTCTACAATTCTACTCTGATTGAGTCCTGATCGCAGAGAGAGAGAGAGAGAGAGAGAGAGAGAGAGAGAGAGAGAGAGAGAGAGAAATGAATAGCAAAAAAAAAAAAAAAAGCTAGGAATGATTCCCACCATAGAGAAAAACAGATAAGATAGTTTGGCTACGTGATAAGACAGAAAGATCAAAACACAAACCAACGAGACTTTAATAACGTTATGAGAAAACCAGATGTGAGTAAACCACGAAAAATATTTATAGATAGAATAGAAGAAACATAGCAGCAAAGGCAAACAGAAGGGCAAAATACCGCAAATTATATCTCTCCAAAACTCTGAAGGGGTGGAGCCGCGATAACTCAGTAGTTAGTAAACTGGACTACAAAGGACAAGAGGTAGGGTTCGATCCCAACCGACGACTACCAGGTTCACACAGACTTTAATGGGTACCGGATTTTTTTCTGGGAAGTAAAGCGGCACGAGCGTAATACCGACCACATTACCCCAAAAATCACGTGCTGAAGGTCTGTAAAATTTATGGTCACTAACACCATATTCCCTATACGCCACTTGGCGTGACGGGGTACTATACTTTTTTTTTGAAGCTGCTAACATGAGACATGGGAGCCGCGATAGCTCAGTGATTAGTGAACTGGACTACATAGGACAAGGGGTAGGGTTCGATCCCAACCGACGGCTTTCGGGTTCACCCAACCTTATATGGGTACCGGTTTTTTTTCTGGGAAAGTAAAGCGGCACGGGTGTAATACCGACCGCATTACCCCCCCCCCCCCCCCCCCAAAAAAAAAAATGTTCTGAAGGTCTGTAAAATGTATGATCACTAACACCATTTTCCCTGTACGCCACTTGGCGGGACGGGGCTCTTTACTTTATATGAGACATGTCAAGTAGGCGCACACACTCCCTGATGAGTGTATCCTTGTCAATACGGCAAAGCATGCTGAGTCAGTCAAGATAACCACTCACACGCCTACATGTAGTCATACACACAAACATACCCACACACATCTTACATACGAGTCTACAACCTGAAGCATCGAATGATGACTCTTAGTAATTGTAACAGACAACAGAAAAGAACTTGTATTCTGTTCAGTTTATTTGTTGCAAAAACTGTGCCAGACTTCAGTCAAATATTATTTGATAAATATATCCATCATCATCATCGAGTGCCGTCTCCGCATCGAAGGTTGGCTACCATGGAGCGCCATCCCGCTCAGTCTCTTGCTTTGATGGTGCAGGTTGACATAGGCTGTCTTATCCATCTTTTGATATTACTTGTCCATGTTGGTCTTGGTCTTCCTCTGCCTCTATTACCTTGTACAATGTATTTTCCCTTCCAATATTACTTTTAGTAGACTGTTGTGTCTTTTAACATGCCCCAAAAATGTCATTTGTCTTATTCTAATTGTGTTTAGTAGTTCTCTTTTCATTTTTAGTTGTTTTAATACTTCATTGTTTATTTTTTTTTTCCATCCAATTCTACTTATTCTTATATAAATCCACATTTCAAAGGCTTAAATTTTCTGTTCTGTTTTCTTGTCTAATGTCCGTGTTTCTGCACCATACAGGAATTGTGAGAAGATATAACATTTTGCTATTCTTAGTTTTAGCCCTGGTGTTATTTGTTTTGATGTTAGTATATTTTTCATGACATTAAAATTACTTTTTGCCTTTCCTATTCTTCTGTTTATTTCACTTTTACATTTTCCATCGCTGGTTACAGTTTGTCCAAGGTTAGTTGCATCTGAACTGTCTCCAGGTCTATTCCTTCAACTTTGATATCCACTTGTGGGTTTTGAGTAGTTTTGTATGAATATATTACACATTCTAAATCTTAATTAACTTGTGCCGATCTACTCTACTGCGTTGCACATAAGTGGATAGAATATAACAGCATATAGAAAAGAGATGTGAAACTTTCTGAGATTTGTGTGAACGTCTGGTCACGGACTATGTATACGCTGCTCTAACAACGAAGGTTACGCTGACTTGGCCATGTACACCGTATGAAAGATGGCCGCATACCGAAAGATATACTCTACGGACAACTGGCAGATGGTAAAAGAACTAGGGGCGCCCACAACTTCGATTTGTAGATGTGTGTAAACGTGACATGAAGACTCTGAACATAAACCCTGCAGCCTGGGAAAACAAAGCAGCAGACCGCAATCTTTGGAAACACACTCTAAAGGTTCACCTCAAACAAGAAGCAGACATATTCATAGAGAAAGAGAATACACGACGAAAGAAAAGAAAAGAACAAATAACATTTCTAGAGGCGCTGAAAAATCCATTGTCAACTATGACTGACGGAGGCTACTATAGTCAACTATGACTGACGGAGGCTACTATAGTCAACTATGACTGACGGAGGCTACTAAATGGTCTCGGACATAAAATGAAGAGTGAATGGATGTGTGAAACCTTTGGGGTCTTGTGTAGACTAATTGTCTCAAAATATGTATTGGCCAAACAGACGGCGCCTCGTAGATAGAATCTGGGAGAACTTACATAACATCAAAAATGATTTTGGAATTCCTGTCTTCAACCATCCCAGATCACCAGGTCATGATATAACTGACGACTTCCGGGTCACTGGCATAATCTCTTGTTCCTCTAATACCCACAGCCGGCTCGCCTCGGAGAACCGACTCATAGGTCGCTTTGGTACTCTCCAACCGAGAGGATTAAACTCTTTTCATTATTATCTTTAATCTCTGGTCTCCTCTCTATTTCTTTCCTGTGTCCTATTCCTAATTCCACCTGCGTTATCCCTACCCCTCTTTTGCGCTTCTTCATCCTTCCAACCCCTAAACTCTTCTATCTCTCTCTCTCTCTCTTACTCATTTTCTTGTTTTTTTTTCCCCATACCCTATTGGACACTTCATTTAATTTTTTCAAATTTCTTAAAATTTTTCCCCAAATTTTCCATTGTTTGATTCATTAGGTTTGATCCATTTGGGATTCATTTGGTTTGATCCATTGTTTGATTCATTTGTTTTGATCCATTGTTTGATTCATTTGGTTTGATCCATTGTTTGATTCATTTGGTTTGATCCATTGTTTGATTCATTTGTTTTGATCCATTGTTTGATTCATTTGGTTTGATCCATTGTTTGATTCATTTGGTTTGATCCATTGTTTGATTCATTTGGTTTGATCCATTGTTTGATTCATTGGTTTGATCCATTGTTTGATTCATTAGGTTTGATCCATTGTTTGGTTCATTTGGTTTGATCCATTGTTTGATTCATTTGGTTTGATCCATTGTTTGATTCATTTGGTTTGATCCATTGTTTGATTCATTAGGTTTGATCCATTGTTTGATTCATTAGGTTTGATCCATTGTTTGATTCATTTGGTTTGATCCATTGTTTGGTTCATTTGGTTTGATCCATTGTTTGATTCATTTGGTTTGATCCATTGTTTGATTCATTTGGTTTGATCCATTGTTTGATTCATTTGTTTTGATCCATTGTTTGATTCATTTGGTTTGATCCATTGTTTGATTCATTTGGTTTGATCCATTGTTTGATTAATTTGGTTTGATCCATTGTTTGATTCATTAGGTTTGATCCATTGTTTGATTCATTTGGTTTGATCCATTGTTTGGTTCATTTGGTTTGATCCATTGTTTGATTCATTTGGTTTGATCCATTGTTTGATTCATTTGGTTTGATCCATTGTTTGATTCATTAGGTTTGATCCATTGTTTGATTCATTAGGTTTGATCCATTGTTTGATTCATTTGGTTTGATCCATTGTTTGGTTCATTTGGTTTGATCCATTGTTTGATTCATTTGGTTTGATCCATTGTTTGATTCATTTGGTTTGATCCATTGTTTGATTCATTTGGTTTGATCCATTGTTTGATTCATTAGGTTTGATCCATTGTTTGATTCATTTGGTTTGATCCATTGTTTGATTCATTTGGTTTGATCCATTGTTTGATTCATTTGGTTTGATCCATTGTTTGATTCATTAGGTTTGATCCATTGTTTGATTCATTTGGTTTGATCCATTGTTTGATTCATTTGGTTTGATCCATTGTTTGATTCATTTGGTTTGATCCATTGTTTGATTCATTTGGTCTAATGAAATCCTACCGGCCCTATTAATCATCTATATATTCATTTAACCAGACTCTACGTTGATACTGGCTATATTTTCCGCCATTTTTTCCCACTTTCTTTAGAGCTGTCTCGTGTTTTCTGGCATGGATGTTTGTGTTTAATGTGTATGTTTACTATACCTGATGAAGGCTTTTGCCAAAAGGTTATAGTTTGTCTTGTCTTTAGGTTAGTCTAGCTCCTCAATACCATTTTGTATTTATTTTATTGAGGAAGATACTATGCAATCCATTTTTGACAATAAAAACTAGAAAAATAGTTCTTAAATGTTATGTAGAGCCAGTCTTAACATATGGATGTGAATCATGGAGAATAGGACAACAGACAAGAAAATCACTGGAGTCTGTAGAAATGTGGTTTTACAGAAGAATATTGAGAATATCATGGACAGCTACGAAGAGTAATGAAAATGTTATGAAAGAGGTCAAAGGAAGAATTCAGCTAATATCCAATATTAGGAAGAAACAATAATTTTCTTGGGGCCATGTAATGAGAAGGGAATATCTTGAATATATTGTAACAACTGGGAAAATTAAGGGACGATGAGATAGAAGGAAGCAAAGATAAAAATACCAGACAGCTTAAGAGTATGGCTTGACAGAAGGTCAACAACAGAAATGATAAATAGCTGCCGAGATCGAATGTTGTGGAGAAACATGATCACCTACGCCACTAGGCCCGGTAGTTGATGATGATGATGATGATGATGATGATGAGGTCTCGGAAGGAAGACACTCTCAGAGTTTCATGTTTTTATGTCTGCAGAATTGGTACTGGGTGTTCATGAGTATCACGGTCGAATTATAAATTACATTTTAAGGGAGATAATAATTTTACAGTGATTCAAAGAGAAATAAGTGAAACGAGCAGAAAATACAACGAAAATAAAAATTAAATATAGAAGTAACGCATAATTGTTTAAATTTCTTCTTCTTCTATCCTTCCTATATTGCCGTTGGCGTCGCGGGGAGAAACAATCTGCGGTTCTTTGCTCTTCTGTTGGCCTCTTCTGATGTTATCCCTCCTAGTGACTCTAGTATTCCCTTTATCCATCTCTTTCTCGGTCTTCCTCTTAATCTGGCGTTTTCGTAGCGTTTGTTTATGGCTCTTTGATTCATTGTTAGTTCTTTTTGTCTTGTTATGTGGCCGAACCAATTTGTCTGTTGTTTCTTTATATATTCGATGGCTGGTTCAATTTCGAGTTTCTTCCTCAGGTCAGTGTTTCTTACTCTGTCCCTTAAGCTGTTTCCTGTCATTCTTCTGACACATTTCATTTCGGTGGTCGTTATCTTTCTTATTGTTCTAGAGTCCAGCGTCCAATTCTGGCACTGATAGCACAGAGTTGTTGAAACACTTACAGTAAAAGATAATTATATTTTGAACGATTTTGTGTGTGTGTGTGGGAAAGTAAAGCAGCACGGGCGTAATACCGACCACATTACCCCAAAAAGCATGTGACGAAGGTATGTAAAAATTATGGTCACTAACACCATATTCCCTATACGCCACTTGGCGTGACGGGGGCTCTTTTCTTTACTTTATATTTTGAACGATCACACATTTAATAAAAACTATTTGGTTTTTTTCTTTTTATTTCAATCAAGTACTATTTACATTTACAATCTTCTACAAGTTTAATTTCTCCTTGATGTGTTTCTAGAAGTTTGATTTCTCCTTGATGTGTCTCTAGAAGTTTAATTTATCCTTGATGTGTTTCTAGAAGTTTGATTTCTCCTTGATGTGTTTCTAGAAGTTTAATTTCTCCTTGATGTGTTTCTAGAAGTTTAATTTCTCCTTGATGTGTTTCTAGAAGTTTGATTTCTCCTTGATGTGTTTCTAGAAGTTTGATTTCTCCTTGATGTGTTTCTAGAAGTTTAATTTCTCCTTGATGTGTTTCTAGAAGTTTAATTTCTCCTTGATGTGTTTCTAGAAGTTTGATTTCTCCTTGATGTGTTTCTAGAAGTTTAATTTCTCCTTGATGTGTTTCTAGAAGTTTAATTTCTCCTTGATGTGTTTCTAGAAGTTTAATTTCTCCTTGATGTGTTTCTAGAAGTTTGATTTCTCCTTGATGTGTTTCTAGAAGTTTGATTTCTCCTTGATGTGTCTCTAGAAGTTTAATTTCTCCTTGATGTGTTTCTAGAAGTTTAATTTCTCCTTGATGTGTTTCTAGAAGTTTGATTTCTCCTTGATGTGTTTCTAGAAGTTTGATTTCTCCTTGATGTGTTTCTAGAAGTTTAATTTCTCCTTGATGTGTTTCTAGAAGTTTAATTTCTCCTTGATGTGTTTCTAGAAGTTTGATTTCTCCTTGATGTGTTTCTAGAAGCTTGATTTCTAATTATTCTGTTTCTTGAATTTTAATTTGTAATTGTTCTGTTCCTTGAAGTTGAATTTATTACTGATCTGTTCCTTTGAGGTTTAGTTTTCTTAATGTTCATTTCCCTGAAGTTTGACTTCTGATCATTCTGTTTCTTAAGTTTTAATTTCGAATTGTTTTGTTCCTTGAAACCGATTTTCTAATTGTTTTTTACCTTGAAGCCTATTTTCTAATTGTTTTGTTCCTTGAAGTTTATTTTCTCTTTGTTTTGTTCATTGAAGCCTATTTTCTAATTGTTTTGTTCCCTGAAGCCTATTTTCTAATTGTTTTGTTCATTTTTACTTTCCCTTGACTGATACTGCTTTTAAAATATTGCCTTAACAAATTAGTAATTTTAACAAACGAGTGAGTGAATGAGTTGAGTGAGTGAGTGAGTGAAAATTAATAAATAATAAATATATATATATTCAAATTCTTCAAAAGGAAAAAAAAATCGCCTGCTTCCGTTCCATTTAGAGAAAGAGAGGGAGCGAGAGAGAAAGAATGATGTGTGAGAGAGAGAGAGAGAGAGAGAGAGAGAGAGGGTGGAGTGGAGAAGAAGGAGGAACGGAATTGGGATGGAGACAAGCAAGCTTTGATGTTCACAGGTTCCTCATCCTTTTCAGTGCACTTTTTGTTCTCAATTTCAAATCGACGGCGTGACCGTCCCAGCACGTTGGCTCGCCGTCACAGGAGGTGTACACGAACCTGTAGAAACACAAGAGTTAATAGTGGATGTTTTAACTCTTTCCGCACGGAAGCTTTTCATCAATGCAACGGAAGAGATTTCTGAGACATTTTCATGGTTTTATAAATCAATCTACATATTTATATTTATCTAACATATAACATATAACATATTATATATGAATTTGTTAGATAATTAAACAAGGTATTAGATTTCAGGAAAAAAATAAAAAAATAGAAAAAAATGGTATGTTAGAAGCTTTACGTGATTAGTGGACGACACAGATTAAACGGCGTTTCGGCCCAATAGGCCTTCAGCAGGAACAAACAAAAAAAAACACACACACGATACGTAAGTAAAACTAATAACGAAACATCCAAAACAAAAATAATCGAAATATGTTAAAGAAAATAAAAATGTCTATCCTGTCTGTTAGGCCGAGGTCAAAATGAAAAGGAAATGGTAACCTGAGTGTGGCTGTCGTGAGATGAATGAGAAAATACTTATAATATTAGATTTCACCAACACCAAGATGATACAAGATGTGTAAAACAAGAATATGGTTTGATAACGGTTCACAGTAATTAAACTGAGAATGACGCACTGTACGGCGAAACACACGCTGCCGAAGTCAACATGGCGCACAGGGCGGCGAAACATATGGAAAGAGTTAATGTGCCAGCAACGGATTTGTGTTTTGTTTCGTAAAGCAGCAATAAATGAATGTTATACTTTTTATTGTGGGGAAAGGTCTGTATTGTCTATCCATAATTTTTTTTTTGTTTTTTTTTTTTTTTGTTTTTTTTTTTGCGTTCCCCAGCCTTATATGAGGGAGCCGCGATAGCTCAGTGGTTAGTGAACTGGACTATAAAGGACAAGGGGTGTATGGTTCGATCCCAATCGACGGCTTCCTGGTTCACCTAGCCTTAAATGAGTATCGAATTTTTTGTATGGGAAAGTAAAGCAGCACGGGCGTAATACCGACCACATTACCCCAAAAATCATGTGCTGTTGGTGTGTAAAAATTATGGTCACTAACACCATATTCCCTATACGCCACTTGGCATGACGGGGGTTCTTTCCTTTTACTTACCAGCTCTAGTTAAGCCCCGAGGGACTTAATTTTGCGTAAATATCGCTTTTTCATGTTTCATTTTTCACACCGTGTGCTCCAGTGTCCCCCGCCACACAGGCGGATATTCTCCAACTTCAGAGGTAATTAAATTTTGATCGTCGAGAGTTTTTAGCGTTTTGAGTACATTTTTTTTTTTTATTATCTAATTGCCCGACAGCTATTATTTTTTGTCCTACTTTTTAAAATTTCTAATTGCCCGGACAGCGATTATTTTTTGTCCTACTTTTTTTTAATTTCTAATTGCCCGGACAGCGATTATTTTTTGTCCTACTTTTTTAAATTTCTAATTGCTACGGGTTCTTTAACGTGCACAAAGTGCACACGGGACCTCTCGTTTCTCGCTCTTATCAGAAAGGGCTTGGTATTGAAGAGGGTAGACCAGGGAGGGGTAAAGTCACGGAAATAAAACATAGATTCGATTTCATATTCTATCTTTCGTTCACCCGAAGTATTGTCTATATCTGCCCGTCTATCTCATGTGGGAAACAACAGGTAAGAGGAAAAGAGGAAGACCCAGAGAGACACTGAGAAGAACATTGATGAGAGAGGCAAGAGCAGCTGGAATCGGCTCCCTCAATGAGATAGAGCTGCTTGCACAGAACAGAGACAAATGGCGAGATTTGATAAAAGATTTTTTATAAGTCTTGAAAACTGATAGTAAAAATAAAAATGTAGATAAGAGAAAGAGTATCTGGGTCTATGCTCCATTGGCCGGCTACGGCTCGAAAGGACAATGCCCACCCACTAAAGATCTTCATCAACCATATGCCACCCACTAAAGATCTTCATCCACCATAGGCCACATACTAAAGATCTTCATCCATCATAGGCCACCCACTAAAGATCTTTATCCACCATAAGTAAAAAGTAAAGTAAAGTACCCCCCGTCACGCCAAGTGGCGTATAGGGAAATATGGTGTTAGTGACCCTATATTTTACAGACCTTCAGCACATGATTTTTGGGGTAATGTGGTCGGTATTACGCCCGTGCTGCTTTTACTTTCCCAGAAAAAATCCGGTACCCATTTAAGGCTGGGTGAACCCGGAGCCGTCGGTTGGGATCGAACCCTACCCCTTGTCCGTAGTAGTCCAGTTCACTAACCACTGAGCTATCGCGGCTCCTACTAATTTTTAGGGAATTAGTAAAACCCAGGTGTCCTCACCAGGATTACGAACCCCGGCTGTTGCCGTGGTAAGCCAACCGCCTATCGATTGCGCTAACCGGACACCCTTATCCACCATAAGCCACCCACTAAAGATCTTCCTCCACCATAGGCCACCCACTAAAGATCTTCCCCCACCATAAGCCACCGACTAAAGATCTTCATCCACCATAGGCCACCCACTAAAGATATTCATCCACCATAGCCCACCCACTAAAGATCTTCATCCACCATAGCCCACCCACTAAAGATCTTCATCCACCATAAGCCACCTACTAAAGATCTTCATCCACCTTAGCCCACCCACTAAAGATCTTCATCCACCATAGGCCACCCACTAAAGATCTTCATCCACCATAAGCCACCCACTAAAGATCTTCATCCACCATAAGCCACCCACTAAAGATTTTCATCCACCATAAGCCACCCACTAAAGATCTTCATCAGTAGTAGCGGTGGCTGTGAATGCAACAGAAAAGTGGAATAACATGCACCGAAATACAATAGATTTGGCACCGACTTTGCACCGACTTTGCACCAAAACGGTGCCAAAAAAAATAATTATTTTTTTTTTCGAATTCGCGATTTTTTCGAACTTCATTATTTTTTGGGGGAATTTTTTTTTTGGTGTTCGTCAGTTTGTCGAATCACTGAGAGCTTAACTCAGGTAAATTCAATAGAGACTCGGTGCTAATCCGTGTCCGGTGATCGTCGCTCGCTGTGTGAAATTTGTGAAAGAGTATTTTAAAAGAGTATGTGAAAGTAAACAGAATTATTTAAAAAATATGTATTTGTGAAAGTAAACTCAGAATTATTAAAAAAAAAAAAAAAATAAATAAAAAAAACAGTCTCCCTTCAGGATTCGAACACGGGTCTACTACGTGAAAGGCCAGGCAACATGTAAAAAAAAAATGCTGACAAGCAATAACATTGAAAGGTTAGTTTTGTCGAACGGTCTCCTGTGTTTCTGAGAGCTTAACCGCAGGTAAATTCAATAGAGACTCGGTGCTAATCCGGTGATCGTCGCTCCGTGTCCGGTGATCGCCTCGCTCGTGTTAGAAATTTGTGAAAGAGTATTTTAAAAGAGTATGTGATAAATATGTTTCAAAACGTTAAGAAATATAGTTAAATGTGATAAAACTGATTTTTAAAAAAGGCGAAATAATAAAAACTATGAAAAAAAAATAAGCTGTAAATACTGACGGAAAACTAGTCAAGAAACTGGAATGACATTTTTGTTGACTGGGCTAGTGGTACTTGAGGAATGCTATTGTTAGAATCGCTTACAAGGAATCGTGGTCATTGTTAGGAGCTGCATTGTTAGGCTCCGTGTTTAGAGTTAAAGTTAGGTAGAGGCATGTCGGGGACAGCGGTTCTAAAAGGGGGTATCTCGCGGGTCGGATGGCGGGTCGTCGTGCGGGTGGGGAAAGGTGCCTTTATTGGTTATCATCATGTGTGTGTATTAGGCAACAGGAGGCGACATGTAAAAAAAAAATGCTGACAAGCAATTATTAGTATCGTTAGCATCATGTATTCTGACCTTCCCTCCTTGTTTTCTAACACAACTTCCTAGATTTCTGACCATGCCCCTCAACATCCCCCTTCCTACTATCATCATGTGCCTCAACACTATCATCATGTGCCTCAACACTATCATGTGCCACCCTCAACATCCCCCTTCCTACTATCATCATGTGCCTCAACACTATCCACCCTCATCATCATCATCATGTGCCTCAACACTATCCACCCTCATCATCATCATCATGTGCCTCAACACTATCCACCCTCATCATCATCATCATGTGCCTCAACACCACCCTTCATATCATCAAGCCACACAAAGTATCAATCATCTCTCTCACACATTCATGGTAAACCAAAACAAAACTCGTTCTATATTTCTCACAGCTTTATTATTAATACAACAAATATACGACACATATATATTACTGTCCGGTTGTTGATAATTTTAAGCGTCTGGGCGGGCCCCTCGAAGCCGAAGTATCCACGGGGCGAGCAAACGATAAATGATACGGTCGTTTACGTGCTGTCTCGATGAAAAAGGCATGAGAATTCTGTTAAGTTTCGCACCACGACACTTAAGAAGTATATAATAAACACAATATAGACCGCACGTGTTGCTAAACAAATCTTGCAACACCCGCGGGTTGTAGACGAATGGAACGTGTGAGTTTTGCTCTATAAAGTTTAAAATATCCACGTGTCTGGGAGGCAAACCGTAGGAATCGAAATACTCACATTCGCCGAGACCGTTGTAAAATAGGGCCACCCAATGCTCACCGGGTTCGTGGGCAGGGTCGGTGTTTATGACAAAGGCCGCGGTCGCCGTTGGGTCGATGCTCGGCGGTAAGTGGTTTCGTGGAATGACACTAACAAGGGAACAACGTCGAACGAAAATATCCGACATCAAAAGGTTGTAAATCTCCCTCGTGTTCATATTCGACTCTCTCTCAAACGGCGAAGTCTGTTAGAATCTGCCTTGTCTTGGACACCTCGAGCACCGAGTCCAACTCTGCGTAGACGATAACTTGTAGGGGAGTAGTGGTGGGAGCGGCAAACTTGAGTTCTATCGACAAGGGTCCGCTTGTGGCTAGCTCAAAATGGGAGCCGTCCAGTAGGCTGGACGAGAGGTCAAAACCAAATAGGCAGTATCCGTCCTTGAATTCTCTATAATCAACGTTATTCCCAGCGTCTTTACCAATCAGACCCATGGCCAGATTTGTGCCGAAGAAAGCTCTCGCGTATTGATTTCGTTCAAAGTCCATAGTTAGAGGCTTTCCCGAGATACATTTCCCGTCGACCGTCAGGTTCATATAAATCAGACCAAAGTGTTGAAAATTGAACGGGTTAGCTGTGTAAACACCATTAAAAGCACTGGCCGTAATCAAACCTATCACTATACGGGTCGGTGTCTGAGACAAAAATAAATTGTCTTGACTGTGGGAGAGCATCCCGCTAGCGATGGAAAATGTCTTGATGGTAACCCTCTTGATCGGGTACCGCGCATTCCCGCTCAAGAGAGCCTTTTCGTGGGCCAGAGAAATCGCGGGGTTTAGCTTAGCTTTCCTGACCACGAGCGCGGCGTAGGTGATAACACTCTTATAACCCACAGAGCTATCGTGAGCCGCGAGGCTGAACACATCCTTCGAGGGCGTGAGTTTTATCTTTACATCGACTCTGTTTAACATGTAACGTTCCTGCACAAAGACATCAGAGTGCAAACGACCCATCATTTCAACCTCTTTACTACCCGAAGTCAAATCGCGCCGTGTTTTAAAACCCTCATTTTCTTTCAAATCGTCATGGTGGCCAGCTGTGTCTTTGTAGAACAGAGCGGCCGTCAAGTATCCCGTTTTCGCATCCTCTCCGTAATTTAGCGTGGCCTCAAACACCGCTCTAAAAGGATAGGTATTCTCCGACGGTGTAACCACGTGTCGTTTAGCGATACGTCGACTTGTGAAAATAGACTGTGAAGATAATTGTTGACCGGTCCTACCTCACCATCGACTGGTACACTATCACCATTCGGGAGGGTGATTTTGACCCGCAGATGTAAAAACGTGTTGAAAAGATCTAGATACTCCTCGCTGTTTCCAGAAATGAAAAACTCTATCGGTGCGCTATGCGACAAAGCTGCGATCGGACGAATTTCAATAAACTGGCCAGAGTCTAGAGATGTCTGTGTGGGTGGGACGCTAAATAAATCCAAACCAGAGTGAAGACATTCGCACGATTTGGGGTGAATGAGGGACATTATTAGTCGAAAATATCCTTTGCCACCCTCGTCTTCTTCCCTCTGTTGTGCACCGAATGAAGGTGGAACCGTCCAGCTGTCGGTTTTATCCTCTTCGTAACGGGTTCTCCTGGTGGAGGTAGCTTCATAACTCGCTTTCTGCTTTGACGTAAACCACTTCCTGATTGGTCGTTATCACGCAGGTGGTCTACGGCCCCGTGTAGCAACCGCTGACCGGCCTCCTTAGCTCGTTCTTTGAAAGCTTCACCGACATTTTTTCCGGCCAATGCGTCCTGTGCGACCTGCAGACCGGTCCCCAAGCCTTCTCTGAGCAAGGCCTTACCGCCGGTTTTTAACCAGGGTAAAATAGCCCTCCCGATTCCACCAAAGAAACTACCGATTCCTCGACCGCTCTGACTTCGACCTCCTATAAACACGGGCATCCCATCGCCCGCCTGACAACAGTAAAAGTCTTCGTATAACTCAACATCTCTATGAAGGGAGTGTGTTTCACCATTATACCAGCTCGAGATGCTTCTTGACTCGAAAGTGTACCGTTAGCACCGACGTCCCGCTGGTGAATGGAATGGTTTTTTCCGTGTTCGTTGGCTAAAAGGATCTCGACGGTATCGAAGGAAAATCTACTCAGGGGTAGGTAGTGAGGCTTATCGTAGATCTGAAACACCGAGGTGTGATTTCTATTGAGAACAGGCACGCTCCTGAGGAGAGGCACCATCACATCCCCGACCGGTCTGGGGGAAACGAGATCGCAGTAGACGTAGACATTCTTCGCAACACTTTCCAAGTCCATTACACCCACGCTGAAGATATCGGGAGCCGTGTCTGATATTGTGGTCGTGGGGAAAGCTAACATGTTTTTCAAAGTGTCGCTTATGGTAACACTGACTCCTTTTTCGTAAAGTTTCAAGATGGCTTTATTCACCTCTTTTGCGTAAATGAATCTCATTTTTTTCCCTTTCACTCCCCTATACGACTCATCCTCCGCTTTTACGATCGACGCGTTCAACGCGCCGATGAACGCATCGGGTTTCGTATATAACCCGGGCTCCAATGTCACGTTGAAATAAAATCTGGCGTCGCAAATATCGTCGTTATCGAGAGATTCGTAGCGAATCCAGACATCACCCTCTATTACATTGAAATAATTTAGCGGAAATTGTATCTCCACCAGCGCGATCTCATACTGCGTCGAAATGTCAATGGTCTGAGGAAGTTTAACGAAAAAGTGGCCTGGGTTATTATCCTTAAAAAGTTCCATAGATGCGTTGCTGGGCAGGGTGACATAAAAACTCATTTTTTTTTTTACTCTTTTCGCCGTCGCCTCTCCAAGTTTGGATTCGGTAGCATGTAACCCAAACAGCTGCTCAGTAGGGCTATCCACAGTTTTCCCTCCTTCGCGTCTGGCTTTTCGGTGGTCAGATTGAACAGCGAGACCGCTACAACTGTATATATAACTACCACTTGACAAATAAAGACAAGTTCTAAGTAGGGGATAGTTTCCCAAACATCGACCCCAACCAGCGCGGTTCGCCGTCTCTCCCGACTCCCGAGTTTACGGCTCGCAAATCGGGCTCTCCACCAAAAGTTACCACTTCCTCCTCTTCTTCTTCTCGCATCTCTAGTTTTTGTATCTGACAATGTCCTTGGACGGTATCCAACTGTTAAATGAGGAATCGTACCCAAACCATTTGACTAAACACTCCTTTCGCCCAAAGGATGTGCGACGCTCGGTTATGACACTCTCGATTCTGTACTCGTGTTTGTCTCCAACTTTTTGAATTTCCGCTGTGTAGAATGACCCCTCTATCTCATCGCCCTTATCGTCTTTCAACACATATGTAACGGGGTTTGTTTCGTTTACTCGACTGATGGAAAACAGTTCCTCCGTCCAAGCCGGGCATAACCCTTTTTAAAATTGGCTCTGCCCAGGACCAGTCTAACTCGATCACCGGGCTTGTACAGGGGTCTTTCAAATTTAAAGTTGCGTTTGCTATTATACAACGTGTTCCATACCTGCTCTTGATTGTCTGCGTTGACGTCGACCGGTGCCATTTTTATACTTCTGTGATACGAATGGTTATAACTTCGAAGTAGGGCGGGGAGGACTCGGACATAGGACAACTTATTGGATTTCGTGAAATATCGCCACATCCGTTGTTTCAGAGTCCTATTAAAGCGTTTCCACCACGGCGGCCTTGATATCTTCGTTCTGCGTAGTGAAAAAGTGAACGTTGTTGTCAGCGAGGAATTTCTGAAATGTTCTGTTCAGAAACTCTGACCCCTTATCGGTTTGAAAACTCGCGGGTTTCCCATCGAGAAATATCTTACCGACGGCTTCCACTAAGGATTTCCCCGTTTTGGTTCGTATCGGTACAGACCACGCGAATTTACTGAAAACGTCCACGCAAGATACCAAATAGGAATATCCATCGTTGTGTTTTTTCAAATGTCTCAAATCGATTAGGTCTGCCTGATATTGCTGTTGGGGGCCACTCGTTATAATGGGACGCCTTTCAAATCTGCGACGAATTGGTTTATGAAGGGTATAGGTATCTTGATGACTCAGCCATTGTTTGATCTTTGCGAGTCCCAGTTTGGTGTTACGTTGCAGGGCCGTTGCACCACTATACGCCCCTGGTCGACTAGGGTCAAAGTAACGACGTCTCAATATTTTCTCCACCGTTCCCATTTTGGTGTTGGGATTCCGCTCTTTCTTTTTTTAGGTCTCAGTTTATACGTGGCTACGGGCGGAGTGGTTTCATTACCTACCTTTGGGGTTTCCGCTGGTGGTGGTGGTGGTGTCTTGGTCTGCTCTGGTGATAGCTCGAATGATGGTGTTGGTGGGGAATGTGTTTTTTCTGTTGCCGTGTTGTGTTGAATGAGATCGACCGAGCCCAATGAGCGTCGTTTATACTGCTCCAATCTAGTTAAATATTGATGCAGGGCGCGTTGGTACACTCTGGCCTTATCGGCGGGTGCTAAATCATCGCGGAATAGGATGCGTTGCATTTCATCATCTAAATCTCTCAAGTTGTCACCGATCACCTCGGGTGGGCTATAGGACGTGGTAGTAGTCTGTTTAAGACCCTCGAGGAATCGAGGATCCACCAAAATCATTTTTTTGGCCATTGTTACGCACCTAGTACTCCACCGAGAATACTTAATATAGGACGGAGCAAAGCACCTATGAACCCACCGGTTTGTAGAATCTCTTTCCGCCGCTTAAGACTCGGTTTCTTTTTAGTGAGAAGTCTCAACTTGTTCTTGTGTCGACGTAGCTCGCACTTCTGTCGCTGAGTGAGTCTAACATTACCTTTTAATATGTTATGACAACACTCGCACAAAAAGTTAATGAGTTTGGGAGAGGCTGTTTTTAATATGGCTCTTAAACCGGTCGGCGAGGCGGCGCGCATACATTTCAACATTTCACCGTGCCGTCTAAGTGCTTGATCACACATGATTCTCTACTTTGGCACGTAGACGATTTGTCTCTCCCCCGGGAATATTTTTGTTCTCAACCTAAGATTATCAGGTGTGTCCTGACGAAGATCGACCAGCAAATAACCGTGAGGAGTCGCTGTCGCGTCCTTAAAACTATCTTGGAGGTACCCCACCCGACCCGGGTACATTTGTTTACCCAGATTCATAATTTGACTCCCGTCTCTCGGGTTCTTGAAAAGGACTAAATAGTGCGTATTGAGACTTATGGTTCGATGTTCTTTATTTTTTCCGAATAGATTTTGAACAATGTACATCACACTAATATCTCTGTGATGACTACCTTTGGTGAATAATTTTGTTACCCGCTCGTCCGTCTCAGACATCAAGTCATCGATGACGATCAGTCTTCTCTTCTTACCACCTTCCAATTTATCGACGTCTGGTAGACCCTCGATAAATCTCACTGACCCCATAGTCTCGTATATCGGCTGCCATTCCCCATAACACCATATAACTTCCTCCGGTACGGGGACAGCTAGCTCGTGAAGGTTCTGTATAAACTTTTGCACAAATACCGTTTTCCCACACCCGGTAGGACCGGCTATCAGAGCTGTGAAGGGATGATTCCATCGGGGATCCATCCTCGCAAGTGCTACTAACTTTAGTGATTACGCCCCCGACGAAATAACAACGAGTGATTTTAGGTCAGCGCGCGAGGTTTCCGTGGGGCGATCAACACACTTAACCTGACAGCTGACTTCATGTGGGAGTCTACAATCCTACTCTGATTGAGTCCTGATCGCAGAGAGAGAGAGAGAGAGAGAGAGAGAGAGAGAGAAATGAATAGCAAAAAAAAAAAAAAAAGCTAGGAATGATTCCCACCATAGAGAAAAACAGATAAGATAGTTTGGCTACGTGATAAGACAGAAAGATCAAAACACAAACCAACGAGACTTTAATAAACGTTATGAGAAAACCAGATGTGAGTAAACCACGAAAAATATTTATAGATAGAATAGAAGAAACATAGCAGCAAAGGCAAACAGAAGGGCAAAATACCGCAAATTATATCTCTCCAAAACTCTGAAGGGGTGGAGCCGCGATAACTCAGTAGTTAGTAAACTGGACTACAAAGGACAAGAGGTAGGGTTCGATCCCAACCGACGACTACCAGGTTCACACAGACTTTAATGGGTACCGGATTTTTTTCTGGGAAGTAAAGCGGCACGAGCGTAATACCGACCACATTACCCCAAAAATCACGTGCTGAAGGTCTGTAAAATTTATGGTCACTAACACCATATTCCCTATACGCCACTTGGCGTGACGGGGGTACTATACTTTTTTTTGAAGCTGCTAACATGAGACATGGGAGCCGCGATAGCTCAGTGATTAGTGAACTGGACTACATAGGACAAGGGTAGGGTTCGATCCCAACCGACGGCTTTCGGGTTCACCCAACCTTATATGGGTACCGGTTTTTTTTCTGGGAAAGTAAAGCGGCACGGGTGTAATACCGACCGCATTACCCCCCCCCCCCCCAAAAAAAATGTTCTGAAGGTCTGTAAAATGTATGATCACTAACACCATTTTCCCTGTACGCCACTTGGCGGGACGGGGCTCTTTACTTTATATGAGACATGTCAAGTAGGCGCACACACTCCCTGATGAGTGTATCCTTGTCAATACGGCAAAGCATGCTGAGTCAGTCAAGATAACCACTCACACGCCTACATGTAGTCATACACACAAACATACCCACACACATCTTACATACGAGTCTACAACCTGAAGCATCGAATGATGACTCTTAGTAATTGTAACAGACAACAGAAAAGAACTTGTATTCTGTTCAGTTTATTTGTTGCAAAAACTGTGCCAGACTTCAGTCAAATATTATTTGATAAATATATCCATCATCATCATCGAGTGCCGTCTCCGCATCGAAGGTTGGCTACCATGGAGCGCCATCCCGCTCAGTCTCTTGCTTTGATGGTGCAGGTTGACATAGGCTGTCTTATCCATCTTTTGATATTACTTGTCCATGTTGGTCTTGGTCTTCCTCTGCCTCTATTACCTTGTATTTTCCCTTCCAATATTACTTTTAGTAGACTGTTGTGTCTTTTAACATGCCCCAAAAATGTCATTTGTCTTATTCTAATTGTGTTTAGTAGTTCTCTTTTCATTTTTAGTTGTTTTAATACTTCATTGTTTATTTTTTTTTTCCATCCAATTCTACTTATTCTTATATAAATCCACATTTCAAAGGCTTAAATTTTCTGTTCTGTTTTCTTGTCTAATGTCCGTGTTTCTGCACCATACAGGAATTGTGAGAAGATATAACATTTTGCTATTCTTAGTTTTAGCCCTGGTGTTATTTGTTTTGATGTTAGTATATTTTTCATGACATTAAAATTACTTTTTGCCTTTCCTATTCTTCTGTTTATTTCACTTTTACATTTTCCATCGCTGGTTACAGTTTGTCCAAGGTTAGTTGCATCTGAACTGTCTCCAGGTCTATTCCTTCAACTTTGATATCCACTTGTGGGTTTTGAGTAGTTTTGTATGAATATATTACACATTCTAAATCTTAATTAACTTGTGCCGATCTACTCTACTGCGTTGCACATAAGTGGTTTGATCCATTGTTTGATTCATTTGGTTTGATCCATTGTTTGATTAATTTGGTTTGATCCATTGTTTGATTCATTAGGTTTGATCCATTGTTTGATTCATTTGGTTTGATCCATTGTTTGGTTCATTTGGTTTGATCCATTGTTTGATTCATTTGGTTTGATCCATTGTTTGATTCATTTGGTTTGATCCATTGTTTGATTCATTAGGTTTGATCCATTGTTTGATTCATTAGGTTTGATCCATTGTTTGATTCATTTGGTTTGATCCATTGTTTGGTTCATTTGGTTTGATCCATTGTTTGATTCATTTGGTTTGATCCATTGTTTGATTCATTTGGTTTGATCCATTGTTTGATTCATTTGGTTTGATCCATTGTTTGATTCATTAGGTTTGATCCATTGTTTGATTCATTTGGTTTGATCCATTGTTTGATTCATTTGGTTTGATCCATTGTTTGATTCATTTGGTTTGATCCATTGTTTGATTCATTAGGTTTGATCCATTGTTTGATTCATTTGGTTTGATCCATTGTTTGATTCATTTGGTTTGATCCATTGTTTGATTCATTTGGTTTGATCCATTGTTTGATTCATTTGGTCTAATGAAATCCTACCGGCCCTATTAATCATCTATATATTCATTTAACCAGACTCTACGTTGATACTGGCTATATTTTCCGCCATTTTTTCCCACTTTCTTTAGAGCTGTCTCGTGTTTTCTGGCATGGATGTTTGTGTTTAATGTGTATGTTTACTATACCTGATGAAGGCTTTTGCCAAAAGGTTATAGTTTGTCTTGTCTTTAGGTTAGTCTAGCTCCTCAATACCATTTTGTATTTATTTTATTGAGGAAGATACTATGCAATCCATTTTTGACAATAAAAACTAGAAAAATAGTTCTTAAATGTTATGTAGAGCCAGTCTTAACATATGGATGTGAATCATGGAGAATAGGACAACAGACAAGAAAATCACTGGAGTCTGTAGAAATGTGGTTTTACAGAAGAATATTGAGAATATCATGGACAGCTACGAAGAGTAATGAAAATGTTATGAAAGAGGTCAAAGGAAGAATTCAGCTAATATCCAATATTAGGAAGAAACAATAATTTTCTTGGGGCCATGTAATGAGAAGGGAATATCTTGAATATATTGTAACAACTGGGAAAATTAAGGGACGATGAGATAGAAGGAAGCAAAGATAAAAAATACCAGACAGCTTAAGAGTATGGCTTGACAGAAGGTCAACAACAGAAATGATAAATAGCTGCCGAGATCGAATGTTGTGGAGAAACATGATCACCTACGCCACTAGGCCCGGTAGTTGATGATGATGATGATGATGATGATGATGAGGTCTCGGAAGGAAGACACTCTCAGAGTTTCATGTTTTTATGTCTGCAGAATTGGTACTGGGTGTTCATGAGTATCACGGTCGAATTATAAATTACATTTTAAGGGAGATAATAATTTTACAGTGATTCAAAGGGAAATAAGTGAAACGAGCAGAAAATACAACGAAAATAAAAATTAAATATAGAAGTAACGCATAATTGTTTAAATTTCTTCTTCTTCTATCCTTCCTATATTGCCGTTGGCGTCGCGGGGAGAAACAATCTGCGGTTCTTTGCTCTTCTGTTGGCCTCTTCTGATGTTATCCCTCCTAGTGACTCTAGTATTCCCTTTATCCATCTCTTTCTCGGTCTTCCTCTTAATCTGGCGTTTTCGTAGCGTTTGTTTATGGCTCTTTGATTCATTGTTAGTTCTTTTTGTCTTGTTATGTGGCCGAACCAATTTGTCTGTTGTTTCTTTATATATTCGATGGCTGGTTCAATTTCGAGTTTCTTCCTCAGGTCAGTGTTTCTTACTCTGTCCCTTAAGCTGTTTCCTGTCATTCTTCTGACACATTTCATTTCGGTGGTCGTTATCTTTCTTATTGTTCTAGAGTCCAGCGTCCAATTCTGGCACTGATAGCACAGAGTTGTTGAAACACTTACAGTAAAAGATAATTATATTTTGAACGATTTTGTGTGTGTGTGTGGGAAAGTAAAGCAGCACGGGCGTAATACCGACCACATTACCCCAAAAAGCATGTGACGAAGGTATGTAAAAATTATGGTCACTAACACCATATTCCCTATACGCCACTTGGCGTGACGGGGGCTCTTTTCTTTACTTTATATTTTGAACGATCACACATTTAATAAAAACTATTTGGTTTTTTTCTTTTTATTTCAATCAAGTACTATTTACATTTACAATCTTCTACAAGTTTAATTTCTCCTTGATGTGTTTCTAGAAGTTTGATTTCTCCTTGATGTGTCTCTAGAAGTTTAATTTATCCTTGATGTGTTTCTAGAAGTTTGATTTCTCCTTGATGTGTTTCTAGAAGTTTAATTTCTCCTTGATGTGTTTCTAGAAGTTTAATTTCTCCTTGATGTGTTTCTAGAAGTTTGATTTCTCCTTGATGTGTTTCTAGAAGTTTGATTTCTCCTTGATGTGTTTCTAGAAGTTTAATTTCTCCTTGATGTGTTTCTAGAAGTTTAATTTCTCCTTGATGTGTTTCTAGAAGTTTGATTTCTCCTTGATGTGTTTCTAGAAGTTTAATTTCTCCTTGATGTGTTTCTAGAAGTTTAATTTCTCCTTGATGTGTTTCTAGAAGTTTAATTTCTCCTTGATGTGTTTCTAGAAGTTTGATTTCTCCTTGATGTGTTTCTAGAAGTTTGATTTCTCCTTGATGTGTCTCTAGAAGTTTAATTTCTCCTTGATGTGTTTCTAGAAGTTTAATTTCTCCTTGATGTGTTTCTAGAAGTTTGATTTCTCCTTGATGTGTTTCTAGAAGTTTGATTTCTCCTTGATGTGTTTCTAGAAGTTTAATTTCTCCTTGATGTGTTTCTAGAAGTTTAATTTCTCCTTGATGTGTTTCTAGAAGTTTGATTTCTCCTTGATGTGTTTCTAGAAGCTTGATTTCTAATTATTCTGTTTCTTGAATTTTAATTTGTAATTGTTCTGTTCCTTGAAGTTGAATTTATTACTGATCTGTTCCTTTGAGGTTTAGTTTTCTTAATGTTCATTTCCCTGAAGTTTGACTTCTGATCATTCTGTTTCTTAAGTTTTAATTTCGAATTGTTTTGTTCCTTGAAACCGATTTTCTAATTGTTTTTTACCTTGAAGCCTATTTTCTAATTGTTTTGTTCCTTGAAGTTTATTTTCTCTTTGTTTTGTTCATTGAAGCCTATTTTCTAATTGTTTTGTTCCCTGAAGCCTATTTTCTAATTGTTTTGTTCATTTTTACTTTCCCTTGACTGATACTGCTTTTAAAATATTGCCTTAACAAATTAGTAATTTTAACAAACGAGTGAGTGAATGAGTTGAGTGAGTGAGTGAGTGAGTGAAAATTAATAAATAATAAATATATATATATTCAAATTCTTCAAAAAGGAAAAAAAAATCGCCTGCTTCCGTTCCATTTAGAGAAAGAGAGGGAGCGAGAGAGAAAGAATGATGTGTGTGAGAGAGAGAGAGAGAGAGAGAGAGAGGGTGGAGTGGAGAAGAAGGAGGAACGGAATTGGGATGGAGACAAGCAAGCTTTGATGTTCACAGGTTCCTCATCCTTTTCAGTGCACTTTTTGTTCTCAATTTCAAATCGACGGCGTGACCGTCCCAGCACGTTGGCTCGCCGTCACAGGAGGTGTACACGAACCTGTAGAAACACAAGAGTTAATAGTGGATGTTTTAACTCTTTCCGCACGTAAGCTTTTCATCAATGCAACGGAAGAGATTTCTGAGACATTTTCATGGTTTTATAAATCAATCTACATATTTATATTTATCTAACATATAACATATAACATATTATATATGAATTTGTTAGATAATTAAACAAGGTATTAGATTTCAGGAAAAAAATAAAAAAAATAGAAAAAAATGGTATGTTAGAAGCTTTACGTGATTAGTGGACGACACGGATTAAACGGCGTTTCGGCCCAATAGGCCTTCAGCAGGAACAAACAAAAAAAAACACACACGGATACGTAAGTAAAACTAATAACGAAACATCCAAAACAAAAATAATCGAAATATGTTAAAGAAAATAAAAATGTCTATCCTGTCTGTTAGGCCGAGGTCAAAATGAAAAGGAAATGGTAACCTGAGTGTGGCTGTCGTGAGATGAATGAGAAAATACTTATAATATTAGATTTCACCAACACCAAGATGATACAAGATGTGTAAAACAAGAATATGGTTTGATAACGGTTCACAGTAATTAAACTGAGAATGACGCACTGTACGGCGAAACACACGCTGCCGAAGTCAACATGGCGCACAGGGCGGCGAAACATATGGAAAGAGTTAATGTGCCAGCAACGGATTTGTGTTTTGTTTCGTAAAGCAGCAATAAATGAATGTTATACTTTTTATTGTGGGGAAAGGTCTGTATTGTCTATCCATAATTTTTTTTTTTTTTTTTTTTTTTTTTTTTTTTTTGCGTTCCCCAGCCTTATATGAGGGAGCCGCGATAGCTCAGTGGTTAGTGAACTGGACTATAAAGGACAAGGGGTGTATGGTTCGATCCCAATCGACGGCTTCCTGGTTCACCTAGCCTTAAATGAGTATCGAATTTTTTGTATGGGAAAGTAAAGCAGCACGGGCGTAATACCGACCACATTACCCCAAAAATCATGTGCTGTTGGTGTGTAAAAATTATGGTCACTAACACCATATTCCCTATACGCCACTTGGCATGACGGGGGTTCTTTCCTTTTACTTACCAGCTCTAGTTAAGCCCCGAGGGACTTAATTTTGCGTAAATATCGCTTTTTCATGTTTCATTTTTCACACCGTGTGCTCCAGTGTCCCCCGCCACACAGGCGGATATTCTCCAACTTCAGAGGTAATTAAATTTTGATCGTCGAGAGTTTTTAGCGTTTTGAGTACATTTTTTTTTTTATTATCTAATTGCCCGGACAGCTATTATTTTTTGTCCTACTTTTTAAAATTTCTAATTGCCCGGACAGCGATTATTTTTTGTCCTACTTTTTTTTAATTTCTAATTGCCCGGACAGCGATTATTTTTTGTCCTACTTTTTTAAATTTCTAATTGCTACGGGTTCTTTAACGTGCACAAAGTGCACACGGGACCTCTCGTTTCTCGCTCTTATCAGAAAGGGCTTGGTATTGAAGAGGGTAGACCAGGGAGGGGTAAAGTCACGGAAATAAAACATAGATTCGATTTCATATTCTATCTTTCGTTCACCCGAAGTATTGTCTATATCTGCCCGTCTATCTCATGTGGGAAACAACAGGTAAGAGGAAAAGAGGAAGACCCAGAGAGACACTGAGAAGAACATTGATGAGAGAGGCAAGAGCAGCTGGAATCGGCTCCCTCAATGAGATAGAGCTGCTTGCACAGAACAGAGACAAATGGCGAGATTTGATAAAAGATTTTTTATAAGTCTTGAAAACTGATAGTAAAAATAAAAATGTAGATAAGAGAAAGAGTATCTGGGTCTATGCTCCATTGGCCGGCTACGGCTCGAAAGGACAATGCCCACCCACTAAAGATCTTCATCAACCATATGCCACCCACTAAAGATCTTCATCCACCATAGGCCACATACTAAAGATCTTCATCCATCATAGGCCACCCACTAAAGATCTTTATCCACCATAAGTAAAAGTAAAGTAAAGTACCCCCCGTCACGCCAAGTGGCGTATAGGGAAATATGGTGTTAGTGACCCTATATTTTACAGACCTTCAGCACATGATTTTTGGGGTAGTGTGGTCGGTATTACGCCCGTGCTGCTTTTACTTTCCCAGAAAAAATCCGGTACCCATTTAAGGCTGGGTGAACCCGGAGCCGTCGGTTGGGATCGAACCCTACCCCTTGTCCGTAGTAGTCCAGTTCACTAACCACTGAGCTATCGCGGCTCCTACTAATTTTTAGGGAATTAGTAAAACCCAGGTGTCCTCACCAGGATTACGAACCCCGGCTGTTGCCGTGGTAAGCCAACCGCCTATCGATTGCGCTAACCGGACACCCTTATCCACCATAAGCCACCCACTAAAGATCTTCCTCCACCATAGGCCACCCACTAAAGATCTTCCCCCACCATAAGCCACCGACTAAAGATCTTCATCCACCATAGGCCACCCACTAAAGATATTCATCCACCATAGCCCACCCACTAAAGATCTTCATCCACCATAGCCCACCCACTAAAGATCTTCATCCACCATAAGCCACCTACTAAAGATCTTCATCCACCTTAGCCCACCCACTAAAGATCTTCATCCACCATAGGCCACCCACTAAAGATCTTCATCCACCATAAGCCACCCACTAAAGATCTTCATCCACCATAAGCCACCCACTAAAGATTTTCATCCACCATAAGCCACCCACTAAAGATCTTCATCAGTAGTAGCGGTGGCTGTGAATGCAACAGAAAAGTGGAATAACATGCACCGAAATACAATAGATTTGGCACCGACTTTGCACCGACTTTGCACCAAAACGGTGCCAAAAAAAATAATTATTTTTTTTTCGAATTCGCGATTTTTTCGAACTTCATTATTTTTTGGGGGAATTTTTTTTTTGGTGTTCGTCAGTTTGTCGAATCACTGAGAGCTTAACTCAGGTAAATTCAATAGAGACTCGGTGCTAATCCGTGTCCGGTGATCGTCGCTCGCTGTGTGAAATTTGTGAAAGAGTATTTTAAAAGAGTATGTGAAAGTAAACAGAATTATTTAAAAAATATGTATTTGTGAAAGTAAACTCAGAATTATTAAAAATAAAAAAAAAATAAATAAAAAAAAAACAGTCTCCCTTCAGGATTCGAACACGGGTCTACTACGTGACAGGCCAGGCAACATGTAAAAAAAAAATGCTGACAAGCAATAACATTGAAAGGTTAGTTTTGTCGAACGGTCTCCTGTGTTTCTGAGAGCTTAACCGCAGGTAAATTCAATAGAGACTCGGTGCTAATCCGGTGATCGTCGCTCCGTGTCCGGTGATCGCCTCGCTCGTGTTAGAAATTTGTGAAAGAGTATTTTAAAAGAGTATGTGATAAATATGTTTCAAAACGTTAAGAAATATAGTTAAATGTGATAAAACTGATTTTTAAAAAAGGCGAAATAATAAAAACTATGAAAAAAAATAAGCTGTAAATACTGACGGAAAACTAGTCAAGAAACTGGAATGACATTTTTGTTGACTGGGCTAGTGGTACTTGAGGAATGCTATTGTTAGAATCGCTTACAAGGAATCGTGGTCATTGTTAGGAGCTGCATTGTTAGGCTCCGTGTTTAGAGTTAAAGTTAGGTAGAGGCATGTCGGGGACAGCGGTTCTAAAAGGGGGTATCTCGCGGGTCGGATGGCGGGTCGTCGTGCGGGTGGGGAAAGGTGCCTTTATTGGTTATCATCATGTGTGTGTATTAGGCAACAGGAGGCGACATGTAAAAAAAAAAATGCTGACAAGCAATTATTAGTATCGTTAGCATCATGTATTCTGACCTTCCCTCCTTGTTTTCTAACACAACTTCCTAGATTTCTGACCATGCCCCTCAACATCCCCCTTCCTACTATCATCATGTGCCTCAACACTATCATCATGTGCCTCAACACTATCATGTGCCACCCTCAACATCCCCCTTCCTACTATCATCATGTGCCTCAACACTATCCACCCTCATCATCATCATCATGTGCCTCAACACTATCCACCCTCATCATCATCATCATGTGCCTCAACACTATCCACCCTCATCATCATCATCATGTGCCTCAACACCACCCTTCATATCATCAAGCCACACAAAGTATCAATCATCTCTCTCACACATTCATGGTAAACCAAAACAAAACTCGTTCTATATTTCTCACAGCTTTATTATTAATACAACAAATATACGACACATATATATTACTGTCCGGTTGTTGATAATTTTAAGCGTCTGGGCGGGCCCCTCGAAGCCGAAGTATCCACGGGGCGAGCAAACGATAAATGATACGGTCGTTTACGTGCTGTCTCGATGAAAAAGGCATGAGAATTCTGTTAAGTTTCGCGCCACGACACTTAAGAAGTATATAATAAACACAATATAGACCGCACGTGTTGCTAAACAAATCTTGCAACACCCGCGGGTTGTAGACGAATGGAACGTGTGAGTTTTGCTCTATAAAGTTTAAAATATCCACGTGTCTGGGAGGCAAACCGTAGGAATCGAAATACTCACATTCGCCGAGACCGTTGTAAAATAGGGCCACCCAATGCTCACCGGGTTCGTGGGCAGGGTCGGTGTTTATGACAAAGGCCGCGGTCGCCGTTGGGTCGATGCTCGGCGGTAAGTGGTTTCGTGGAATGACACTAACAAGGGAACAACGTCGAACGAAAATATCCGACATCAAAAGGTTGTAAATCTCCCTCGTGTTCATATTCGACTCTCTCTCAAACGGCGAAGTCTGTTAGAATCTGCCTTGTCTTGGACACCTCGAGCACCGAGTCCAACTCTGCGTAGACGATAACTTGTAGGGGAGTAGTGGTGGGAGCGGCAAACTTGAGTTCTATCGACAAGGGTCCGCTTGTGGCTAGCTCAAAATGGGAGCCGTCCAGTAGGCTGGACGAGAGGTCAAAACCAAATAGGCAGTATCCGTCCTTGAATTCTCTATAATCAACGTTATTCCCAGCGTCTTTACCAATCAGACCCATGGCCAGATTTGTGCCGAAGAAAGCTCTCGCGTATTGATTTCGTTCAAAGTCCATAGTTAGAGGCTTTCCCGAGATACATTTCCCGTCGACCGTCAGGTTCATATAAATCAGACCAAAGTGTTGAAAATTGAACGGGTTAGCTGTGTAAACACCATTAAAAGCACTGGCCGTAATCAAACCTATCACTATACGGGTCGGTGTCTGAGACAAAAATAAATTGTCTTGACTGTGGGAGAGCATCCCGCTAGCGATGGAAAATGTCTTGATGGTAACCCTCTTGATCGGGTACCGCGCATTCCCGCTCAAGAGAGCCTTTTCGTGGGCCAGAGAAATCGCGGGGTTTAGCTTAGCTTTCCTGACCACGAGCGCGGCGTAGGTGATAACACTCTTATAACCCACAGAGCTATCGTGAGCCGCGAGGCTGAACACATCCTTCGAGGGCGTGAGTTTTATCTTTACATCGACTCTGTTTAACATGTAACGTTCCTGCACAAAGACATCAGAGTGCAAACGACCCATCATTTCAACCTCTTTACTACCCGAAGTCAAATCGCGCCGTGTTTTAAAACCCTCATTTTCTTTCAAATCGTCATGGTGGCCAGCTGTGTCTTTGTAGAACAGAGCGGCCGTCAAGTATCCCGTTTTCGCATCCTCTCCGTAATTTAGCGTGGCCTCAAACACCGCTCTAAAAGGATAGGTATTCTCCGACGGTGTAACCAACGTGTCGTTTAGCGATACGTCGACTTGTGAAAATAGACTGTGAAGATAATTGTTGACCGGTCCTACCTCACCATCGACTGGTACACTATCACCATTCGGGAGGGTGATTTTGACCCGCAGATGTAAAAACGTGTTGAAAAGATCTAGATACTCCTCGCTGTTTCCAGAAATGAAAAACTCTATCGGTGCGCTATGCGACAAAGCTGCGATCGGACGAATTTCAATAAACTGGCCAGAGTCTAGAGATGTCTGTGTGGGTGGGACGCTAAATAAATCCAAACCAGAGTGAAGACATTCGCACGATTTGGGGTGAATGAGGGACATTATTAGTCGAAAATATCCTTTGCCACCCTCGTCTTCTTCCCTCTGTTGTGCACCGAATGAAGGTGGAACCGTCCAGCTGTCGGTTTTATCCTCTTCGTAACGGGTTCTCCTGGTGGAGGTAGCTTCATAACTCGCTTTCTGCTTTGACGTAAACCACTTCCTGATTGGTCGTTATCACGCAGGTGGTCTACGGCCCCGTGTAGCAACCGCTGACCGGCCTCCTTAGCTCGTTCTTTGAAAGCTTCACCGACATTTTTTCCGGCCAATGCGTCCTGTGCGACCTGCAGACCGGTCCCCAAGCCTTCTCTGAGCAAGGCCTTACCGCCGGTTTTTAACCAGGGTAAAATAGCCCTCCCGATTCCACCAAAGAAACTACCGATTCCTCGACCGCTCTGACTTCGACCTCCTATAAACACGGGCATCCCATCGCCCGCCTGACAACAGTAAAAGTCTTCGTATAACTCAACATCTCTATGAAGGGGAGTGTGTTTCACCATTATACCAGCTCGAGATGCTTCTTGACTCGAAAGTGTACCGTTAGCACCGACGTCCCGCTGGTGAATGGAATGGTTTTTCCGTGTTCGTTGGCTAAAAGGATCTCGACGGTATCGAAGGAAAATCTACTCAGGGGTAGGTAGTGAGGCTTATCGTAGATCTGAAACACCGAGGTGTGATTTCTATTGAGAACAGGCACGCTCCTGAGGAGAGGCACCATCACATCCCCGACCGGTCTGGGGGAAACGAGATCGCAGTAGACGTAGACATTCTTCGCAACACTTTCCAAGTCCATTACACCCACGCTGAAGATATCGGGAGCCGTGTCTGATATTGTGGTCGTGGGGAAAGCTAACATGTTTTTCAAAGTGTCGCTTATGGTAACACTGACTCCTTTTTCGTAAAGTTTCAAGATGGCTTTATTCACCTCTTTTGCGTAAATGAATCTCATTTTTTTCCCTTTCACTCCCCTATACGACTCATCCTCCGCTTTTACGATCGACGCGTTCAACGCGCCGATGAACGCATCGGGTTTCGTATATAACCCGGGCTCCAATGTCACGTTGAAATAAAATCTGGCGTCGCAAATATCGTCGTTATCGAGAGATTCGTAGCGAATCCAGACATCACCCTCTATTACATTGAAATAATTTAGCGGAAATTGTATCTCCACCAGCGCGATCTCATACTGCGTCGAAATGTCAATGGTCTGAGGAAGTTTAACGAAAAAGTGGCCTGGGTTATTATCCTTAAAAAGTTCCATAGATGCGTTGCTGGGCAGGGTGACATAAAAACTCATTTTTTTTTTTACTCTTTTCGCCGTCGCCTCTCCAAGTTTGGATTCGGTAGCATGTAACCCAAACAGCTGCTCAGTAGGGCTATCCACAGTTTTCCCTCCTTCGCGTCTGGCTTTTCGGTGGTCAGATTGAACAGCGAGACCGCTACAACTGTATATATAACTACCACTTGACAAATAAAGACAAGTTCTAAGTAGGGGGATAGTTTCCCAAACATCGACCCCAACCAGCGCGGTTCGCCGTCTCTCCCGACTCCCGAGTTTACGGCTCGCAAATCGGGCTCTCCACCAAAAGTTACCACTTCCTCCTCTTCTTCTTCTCGCATCTCTAGTTTTTGTATCTGACAATGTCCTTGGACGGTATCCAACTGTTAAATGAGGAATCGTACCCAAACCATTTGACTAAACACTCCTTTCGCCCAAAGGATGTGCGACGCTCGGTTATGACACTCTCGATTCTGTACTCGTGTTTGTCTCCAACTTTTTGAATTTCCGCTGTGTAGAATGACCCCTCTATCTCATCGCCCTTATCGTCTTTCAACACATATGTAACGGGGTTTGTTTCGTTTACTCGACTGATGGAAAACAGTTCCTCCGTCCAAGCCGGGCATAACCCTTTTTAAAATTGGCTCTGCCCAGGACCAGTCTAACTCGATCACCGGGCTTGTACAGGGGTCTTTCAAATTTAAAGTTGCGTTTGCTATTATACAACGTGTTCCATACCTGCTCTTGATTGTCTGCGTTGACGTCGACCGGTGCCATTTTTATACTTCTGTGATACGAATGGTTATAACTTCGAAGTAGGGCGGGGAGGACTCGGACATAGGACAACTTATTGGATTTCGTGAAATATCGCCACATCCGTTGTTTCAGAGTCCTATTAAAGCGTTCCACCACGGCGGCCTTGATATCTTCGTTCTGCGTAGTGAAAAAGTGAACGTTGTTGTCAGCGAGGAATTTCTGAAATGTTCTGTTCAGAAACTCTGACCCCTTATCGGTTTGAAAACTCGCGGGTTTCCCATCGAGAAATATCTTACCGACGGCTTCCACTAAGGATTTCCCCGTTTTGGTTCGTATCGGTACAGACCACGCGAATTTACTGAAAACGTCCACGCAAGATACCAAATAGGAATATCCATCGTTGTGTTTTTTCAAATGTCTCAAATCGATTAGGTCTGCCTGATATTGCTGTTGGGGGCCACTCGTTATAATGGGACGCCTTTCAAATCTGCGACGAATTGGTTTATGAAGGGTATAGGTATCTTGATGACTCAGCCATTGTTTGATCTTTGCGAGTCCCAGTTTGGTGTTACGTTGCAGGGCCGTTGCACCACTATACGCCCTGGTCGACTAGGGTCAAAGTAACGACGTCTCAATATTTTCTCCACCGTTCCCATTTTGGTGTTGGGATTCCGCTCTTTCTTTTTTTAGGTCTCAGTTTATACGTGGCTACGGGCGGAGTGGTTTCATTACCTACCTTTGGGGTTTCCGCTGGTGGTGGTGGTGGTGTCTTGGTCTGCTCTGGTGATAGCTCGAATGATGGTGTTGGTGGGGAATGTGTTTTTTCTGTTGCCGTGTTGTGTTGAATGAGATCGACCGAGCCCAATGAGCGTCGTTTATACTGCTCCAATCTAGTTAAATATTGATGCAGGGCGCGTTGGTACACTCTGGCCTTATCGGCGGGTGCTAAATCATCGCGGAATAGGATGCGTTGCATTTCATCATCTAAATCTCTCAAGTTGTCACCGATCACCTCGGGTGGGCTATAGGACGTGGTAGTAGTCTGTTTAAGACCCTCGAGGAATCGAGGATCCACCAAAATCATTTTTTTGGCCATTGTTACGCACCTAGTACTCCACCGAGAATACTTAATATAGGACGGAGCAAAGCACCTATGAACCCACCGGTTTGTAGAATCTCTTTCCGCCGCTTAAGACTCGGTTTCTTTTTAGTGAGAAGTCTCAACTTGTTCTTGTGTCGACGTAGCTCGCACTTCTGTCGCTGAGTGAGTCTAACATTACCTTTTAATATGTTATGACAACACTCGCACAAAAAGTTAATGAGTTTGGGAGAGGCTGTTTTTAATATGGCTCTTAAACCGGTCGGCGAGGCGGCGCGCATACATTTCAACATTTCACCGTGCCGTCTAAGTGCTTGATCACACATGATTCTCTACTTTGGCACGTAGACGATTTGTCTCTCCCCCGGGAATATTTTTGTTCTCAACCTAAGATTATCAGGTGTGTCCTGACGAAGATCGACCAGCAAATAACCGTGAGGAGTCGCTGTCGCGTCCTTAAAACTATCTTGGAGGTACCCCACCCGACCCGGGTACATTTGTTTACCCAGATTCATAATTTGACTCCCGTCTCTCGGGTTCTTGAAAAGGACTAAATAGTGCGTATTGAGACTTATGGTTCGATGTTCTTTATTTTTTCCGAATAGATTTTGAACAATGTACATCACACTAATATCTCTGTGATGACTACCTTTGGTGAATAATTTTGTTACCCGCTCGTCCGTCTCAGACATCAAGTCATCGATGACGATCAGTCTTCTCTTCTTACCACCTTCCAATTTATCGACGTCTGGTAGACCCTCGATAAATCTCACTGACCCCATAGTCTCGTATATCGGCTGCCATTCCCCATAACACCATATAACTTCCTCCGGTACGGGGACAGCTAGCTCGTGAAGGTTCTGTATAAACTTTTGCACAAATACCGTTTTCCCACACCCGGTAGGACCGGCTATCAGAGCTGTGAAGGGATGATTCCATCGGGGATCCATCCTCGCAAGTGCTACTAACTTTAGTGATTACGCCCCCGACGAAAATAACAACGAGTGATTTTAGGTCAGCGCGCGAGGTTTCCCCCTCTTCAACTAACACCTATTTTTAAAATCCACAACCTATATAAACACGACAGGGGGGAGGAGGAGGAGTTTCCTAGTCTCAAGCCGCGTTACCTGAGACCGAATTGTTACACGCATCATATTTCCCCACACATCACCCCCCTATTGGGTCAGTTCCAGAGGTCACTGAACATGTCGCAACACGACTGATTACCACGCCTGATAACGTATTGCGTTAGCTGCTATAAATAGACGGTCCTCGACCCGATAAACGGGTATAAAACCCCCAGTCGAGCAGTGTACACGCGCACACATAACCAACGTCTGTTGCCAGGTGGTTTGTTTTTCTTTGAATATGGAGTCGTGTAGCTTGAATACGCCAATTTCGTTTGATCTCAGTGATCAGCGCATATTTATGTCACGTGGAAATGAGACTGTAGTTCCATTGTCTAAAGATGGCGTTAAGGCAGTCTCGGTTTGTGTTTTTCGTAACAGACCATTGATAAATATAAGGACATATAGCGGTGATAGTTTTTTTAAGTTTCCTACCAGAACTGGGATAACACTATCGAGAGAGGAATTTATCACGTTAGTCGAGATGCGAGAGGAAATTTTAACCGCTTATGCTAACCTCAACTACACGCCGCCTGTTGTTAACCAGATCAGCTACACGCCACCTCTCGTTAATCAGATCAACTACACGCCGCCTGTCGTTAACCACCAAAACTACATACCATCTCTTGTTAACACGAATCTAATCGACTACACGCCCCCCTTTGTTAATCAAGGGAACCTCACTCTTGTTAATCAGACGACAGATCCGGCACCCAATATGAATGCCGCGGGTGTTTCAGCAGAGTCACCGATTACCTATTCCAGCTTTGATCAAGGTTTTGTCAAAATGGAGGGCGGTTGTGTTTTGAAGGCTAATGACACTTCCTATGTACCCGTGTTTGATAGACATTTAACAAACAGTACCACCAAAACAGGAGGGAGGAAACCCAGACGCTTAAAATTATCAACAACCGGACAGTAATATATATATATGTGTGTCGTATATTTGTTGTATTAATAATAAAGCTGTGAGAAATATAGAACGAGTTTTGTTTTGGTTTACCATGAATGTGTGAGAGAGATGATTGATACTTTGTGTGGCTTGATGATATGAAGGGTGGTGTTGAGGCACATGATGATGATGTTGAGGGTGGATAGTGTTGAGGCACATGATGATGATGATGAGGGTGGATAGTGTTGAGGCACATGCTGATAGTGTTGAGGCACATGATGATAGTGTTGAGGCACATGATGATAGTAGGAAGGGGGATGTTGAGGGGCATGGTCAGAAATCTAGGAAGTTGTGTTAGAAAACAAGGAGGGAAGGTCAGAATACATGATGCTAACGATACTAATAATTGCTTGTCAGCATTTTTTTTTTTACATGTCGCCTCCTGTTGCCTAATACACACACATGATGATAACCAATAAAGGCACCTTTCCCCACCCGCACGACGACCCGCCATCCGACCCGCGAGATACCCCCTTTTAGAACCGCTGTCCCCGACATGCCTCTACCTAACTTTAACTCTAAACACGGAGCCTAACAATGCAGCTCCTAACAATGACCACGATTCCTTGTAAGCGATTCTAACAATAGCATTCCTCAAGTACCACTAGCCCAGTCAACAAAAATGTCATTCCAGTTTCTTGACTAGTTTTCCGTCAGTATTTACAGCTTATTTTTTTTCATAGTTTTTATTATTTCGCCTTTTTTAAAAATCAGTTTTATCACATTTAACTATATTTCTTAACGTTTTGAAACATATTTATCACATACTCTTTTAAAATACTCTTTCACAAATTTCTAACACGAGCGAGGCGATCACCGGACACCGAGCGACGATCACCGGATTAGCACCGAGTCTCCATTGAATTTACCTGCGGTTAAGCTCTCAGAAACACAGGAGACCGTTCGACAAAACTAACCTTTCAATGTTATTGCTTGTCAGCATTTTTTTTTACATGTTGCCTGGCCTGTCACGTAGTAGACCCGTGTTCGAATCCTGAAGGGAGACTGTTTTTTTTATTTATTTTTTTTTTTTATTTTTAATAATTCTGAGTTTACTTTCACAAATACATATTTTTTAAATAATTCTGTTTACTTTCACATACTCTTTTAAAATACTCTTTCACAAATTTCACACAGCGAGCGACGATCACCGGACACGGATTAGCACCGAGTCTCTATTGAATTTACCTGAGTTAAGCTCTCAGTGATTCGACAAACTGACGAACACCAAAAAAAAAATTCCCCCAAAAAATAATGAAGTTCGAAAAAATCGCGAATTCGAAAAAAAAATAATTTTTTTTTTTGGCACCGTTTTGGTGCAAAGTCGGTGCAAAGTCGGTGCCAAATCTATTGTATTTCGGTGCATGTTATTCCACTTTTCTGTTGCATTCACAGCCACCGCTACTACTACTTTCATCCACCATAAGCCACCCACTAAAGATCTTCATCCACCATAAGCCACCCACTAAAGATCTTCATCCACCATAAGCCACCCACTAAAGATCTTCATCCACCATAAACTACCCAGTTGAGACCTCTACCTATCATAGGGCACACAATAAATATCTCCACTTAATCCGGTCTGGGGTAAGCATGGATAACTCTCTCCAAGACTTACCAGCCTCTTTCTTTGTTTTCCCACATTTGACTCTCATTCCTATCCCCCATAGACAGCATTTCTGTCTGAGTCCCTGCTCGTTCCTCCAAGACCCGACTCGTTCCCTGCTCGTTTCTCCAAGACCCGACTCGTTCCCTGCTCGTTCCCTGCTTGTTCCTCCAAGACCCGACTCGTTCCCTGCTTGTTCCTCCAAGACCCGACTCGTTCCCTGCTTGTTCCCTGCTTGTTCCTCCAAGACCCGACTCGTTCCCTGCTTGTTCCCTGCTTGTTCCTCCAAGACCCGACTCGTTCCCTGCTCGTTCCTCCAAGACCAGACTCGTTCCCTGCTCGTTCCTCCAAGACCCGACTCGTTCCCTGCTTGTTCCTCCAAGACCCGACTCGTTCCCTGCTCGTTCCCTGCTTGTTCCTCCAAGACCCGACTCGTTCCCTGCTTGTTCCTCCAAGACCCGACTCGTTCCCTGCTTGTTCCTCCAAGACCCGACTCGTTCCCTGCTTGTTCCTCCAAGACCCGACTCGTTCCCTGCTCGTTCCTCCAAGACCAGACTCGTTCCCTGCTCGTTCCCTGCTTGTTCCTCCAAGACCCAACTCGTTCCCTGCTTGTTCCTCCAAGACCCGACTCGTTCCCTGCTTGTTCCTCCAAGACCCAACTCGTTCCCTGCTCGTTCCCTGCTTGTTCCTCCAAGACCAGACTCGTTCCCTGCTTGTTCCTCCAAGACCCGACTCGTTCCCTGCTTGTTCCTCCAAGACCCGACTCGTTCCCTGCTCGTTCCCTGCTTGTTCCTCCAAGACCCGACTCGTTCCCTGCTCGTTCCCTGCTCGTTCCTCCAAGACCAGACTCGTTCCCTGCTCGTTCCTCCAAGACCAGACTCGTTCCCTGCTCGTTCCTCCAAGACCAGACTCGTTCCCTGCTCGTTCCTCCAAGACCAGACTCGTTCCCTGCGCGTTCCTCCAAGACCCGACTCGTTCCCTGCGCGTTCCTCCAAGACCCGACTGGTATGTTCTCTTGTTTGTTGTTTCTGCAGCATTTTGTTATGTTTCTGTGGGTAGGTCACTACGCCAAAACCCTCCAACCTGGAGGACAAAAGCGTCTCTCTTTGTTTAGCTTCAAACCCTTGACCTCTCAGACTTGGGAGACCCTGCTGGTAGCTACCCTACCATCAGCATAGTTCTCGGGACCATTTAAACACTGACATCTCCAACCCCGATAAGGTAGAGACACCGCGGGAGGCAAAAAAGGGTTGGTTTTTTTTCGTTCGCCAGCTTTTACCTCTGACGACGTCCGGAAAGACTAGGAACTGAATTTTCCGTGTTAATCCAATTTTCCCTGACAGCCGTGTGCACAGGGGTCCCTCGCCGCACAAGCAGATAACTCCGACTTCGGAAGTACTCATATTTTTTTCCGTCGATGTGTAATTAACATTTCAAGCCGGGCCTCGCTGCTGAGACCAGGGGTGGTTGCCGCAGAGAGAAATCATAAATACAAATCTCAACCAACCGGGATTTGAACCCACAACCTTGATGTCTAGAGGCCGGCGTCTTGTCTCGAGACCAACCAGTCCCTCAGAATGGGGTATGAACGGTTGAATCGATCAGAAGTGTTGCGCAGAATAAGGTTAGTTATGACATGCAAAAAATCCGGCTTGCTGCAGGAGCTACTGAGTTAAGTGCTCTCTGCACACCGTGAGCTGTGTGTTTCATCCGTTTTTATCGTATTTCGATATTCCGATTGTTTGCGATAAATGATGATATCGTATGACGGGGAACAGATGGCTGTGTTCACTTTCTGTGCGGTTTCGCCTTATGTCTTTTGGCGTGTTGAGACTGCTATCATAGTGACAACAGCTACCTTTCTTTGATCTGGAAATGAGATATTAATTCGGATGATTGCACTGGCATGGGCGGTTGAGCAGTTGTGGATTTTAATTCGTTTACAGTGATACCGGGGCCTTTCATAACTATAACCATACCAAAAATATTGTAAGCCTTGAAGTTTGGTACAGAAGGCGGTCGTACGCATGGGAGTCGTGACCTAGACTGGCCCACCTGCCCTAGAGTGTCAAGAAGCTAAAGGTCTGAAACACTTTTATAAAAAAAACGTTTCCTATTGTGATTAATCAGCCAAAATTAACTAACCAATCAACTCACTTCTTAGTGGCAGTGACGTAAGTGACCTTCAGTTCGTGCGTGTGACCTGCAACCTGATTGGTCACCACATTAATCGTTTCCCCATTGATCATGTCTTGGAGCGCCCCTTCACTTATAGAAAACTCGTGGATGTGCTGGACAACTCGATTGACAGTCGATGCAGATAACTAGCAAGAGAATTAAATTTCAACGTCCATTAATTACTAAAAACATTTCAAAGAAACTATTAATTAATTAGGTAATTATCCAATTTCTGGAGTATTTAAGAGAAACTGTAAGCTGGAGAATAAAATATGCATGATCAGCAAACAGCCATCACGAGAATTTACAATCAATCATCTGAACATGTGTCTGACCGGTTGGCGTAGGCGATCATGTCCTTCAAAAATCTTACTTCTACCGTGCATCGTATCAGTTCTGTTGTTGACTGTTTTCCATGATATGCCACCAAGCTATCCAGTATTTTCTCCCTGTGTCTTCCGCGATCTTTCTTTCCCTGTATTTTGCCAGTCATAACTAAGTATTCCAACTTTCCACTTCTCATGATGTGCCCGATAAATGTTGATTGTTTCTTTCTGATGTTTTTAGGAGCTCACCTTGTTATGTTGGCCTCGAACCATTTGTGTACGAGATATGTACAAGAGAAGTAGAGAATAGCATAGCTTCGACCATGTGTAGACGATTGTAGCAGCATAGAGACATTAATCAGAATCATTTGTGTACAATATATGTACAAGAGACAGTAGAGAATAGCATAGCTTCGACCATGTGTAGACGATTGTAGCAGCATAGAGACATTAATCAGAACCATTTGTGTACAAGATATGTACACGAGGCAGTAGAGAATAGCATAGCTTCGACCATGTGTAGACGATTGTAGCAGCATAGAGACATTAATCAGAACCATTTGTGTACAATATTTGTACAAGAGACTTTAAGGAACAACATAGCGTCGACCCCGTGTAGAGGGTTGATTGCGATATAATTGCAAGATTGTTATATATCACGTCATGATGTCACAGATGTATTGTTGAGGCCAGGCTGGTGGTCCTGGTGTAAAATTAAATTCAGTTGTGTTCTGTTCAAGAGAGTTGGTTTCATCATTTGTCTTGGCACTACATTGTCTTCGCGAAGAACGGCCAAGAAAAGGGTTGCAGGCAACAGCAACACAACGTGAAGTCCAGACTACACGATCAAGAAGCCAGATGGGAGGGAATTACCTCCTCCTGGAGAACACCAGGGCGAGCTCAAAGTAACCTGAGTGGTCCTGGGCAGCCGATCATCATCATCATAATGCAGCAGAGCCAGGTGGTTTCAGAACGACCACCTAGTGCCAACCAAGAAGGTGCTGGGGTTGTCAGCGTGACCGCCAGTACCAGCTGTGATCATCATCATCATATTGCAGCAAAGCCGGGTGGTTTCAGAACGACCACCTGGTGCCAACCAAGAAGGTGCTGGGGGTTTCAGTGTGACCGCCAGTACCAGCTGTGATCATCATCATCTTGCAGCCGTTCCTGGTGGGTTCAGAGGGACCACCTGGTGCGAACCAGTAACATAGCTGGGTGGTGTCAGTGTAACCGCCCAGCAGCGAGGAGATCATCGACAGGGGTGATGTGACTGTCACAATCGGTGTCACGTCGCGGTGGCATATTAATTCAAATTGAGTCACATGGACCGCGTCGTCAGCACTTTAAAAAAAAAAATGAGAGAAAATTTAAGTTGTTGTTTATTTGTCATTTTTTCCTGAGTGCTGTAAAAAATATACCTGTTCCTCCTTAGTCGCCTCTTACAAACATACCTGGTAGGGAAGAGCGCCACAGCTCTACTCTCTTTCGGGCCCCCGGAAAAGCACGGGCGGATTCTGTGGCCCTAAGTAAAAATGTCGGTAAACTAAAGGTTGCCTCCCCTGCCTTGCTAGGTGTATGGGCAATATAGCGTTAGTGATCACATTTCTCCATGACCGCGGCACATTTTTCAGCGACGTGGTCGGTATCACACTAGGCCGCCTTTACTTCCCAGAAAAAAAAAATGATGGTACACATTTTTTGTGGCTGGGTGAACCCCCAAGCCTTGAAGTCAGAAAAATAAAATCCGCCACCACTGAGGATCTCACCCGGTCCTTTCAGATCAGGAAGAGAGCACACTAACCACTTGGCCACCGAGGCTCTCAAGGCCCTAATATGTAGCTTTTTTTTTTTTAAGTAAAGGGCCCCGTCACACCGTGTCTACGTCATAGAAGGAAGACACTCTCAAACTTTCATGTTTTTATGTCTACAGAATTGGTACATGGACATTAGACAAGAAAGCAGAACAGAAAATTGAAGCCTTTGAAATGTGGATTTATAGAAGAATAGGTAGAATTGGATGGAAGGAAAAGATAACAAACGATGAAGTTTTAAAACAACTGAAAATAAAAAGAGAACTACTAAACACAATTAGAACAAGACAAATGAAATTTTTGGGGCATGTTAAAAGACACAACAGCCTACTAAAAGTAATATTGGAAGGGAAAATACAAGGTAAAAGACAGAGGCAGACCAAGACTAACATGGACGAGTAACATCGAAAGATGGACAAGTCAATCGATGACAGCCTGCACCATCAAAGCAAGAAACAGAGTAGAATTGCGATCCATGGTAGCCAACCTTTGTTGCGGAGACGGCACTCGATGATGATGATGATGATGATGATGATGATGATGATGAGAATCGGTACTGGGTGTTGATGAGTATCTCGGTCGAACGATAATTTATTTTTAAGGGAGATAATAATTTTAAAGTGATTCAAAGGGGAATAAGTGAAACGAGCAGCCAAGACAATTATGCTAAAAATTAAATAGAGAAACAACGCATCATTGTTTAAACAGTTAAATGAAAAGATAATTACATTTTGAACTATCACACATTTAATTACAAACTATTTAGCTTATTTAGATTATGCTAAGGAGGGATCAAGTCGTCATACTTCGCCTACGCACTGGCCACAATAGAATGAGAAATCACATGTTCACCAAACTCAAAATAGGTACAACCAGCCCATGCTGGTTATCACCGTCACACCGTCATCAGTTCAGGCCAAAATAGCAGTTGTTCTCCATGTTTGACAGCCATATAATAGGATTGACTTAACATTGGAGTTGAACATTTTATTTTTGTATATAAGCTAATTTCTTTGGACTTCCATATGTATCCGGAGCCGGGATAGCTCAGTGGTTAGTGAACTGGACTACAAAGTACAAGGGATAGGGTTCGATCCCAACCGATGACTTCCGGGTTCACCCAGCCTTAAATGGGTACCGAATTTTTTTCTGGGAAAGTAAAGCACACTGGACAATATGACTACAAAACATGTTCTACAGGATTGCCCCCAGTACACAGACCTGAGAAGAGCAATGTGGTCCACACCCACCTCCCTGGAAGAGAAACTATATGGGGCAATCGATTCGCTTAAACAGACAGCTTACTTCATGAGAGAGTCTGGAATCCTACTCTGATTGAGTCTTGATCGCAGAGAGAGAGAGAGAGAGAGAGAGAGAGAGAGAGATTATGCTAAAATGCTTCACCTTCCCGGCCAAGACGTGACCATCTTACCTCAAACTCGGCCTGGTTCAGGGGACCGTCTCCCATGACCTTGTCCTTGAGCGCATTAATCTCCTTCCAGGTAGAACTACCTTCGCCGTAGACGGGTGCTATTGGGTACCGCAGTCGAATCTTGCCAACTCCTTTACAAGAAGAAAAATGAATTACTTTACAACTGGTGAAGTAGACAGAATATGATACGTTACCGTCATCATTATTAGGCGCCACGCCGTCTGACGCAAGCGATCATCTCTCGCTCGTTCGTGCATGTCATAATTTCAGTCGGTGAACTTTTATAATAGTAAAAGAAAGCAACACAACAGGTCTCAGTCTGAATAGTAGAAAACAGAAGTAATGGTCATATCGAAGAAACAATCATCACCATCATGAAGCATAAAAATAAACAGGACAAATCTGAAACAAGTACAACGCGTCAAATACTTGGGCACAATAATAACATCACACGGAAGATGCACCACAGAAATAAAACAAAAAGTACAAAAGTTCAGGCCAAAATAGCAGTTGTTCTTCATGTTTCAGAGCCATATAATAGGACTGACTTAACATTGGAGTTGAACATTTTTATTTTTATATTTAACCTAATTTCTTTGGACTTCCATATGTATCCCAGTGCAACAAAAGCTCATCTACCTTTTGATATCCTTATTTTTGTATCATTATATAATATCTTCATTGGTGCCAGATATTTTGGAAGAGACGCCACTTTCCATAGCGATTAAGACACCACTAATAAATCTTCATCTTCTTCTTTTCTCTTTTCACTGATACCTAAAAGGTGTCGTGGTTATATCATTTGTCGTTCTTGTGCTGCTCGAATTGTCTGAATTAGTGATTTTCCTTTGTTGTTACATGTCTCTGTCACTGCATCTATCCATCTTCTTCTGGGTCTTCCTCTTGGTCTTTTTCCATGCATTCTCGAGAAGAACGCCCTTGATGGTGATTGGTAAGGATTCATTCTGACCAGGTGGCCAAACCATTTAAGTTGTTGTTCTATATATTCTTGGCAGGGTTTTGTTCCTACCATTTTTCTTATGGTTTCATTTGGTATTCTATCTCTTCTTGTGTTGTTTGTTACTTTTCTCAAGCATCGCATCTCACATGTATTGATCTTTCTTAAATGGGATTTAGAAAGGGTCCGTGTTTGACTTTCATAGCACAAAGTTGGTATGAAAATGATATTTATCATTTGTTGTTTAGCTGGCATAGAAATGTTTGGATGTCTTAGCAATGGTGAAAGCTGGTATGTGACAGCATTTGCTTTTTGTATTCTCATGTCAATTTCTCTGTCTAGTTTTCCATCTTCTGTGAACATTGTGCCTAAATACTTGAATTTTTCTACTTGTTTTTTTTTTCTTTATCTTTGATCTTAATACCATTTATAAATAATTGATAATATAAATAATTGACAAAATAAATAATTGATAATATAAATAATTGATACTATAAATAATTGATAATATAAATAATTGATACTATAAATAATTGATAATATAAATAATAATTGAGAATAAGCCGCAATAGCTCAGTGATTAGTGAACTGGGCTATAAAAGACAAGAGGTAGGGTTCGATCCCAACCCACGGCTTCCGGTTCACCCAGCCTTTAATGGGTACCGGATTTTTTTTCTGGGAAAGTAAAGCGGCACGGGCGTAATACCGACCCCAAAAATCATGTGCTGAAGGTCTGTAAAATTTATGGTCACTAACACCATATTCCCTATACGCCACTTGGCGTGACGGGGCTTTTTGCTTTTTTTTTTTAAATAAATAATTGAGAGTACATTAACTTTTTTAAAAAAATAATGATTGAGGGTACATTAAATAAAAAAAATAATAATTGAGGGTACATTAAATAAAAAAAATAATAATTGAGGGGACATTAAATAAAAAAAATTAAAATTGAGGGTACATTAAATAAAAAAAATTATAATTGAGGGTACATTAAATAAAAAAATTATAATTGAGGGTACATTAAATTTAAAAAATAATAATTCAGAGTACATTCAATAAAAAAAGAGAGTATATATATATTTTTTTTTTATAATTGAGGGTACATCAAATAAAAAAGAATAATTGAGAATACATTCAATAAAAAAAATAATTGAGAGTATATTGAATAAAAAAAAATAATTGAGAGTACATTGAATAAAAAAAAATAATTGAGAGTACATTGAATAAAAAAAAATAATTGAGAATACATTCAATAAAAAAAAATAATTGAGAGTACATTGAATAAAAAAAAATAATTGAGAGTACATTCAATTAAAAAAAAGAGAGTATATTAATTAATTTTTTTTTATAATTGAGGGTACATTAATTTTTTTAAAATTATTGAGAGTACATTAAATAAAACAAAATAATTGAGATTACATTAAATAAAAACACAAATTAATAATTGAGAGCACGTTAAATTTAAAAAAAAAATTCTGCCATTGTGCACGTGCCTGGTATTTCCGGAAGAAAGATGCTCGTGCCAGAAGCTGAGACCTTTCTGGCTTGACCTTTCGAGTCAAGGACATGTACGAAAGGTTGGACTGTGTCAGCGGGGTCAGTCTCTCCAAGGTCACCTGTAAATGTAACGCGTGCCAATTATTGATCATGGCGTATAGGAAAATATATTGTTAGTGTTAATGTGTTAATGTCACAGTTTTTGTTATCATTGATTATCATCATGTGCATTATCGGTTGGTATAGATGAGCATGTCCCTCCACAATCTTCTAACTACTGTGCGTCGTATCAGTTCTGTTGTTGACTGTTTTCCATGCCATGACACCAAGCTATGTAGTATCTTCTCGCTTTGGCATCCACGATATCTCTTTCCCTGTGTTTTGCCAGTTGTAACCAAGTATTCCAACTTTCCTCTTATCGTGATGTACCTGATAAATGTTGATTTTTTTCCTGATGTTTTTATGAACTCACTTTTTGTGTTGGCCTCCTTTAGAACTTCCAATTGGTCTTTTTAGCTGTCCAGGGAACTTTCAACGCTCTTCTGAGAAATCCCATCTCTCTGGCCTCTTCATTTGTTTGTCCATTGTCCATGATTCACTTCCACAAGTCAGAAAAGGCGCTTTATAATACCGATGAACTGTCTTTCTCACTACTAATGACATAGACTTGTTGCACAAGACGTTTTTAATTTTCTGAAATGATATTTTGGCCTGAGCTATTCTGCTTTTTAATTATGTGGTGCATCGTCTGTTTAATGTTGCCATTGATGCTCCAATTTATTTTTACTCGCTTATATCTTTCTATACTTGCTCCGATGGCACCCTCAAGAAAATTCTAGAAGGATCCAAGGAAGATCCGTTGCACTGCCTGGGGTCTGTAGCGTGGATAAGTTTTTGATGGCAATTGTGCCCAGCCAGCGGCCATGTTTATGCTTAATTATTTCCGGTTTTAACTGCCAATGGTTCTTTAACATGTAGCACTCTAGGGCGGTGAGGAATGCCGCCTCGCATCGTGAGTTTCCATGCTTGAAGCGACAACAATTAAAGTCTCAGAACACTTGTGGATAGGCGTCCGAGAACATAAGGGGGATAACTCGCGTGCTAAGACGTCGATTCAAGTCTCGTACTTTCATTATCATCATGTGCCATACCGGTTAGCGTAGGCGATCATGTCCCTCCACAATCTTCTATCCACAGTGCATCATATCAGTTCTGTTGTTGACTGTTTTCCATGCCATGACACCAAGCTATCCAGTATTTTCTCTCTGTGTCGTCCGCGATCTCTCGTTCCTTTTATTTTGCCAGTTGTAACCAAGTATTTAAACTTTCCTCTTCTCATGATGTGCCCGATAAATGTTGATTGTTTCTTTCTGATGTTTTTACGAGCTCCTCTTTGTGTTGACCTCTTTGAGAATTTCCTTGTTGGTCTTTTTATCTGTCCAGGGAACTTTCAACATTCTTCTGAGAAATCCCATCTTTGTGGCCCCTAATCGTCTTTTAATTTGTTTGTTTACTGTCCATGATTCGCTCCCATAGGTCAGAATTCGTTCTATATAGCACCGGTAGACTCTCTTTCTCACTTCTATTGCCATAGATTTGTTGCAGAAGATATTTTTCATTTTCTGAAATGCTATTTTGGCCTGAGTTTTTCTGCTTTTTACTTTTGTGGTGCATCTTCCATTTGATGTTATTGTTGTACCCAAGTATTTGACGCGTTGCACTTGTTTCAGATTTGTCCTGTTTATTTTTATGCTTCAATTTGGTGATGATTGTTTCTTCGATATAACCATTACTTCTGTTTTCTTACTATTCAGACTGAGACCTTTTTTGTTGCTTTCTTTTACTATTATGTCTATCATTTCTTTGAAGCCGCGATAGCTGAGTGGTTAGTGAACTGGACTACAAAGGACAAGAGGTAGGGTTCGATCTCAAACGACGTCTTCCGTGTTAACCCAGCCTTAAATGGGTACCGGATTGTTTTCTGGGAAAATAAAGCGGCACGGGCGTAATACCGACCACATTATCCCAAAAGTCATGTGCTGATGGTCTGTAAAATTTATGGTCACTAACACTATATTTCCTATACGACATTTGGCGTGACGGGGGCTATTTACTTTTTTTTCCACTTTACTATCATTTCTTGTAGTACATTCTCTGTCTCCGCTATTAAGTCTGTGTCATCCGCATATCGCAAATTATTTATGTTGTGACCGTTGACTTCAATTCCTTTTTTTGTCTACTATTGATCTCATAATATATTCGCTGTAAAGTGAAAACAAATCCGGTGACAGAACACAGCCTTGTCTGACTCCTTGTTTTATATATTGGAATTGTCCTGTTTGGTTGTTAATTCGTATAGCTGCTGTTTGTTCCCAGTACATGTTTTTTTATGATTCGCAGGTCCTTGGGATCAATGTTTAATTTCTCCAGCATATTGATAATTTCACATGCTTTACTTTGTCAAATGCTTTCGTGTAGCATATAAAGCATGTATATATATATATATATATATATATATATATATATATATATATATATATATATATATATACATGTATATATTTTTTACTTATATAGCTCTTTCTATCAATGTTCTTAAGATGTATATTGCATTATTGGTGCCCTTTCCTTCCACAAATCCACATTGTTCCTCACTTAATTCTGGTTTTATTTTGTTCCGTACACGTCTCATGATTAATCTTAGTAATATTTTCGTCATATGGCTCATGAGACTAATAGTGCGATGGTCTTCACAATTAGTGGCGCCTGACTTCTTCGGTATGGCTACAAAGATAGATTTTAGTAGATCTTCAGGTATGTGTCCAGTGTTATATATGTCATTGAGTAGTTTTGTTATGACTTGTACTCCCAGCTCTCCAAATGCATTTATCAATGTATGAATTTCATTCTCTTGATTTCTTGGCTGATGTTTTGTAGCCTCCCAATCTGGAATGCTGATCTAATGTTCCAAGTTCCTATTGCTAGTGTCCCTTTATGTTTGATCTTGCATACAGTAGCTTGATGACGATCGGGTGTCACCTGTAGCACATGACGCTCCCTACCGGACGAGGTGGCTGTGGAGTCCCCATTAACGTCGTTAGCTGTAGATATTAAGTTGTGTTTTTACATAATTATTCTAGGCAATATAAGAAGGTAGTTTGCCATTCCTTTCCTTCTTGGCACTGACTGTACTAGTCAGATCGCAGCCATTGTCTCTATACATGAGATCCTCTGCCTGCCATCACGGAGTGGGGACCATGACCAGCACTACTTGTCGGCTGTTCCAAACAACACCATCCACCACCTGTTCCAATTGCTTCATATAACCCTGATAAGGGGACTAAACGGAGCTCCACCTTGCCCAGGGGTGTCCCGAAGACTAGCGAAGGAAAGGAGACGTCTTACTCCTCCTTTTGGTAGGGCAGAACTCTACCCCGCTAACCCACTACCTTGACCCTTACCTTTTCCTTACAAATTAAACATACAAATCATTCAAAGCCCAGGCACTCGACAATAGAATATCACACAAATCCGAAGGACTCAATTTAGAGTAACATCACAAACCTCCGAAGGATTCAATTTAGAGTAACATCACAAACCTCCGAAGGATTCAATTTAGAGTAACATCACAAACCTCCGAAGGATTCAATTTAGAGTAACATCACAAACCTCCGAAGGACTCAATTTAGAGTAACATCACAAACCTCCGAAGGACTCAATTTAGAGTAACATCACAAACCTCTGAAGGACTCAATTTAGAGTAACATCACAAACCTCTGAAGGACTCAATTTAGAGTAACATCACAAACCTCTGAAGGACTCAATTTAGAGTAACATCACAAACCTCTGAAGGACTCAATTTAGAGTAACATCACAAACCTCCGAAGGATTCAATTTAGAGTAACATCACAAACCTCCGAAGGACTCAATTTAGAGTAACATCACAAACCTCCGAAGGACTCAATTTAGAGTAACATCACAAACCTCTGAAGGACTCAATTTAGAGTAGCATCACAAACCTCTGAAGGACTCAATTTAGAGTAACATCACAAACCTCCGAAGGACTCAATTTAGAGTAGCATCACAAACCTCCGAAGGACTCAATTTAGAGTAACATCACAAACCTCCGAAGGTCTCAATTTAGAGTAACATCACAAACCTCCGAAGAACTCGTAAGGAGTTCTGTAGTAGTTTGTCTTGCCTGTTCCGTTGAAGGGTTTTTGGCTGGACCCAGTCTGTCCTTTCATGGTCGATGTCTTGTCCTGTGGAGGGACGTAGGACGTGGGACAAGGACATTATTTGAGGGAGGCAAGTACGTATATATTTGTAGGTTGCTAAGATGGTAGTTAGATAAGTTTGTAGGTATTTGGTTTATAAGTAGGTAGGTAGGTTGGTTGGTTGGTTGGTTGGTAGGTTGGTTGGTAGGCAGGTTGGTAGGTGGGTAGGAAGATAGGTGGGTTGGTAGGTAGACAGGTAGGTAGTTAGGTAGGTAGGTATGTATGTATGTATGTAGGTAGGTAGGTAGTTAGGTAGATAGGTAGATAGGTAGATAGTTGGGTAGGTAGCTAGTTAGGTAGGTAGGTAGATAGTTAGGTAGGTAGGTAATTAGGTAGTTAGGAGGTTATATAGTTAGGTAGGATGGTAGGTAGGTAAGTAGGTAGGTAGGTAGGTAGATAGATAGATAGATAGATAGATAGATAGATAGATAGATAGATAGATAGATAGATAGATAGATAGATAGATAGATAGATAGATAGATAGATAGATAGATAGATAGATAGATAGATAGATAGATAGATAGATAGATAGATAGATAGATAGATAGATAGATAGATAGATAGATAGATAGATAGATAGATAGATAGATAGATAGATAGATAGATAGATAGATAGATAGATAGATAGATAGATAGATAGATAGATAGATAGATAGATAGATAGATAGATAGATAGATAGATAGATAGATAGATAGATAGATAGATAGATAGATAGATAGATAGATAGGTAGGTAGGTAGGTAGGTAGGTAGGTAGGTAGGTAGGTAGGTAGGTAGGTAGGTAGATAGGAATGTTGAATGATGGATATGTTGGTAGGTGGGTATATTGGTATATAGATATGTATGTAGATTGGTTATAGATATGTAGATAGGTTGGAAAGTTGGTAGGTGGATATGTTGGTAGGTAGGATTGTTGGTAGGTGGATATGTTGGTAGGTAGGATTGTTGGTAGGTGTGTATATTGGTATATATGTATGTAGGTATATTGGTAGTAGATTTGTAGGTAGCCAGGTAGGTAGGTAGACAGGTGCAAAAGAGATCGGTTGGTAAATATGTAGGTATGTAGGTAGGTCATTAAGTAGGTAGGTAGGTAGGTCATTAAGCAGGTAGTTAGGTAGGTAGGTAAAAGTAGGTAGATATGTAGGTATAGGCAAATAGGTAGTTAATTATGTATGTAGATATAGGTAAGTTGTAGGTTAGTACACAGGTAGGAAGATAAAGATAGGTATGTATGTAGGAGTGGGAACAATAGAACCAAATCATAAATGATGATAAACTTAAAGGCGACTCCAGCAACTTACAGCGTAGTAGGATATGTTGTAGGGGTTCCACGACAGCAATGGTGTCATGTAGATGACCTCCAGCGGAAAGGCGTATGAGACACGAAGTTCTGAGTCTTGACAAACCAGCTGGCCTTTAGGAGTTCTGTGAGTAGGGGGAGATAACCGTTTACAAGATTTTCAAAATGTTTTACAGTAGATCTGAAAAAATTAGATTGTTTATGTTGGGGTCTCTCTCTCTCTCTCTCTCTCTCTCTCTCTCTCTCTCTCTCTCTCTCTCTCTGCGATCAGGACTCAATCAGAGTAGGATTCCAGCATCTCACAAAAAGTCAGCTGTCAGGTTAAGTGTGTTGATCGCACTCACAGACAGAACATCACAATTAGAGTCTGCTCTATTGTTGGGGTGTGATAGAAGTAGAACATTTAATATCTACTGGAACAACGGATACTGGTGCTTATCATGAAGATGTAAATATATCAACTTCTACACTTTAAACATATCATCTTATATACTCTTGTTGTCTCTAGATGTTATTATATCTACATCATCATCATCATCATCATCATTATCATCATTTGCCATACCGGTTGGCGTAGGCGATCATGTTCTTGCACAATCTTCTATCAACAGTGCATCGTATCAATTCTGTTGTTGGCTGTTTGCAATGCCACGACACCAAGCTATCTAGTATTTTCTCTCTTTGTCGTCCGCGATCTCTCTTTCCCTGTATTTTGCCTGTTGTAACCAAGTATTCCAACTTTCCTCTTCTCATGATGTGCCTCAAAAATGTTCATTCTTTCTTTCTGATGTTTTTTAGGAGTTCCCTTTTTGTGTTGGTCACTTTGATAATTTTCTCATTGGTCTTTGTATATCAACTTCTACACTTGTAATATATCCTCTTAGAACAATCTCCATCCCAACGTTGTGCTACCAATGCCAGACATGGACCCTAGATGCAAGAACAATAAGAAAAATAACCTCTACAGAGATGAAATGTGTTAGACGAATGACAGGAAACAGTCTGAGAGATAAGATCAGAAATGAAGAGCTGAGAAAAAAAGCTAGGAATAGTCCCCGTCATAGAATATATAAAGAAGCAACAGATAAAATGGTTTGGCCACGTGACAAGGCAGAAATATCAAAACACAACACAACGAGCCTTCAACAAACGTTGTGAGAATACCAGACCCAATGGTCGACCACGAAAAAGATGGATGGATGGATGGAATATTAGAAGCACTAGGAAACATAACAGCAGCAGAGGCGAACAGAAGAGCAAAAGACCGCAAATTATATCTCCCCTCGACGCTGGAAGGCAAATGAGGAAGGAAAGAAGAAGAAGATGATGATGAAAATATACGCTTGTAGTCTCTAAATGTAATTACATCAACATCTACACTTGTAATATATCCTCTTATATACACTTGTAGTCTCTAGATGTAATTACATCAACATTCACACTTGTAATATATCCTCTTATATACACTTGTAGTCTCTAGATGTAATTACATCAACATTCACACTTGTAATATATCCTCTTATATACACTTGTGAAGATACTATGCAATCCATTTTTGATAATAGAAACCAGAAAAAGAGTTCTTAAATGTTATGTAAAGCCAGTCTTAACATATGGATGTGAATCATGGACAATAGGACAACAGACAAGAAAATCACTGGAGTCTGTAGAAATTTGGTTTTACAGAAGAATGTTGAGAATAACATGGACAGCTAAGAAGAGTAATGAAAATGTTCTGAGAGAGGTCAAGGCAAAAAGAGAGCTAATTTCCAATATTAGGAAGAAACAATCATCATTCTTTGGCCTTGTACTGAGAAGGGAACAAGTGGAGTATATTGTGACAACTGGGAAAATTGAGGGACAAAGAGATAGAAGGAAGTAAAGAGAAAAGATACCAGACAGCTTAAGAGAATGGCTCGGCAGAACAACAAAATAATAAATAACTGTCGAGATTGAAAGTTGTGGAGAGACATGATCAACTACGCCAGCAGACGATGGTGATGATGATGATGATGATGATGATGATGATGATGATGATGATGATGGTTTCCAAAGTGTTTCTAGTTGTCACATACTGTTCCACAATTTCGCTGGAATCCATATATTGTCCTAGTGTTTGTAAAATGTGTACCGTTGTCACATGCTGTTCCACTATTTCGCTGGAGCCCATATGTTGTCCTATAGTTTCTAAAGTGTTTATACTCGTAGTTGTCAAAAATACTGTCACAATTTTCCGAAACAATTTATATTTCCTATTAATTACTATAACTATCTTTGAATATTAATGAACTAATCTCAAACAAACTTTAATGTCAGGTCGATAACATGTCAACCATCTGTTCCTGCTCTAGCTTTGCATCACTTGACTGTCGCTCTGTTTTCTTTTATACCGCACTCACGGCAGATGTACCCACATGTCGCTCACAGTTAGTTTTTTTTACTGAGACTGCTATGATGGGGACTACAGCTACCTTTCTTTGTTTGGGAGATCAGTTAGTAATTCGGGTGATCCCACTGGCACAGGTGGTTGAGAAATTATGGATTTTTAATTCGTTTGCAGTGATACCGGGGCCTTCCATAACCAAAGAACCAAAGAAGTAAAGAAAAAAAGTAAAGAACCCCCGTCACGCCAAGTGGCGTATAGGGAATATGGTGTTAGTGACCATACATTTTACAGATCTTCGGTATATGATTTTTGGGGTAATGTGGTCGGTATTACGCCCGTGCCGCTTTATTTTCCCAGAAAAAATCCGGTACCCATTTAAGGCTGGGTGAACTCGGAAGCCGTCGGTTGGGATCGAACCCTACCTCTTGTCCTTTGTAGTCCAGTTCACTAACCACTGAGCTATCGCAGCTCCCTAAAGAACCAAAGTTAATTTTTAATTCATTCCAAATGATACATTTAATTACCCACAGGGATGTAACACGCGTAGTACGAAATTAACCCAAGTGGATAAAGCCATGTCACACCCTCAGATGAAAGAGATGGGAGTTAAGATGGACACAGCCAGAAACGAGAAACTTAGTGGCCGTGTAAGAAGACTTATTAACAAACACAGAACTGGAGTCGTCAGTCGCTGGACACTGCGGGACTTGCTGAGGAGGGGATCTGAGCATCTATGGACATGTTCGGAGTGCAATGATGATGACCCGCAAATAACTCAATAATCCAAGTGGAATCAAAAGAAATGCACACGTCTTTTGGCGTGTGCTGAGACTGCTATGATGGGGACAACAGCTACCTTTCTTTGTTTGGAAGATGAGATAGTAATTCGGATGATTCCACCTGCACGGGTGGTTGAGCAATTATGGATTTTAATTCGTTTGCATTGATACCGGGGCCTTCCATAACCATAACATGTCCGTAAGTGTTCTGACCTCCATAGTGTGTGGAGACTGACGACTCCAGCTCTGTGTTAACTTGCTATTTGTTTGCTTGTTTGTTTTGTTTGTTTGTTTGCGTTCGCCAGTTTTATATCTCTTTAGCAAAGTCCCGAGGGACTGATTTTTGCATCAAAATAACTTTTAAATATTATTCACACCGGCAGCAGTGTGTTAAGGTGTCCCCCGCCATACAGGCAGATGTCCTCAGACTACAGAGCTACACTCATATATTTCTTTTTTATATCGTCGAGAGTTTTAACGCTCTTGGTTAGGTTTTTTCCTGTTAAATTTTGCCCTGGCAGCGGCTTTAGCCTACTCTTTTCGACTTCCATCTGTCAAGAGTTCTCTAACGTGCGCAGACTGCACACGGGACCTCCTGTTTTTTCCGCCATTTTTCGAGGAGCTAGATATCGGATCTCACTACACAGAAATAATCAAGTACCCGGCCTGCTGGCGTAGGTGATCATGTCTCTCCACAACTTTCGACCTCAACAGTTATTTATCATTTCTGTTGTTGACCTTCTGCCAAGCCATTCTCTTAAGCTGTCTGGTATTTTTTCTCTTTGCTTTCCTCTATCTCTTCGTCCCTCAATTTTCCCAGTTGTTACAAAATATTCCAGCTGTTCTCTTCTCATTACATGGTCAAAAAATGATGATTGTTTCTTCCTAATATTGGATATTAGTTCTCTTTTGGCTTTGGCCTCTTTCAGAACGTTTTCATTACTCTTCTTAGCTGTCCATGGTATTCTCAACATTCTTCTGTAAAACCACATTTCTACAGACTCCTGTCTGTTGTCCTATTTTCTATTGTTGTGGCGATTCATGATTGTACAAAGAAGTTACGACGGTGGTTTTCTGTTGCCTTCTGTCGGTTTGTTTACGGTTGGCTCCGCTAGCCTTTGACTAAAAAGTCTCACCCACAAGGCAGTGGGGTTGTTTTACTTTAGGGTACCCTCCCTTAGCCTTTTACTCTCCCGAGCTTACCTGCAAGGCAGCAGAGCAGCCACAGGTTGTACTGTTTACTGCATACAGTAGCAGGTTGAATTACCTGACCTTTACACAGAAATCACTGTCATAGATTCCGCGGTTTAAAGGTCACGAATTAATTTAATTAGGAGCCGCGATAGCTCAGTGGTTAGTGAACTAGACTACAAAGGACAAGAGACAGGGTTCGATCCTGACCGACGGTTTCTGGGTTCTCCCAGCCTTAAATGGGTACCTGATTTTTTTTTTCTGGGAAAGTAAAGCGGCACGGGCGTAATACCGACCATATTACCCCAAAAATCATGTACCGAAAGTCTGTAAAATATAATGGTCATTAACATCATATTCCCTATAATCCACTTGTTGGGACGGGGCTCGTATTTTTTTTTACTTTTTATTAAACGGATTAACATCCTAACTTAAGGACTGTGCCTTTGGTAATGGAACATTTTGTATAATATAATGTCACCTTTTTCTATAAACTTTATTCATTCTTTGTTATTACAGTGTATTATAATATTTATTTCATTTTAATGCATTTGTTTTACTACATATGTATTCATATGTTAATCTTCTTTCATTTAATTAGAACACACCCAGTCATCAATATTCAATCAAATTCAGGTGATTTTTATGACATATCCCTCCTTTTATTTTTGTGTCAACCATTTTTTTCTCTGGGCCAACCAATTTTCTCTGGGCCAAACATTTTTTCTCTGGGGCAACCATTTTTTATCTCTGGATCAACGATTTTTTCTATGGGTCAAACATTTTTTCTATGGGTCAACCATTTTTTTCTATGGGTCAACCATTTCTTTCTATGGGTCAACCATTTTTTTCTATGGGTCAACCATTTTTTTCTATGGGTCAACCATTTCTTTCTATGGGTCAACCATTTTTTTCTATGGGTCAACCATTTTTTTCTATGGACCAACCATTTATTCTATGGGTCAACCATTTTTTCTATGGGCCAACCATTTTTTCTATGGGCCAACCATTTTTTCTATGGGTCAACCATTTTTGCTATGGACCAACCATTTTTTCTATGGGTCAACCATTTTTGCTATGGACCAACCATTTTTTCTTTGGGCCAACCATTTTTTTCTAAGGGCCAACCATTTTTTCTCTGGGCGAACCATATTTTTCTACTGGGGAAACATAATTTTCTCTGGACCAGAAAGTTTTTTTTTTTTAAACAAAAAAATCCCCAGGCTATCGTATTACGAAGGACAGCTCAGCTGCGTTTACTTTCGGTGCTGATACGCCTTATGTCTTTTGACGTGTGCTGTGTTTGCTATGATGAGGACTGCAGCTGCCTTTCTTTGTTTGGATATTCGACGCGATGTTAATTCGAATGATTCCACTGGCACGGCGGTTCATCAATTATGGATTTTAATTCGTTTGCAGTGATACCTGGGCTTTCGATTAACTATAACTATATCTATAACTATAACTATAACTATAACTATATCTATAACTATAACTATAACTATAACTATAACTATAACTATAACTATAACTATAACTATATCTATAACTATATCTATAACTATAACTATAACTATATCTATATCTATATCTATATCTATATCTATAACTATATCTACAACTATAACTATATCTATAATTACAACTATAACAATAACTATAACTATAACTATATCTATATCTATATCTATATCTATAACTATATCTATAACTATGACTATATCTATAACTATATATAACTATATCTATAACTATAACTATATCTATATCTATATCTATAACTATAACTATAACTACATCTATAACTATATCTATATCTATATATATAACTATATCTATAACTATATCTATAAATATATCTATAAATATATCTATAAATATATCTATAACTATAACTATATCTATATCTATATCTATATATATAACTATATCTATAAATAGGAATTGAAGTCAACGGTCACAACATAAATAATTTGCGATATGCGGATGACACAGTCTTAATAGCAGAGACAGAGTACGAACTACTAGAAATGATAGACATAATAGTAGAAGAAAGCAACAAGAAAGGTCTCCCATAGTGATACACCATCTCCCAAAGTGATACACCATCTCCCAAAGTGATACACCATCTCCCAAAGTGATACACCATCTCCCAAAGTGATACACCATCTCCCAAAGTGATACACCATCTCCCAAAGTGATACACCATCTCCCAAAGTGATACACTGTCTCCCAAAGTGATACACCATCTCCCAAAGTGATACACCATCTCCCAAAGTGATACATCATCTCCCAAAGTGATACACCATCTCCCAAAGTGATACACCATCTCCCAAAGTGATACACCATCTCCCAAAGTGATACACCATCTCCCAAAGTGATACACCATCTCCCAAAGTGATACACCATCTCAAAAGTGATACACCATCTCCCAAAGTGATACACCATCTCCCAAAGTGATACACCATCTCCCAAAGTGATACACTGTCTCCCAAAGTGATACACTGTCTCCTGAAGTACAATTAATTCATCAAAGACCTTGATGGTTAAGGCACTTGATTGGTTGTGTTAATTTACTTGCCTGTAGCTACTTCAAAGCAACAAGAAAGGTCTCAGTCTGAATAGCAAGAAAACAGAAGTAATGGTTATATCGAAGAAACAATCATCACCAGCATGCAGCATAAAAATAATTGCTCAGGTCAAAATAGCATTTCAGAAAATGATAAATATCTTATGCAACAAATCTATGTCAATAAAAACGAGAAATAGAGTTCATCGGTGCTATATAGAACCAATACTGACCTATGGAAGCGAATCATGGACAGTAGACAAACAAATGAAAAGACAATTGGAGGCCACAGAGATGGGATTTCTCAGAAGAATGTTGAAAGTTCCCTGGACAGATAAAAAAAAAACCAATGAGGAAGTTCTCAAAGAGGCCAACACAAAAAGGGAGCTCTTAAAAAACATCAGAAAGAAGCAATCAACATTTTTCGGGCACATCATGAGAAGAGGAATGTTGGAATACTTGGTTACAACTGGCAAAATAAAAGGAAAGAGAGATCGCGGACGACAAAGAGAGAAAATACTGGATAGCTTGGTGTCATGGCATGGAAAACAGTCAACAACAGAACTGATACGATGCACTGTAGATAGAAGATTGTGGAGGGACATGATCGCCTACGCCAACCGGTATGGCACATGATGATAATATCTATAAATATATCTATAACTATATCTATAACTATAACTATAACTACAACTACTACTATAACTATAACTATAACTATCTCTATAACTATAACAATAATTACAACTATAACTATAACCATATCTATAACTATAACTATATCTATATCTATATCTATATCTATATCTATATCTATATCTATATCTATATCTATATCTATATCTATATCTATATCTATATCTATATCTATATCAATATCTATATCTATATCTATATCTATATCTATATCTATATCTATATCTATATCTATAACTATAACTATAACGACAACTATAACTATAACATTAATTAGAGGTTGAACATGTTGTAATCCTAACTTTATCGTGCTGTGACTTCGAGTTCTACCCCCCCCCCCCCCACCCCTTTTGGAACACATAAACACTTACGGTTTGGTGCACTTTGGAGCGTAGAATGGAGCCACGCGCGGCTGAGATGTTTGGGCAACCCAAAGGTTGCTGTCATCGAAGCCAAAAGCCGAGTACTGTAAAATACCAAAAAAAATACTAATTGTTTCATTTTTTTTTTCAATCAAATGTATTATTCACACTGACTTATGGATGTGAGAGCTGGAAAACAAGTAAGGAAATAGAAAATAAAATGGATGTATTTAAAAATACATGTCTGTGGAAAATACGTCGTATGCAATGGAATAGCTTGTTTGCTCGCTTGCGTTCGCCCGATGACTAAAGTATTCTAGAGTATTCGTAGACTGTAGAATTCCTCTTCGTCATCTGTCCTTAAAAGGACGTTAAGTGGACGCGTCTGCGTTGTGTTGTGGTTTGCAGTATAACTGTTATATTTGCGCCTTTCGGCCCAACACATCCGACTTCAGCACGACAGTTTTCAGTACCGGGTTGTCTTCCCTGTATGCAATGGAATAATGGAGACGCGATAGCTCAGTGGTTAGTGAATTGGACTAAAAATGACAATGGGTAGGGTTTGATCCCAACCGACGGGGCCCGGGTTCACCCAGCCTTTAATGGGTACCGGATTTTTTCTGGGAAAGTAAAGCGGCACGAGCGTAATACCGACCACATTACCCCAAAAATCATGTGCCGAATGTCTGTAAAATTTATGGTCACTAACACCATATTCCCTATACGCCACTTGGCGTGACTGGGGTACTTTACTTTTCTTACTTACCCTGACTTATGGATGTGAGAGCTGGAAAACAAGTAAGGAAATAGCAAGGAAAATACGTCGTATACAATGGAATAAGTTCAAGACTAGCGCAAAAAAAAAAAAAAAAAAAACAGAGAACTGACACGGCATCCACAAATATCAACTATAATTAAGAGAAGAAGGTGGTCACATGTCGGCCACGTGATCAGAAGGGATAATAAAAGAATCTCAAAGCAGGCCCTCAAAAGGGAACCAGAGGGTAAACGAAAAAGAGGCGGACATAGAGAAACACTAAAAAGAACGTTAAAACGAGAGACATCAACAGCAGGCATCAGCTACCTCGACAAAAAATTCACTTTCTCCCAGATACCCACACACTTACATAACCCCCCAAAATACACCTTCTCCCAGTCATCCACCCACTTACTACAAACCCCAAAATCCACTTTCTCCAAGTTACTCACACACTCACCAAAACCCACAAATCCACCTTCTCCATATTACCCATACACACACCCTAACATCAAATCCACTTTCTCCAGCTACCCACACAGTCTCCTCAAGCAAAAGAAAATCCACCTTCTCCTAGTTACAAACCCACTCACCTCAAACCTAAATCCACTTTCTCCCAATTACCCACCCACTCACCTCAGAACTCTAAACCCACCTTCTCCAAATGACCCACCAGCTCACCGCAACCTAACAAACCTACCTTCTCTAAATTACCCATCCCCTCACCTCAAACTCAAAAACCACCTTCTCCCATTTATCCACCTACTCACCTCAAAATCCCCAAACCACCTTCTCATAAATTACCCATCCACTCACCTCAACCAGAAAAACCACCTTCTCCCATTTACCCTCCTACTCACCTCAAAACCACCTTCTCCCAATTACCCACCTACTCACCTCAAAACTCCCAAACCACCTTCTCCCAATTACCCACCTACTCACCTCAAAACCCCCAAACCACCTTCTCCCAATTACCCACCTACTCACCTCAAAACCCCCAAACCACCTTCTCCCAATTACCCACCTACTCACCTCAAAACCCCCAAACCACCTTTTCCCATTTACCCACCTACTCACCTCAAAACCACCTTCTCCCAATTACCCATCAACTCACCTCAACCAGAAAAACCACCTTCTCCCATTTACCCACCTACTCACCTCAAAACCACCTTCTCCCAATTAACGCCTACTCACCTCAAAACCCCCAAACCACCTTCTCCCAATTACCCACCTACTCACCTCAAAACCCCCAAACCACCTTCTCCCAATGACCCACACACTTACCGCAAGCCCCATAGCCCCCTTCTCCTTAGTCTTAAACGCCCTGTGGTAGTATCCCGTATTCAGTGGCTGGATCCCCGGAATTGATGCGTCACACAAAGCCTCAGCCTCCACCGTAAAACTGAGGTTGGCTCGGTGGTTGTCCTTGCCAGGGATGGTAGCGAAGATCTGGTCCAAGATCTGGTTGTCAGCCTTTCGGGTTCTGAAATGTGGCAATGGATCTCAGTTAGAGTATTATTCTTTCTTTATTTGTATACATCTAACTTCCCGTATGTTACCAGAGCCTCATTGTGAGGAAAGTAAAGAATAGTGACACTGTGACCTTCCAGGCATGTCGTAAGAGGCGACTAAGGAGGTTGATCGATGGCTTGACAAGCTGTCATTGTAAAAAGTATTGTTATGGAAACAGACCATAGATTTTAGAAGCAGTGAACTCTGCAATATGTGCCATTTTGGCATGCAAGGTTTCTGTTTTTGAGATTGTGGTTCTGCCCTATGTGCCGTCTTTGGCTCGAAAGGACAATAGATAGATAGATAGATAGATAGATAGATAGATAGATAGATAGATAGATAGATAGATAGATAGATAGATAGATAGATAGATAGATAGATAGACAGACAGACAGACAGATAGATAGATAGATAGATAGATAGATAGATAGATAGATAGATAGATAGATAGATAGATAGATAGATAGATAGATAGATAGATAGATAGATAGATAGATAGATAGATAGATAGATAGATAGATAGATAGATAGATAGATAGATAGATAGATAGATAGATAGATAGATAGATAGATAGATAGATAGATAGATAGATAGATAGATAGATAGATAGATAGATAGATAGATAGATAGATAGATAGATAGATAGATAGATAGATAGATAGATAGATAGATAGATAGATAGATAGATAGATAGATAGATAGATAGATAGATAGATAGATAGATAGATAGATAGATAGATAGATAGATAGATAGATAGATAGATCTAACGTGAGTTTCCGGTTGTATCCAAGATGGAGGAATTATTTTTTTTCTCCGGCTTGGTATAGAACCGTTGATCAGAGGTTTAACAAGCCGCTATCGTAAAAACGATTGATGAAACGTAGACCTGATACAGAAAAAGAAAAGACGATGGTCATATGTTGAACATGTGATGAGAAGATATAACCGAATAACAAAGCAAGCCCTCGTGTGGGAAACAACAGGTAAGAGGAAAAGAGGAAGACTCAGAGAGACACTGAGAAGAACATTGATGAGAGAGGCAAGAGCAGCAGGAATCGGCTCCCTCAATGAGATAGAGCTGCTTGCACAGAACAAATACAAATGGCGAGATTTGATAAAATATCTTTAAAAGAATTGAAAACTGCTAGAAAAAAAATTCAGATAAGAGAAGGAGTATCTTAGTCTACGCCCTATGGGCCGACTACGGCTCGATAGGTCAATACATAGACGTCAATATTATTAAGTTCAAGGAAAACATTGGTCAGTTCGAGGTTGGTGACATCTCCACACAGATTGTCCTGGTTCCCACAGACTAACCTGTCCACACATACGAAATGTACTTTTCGATCCAAAAATACAGACAAACATAGATCAGATCAATTATTTTAAAAACATAGATCATCTTTTAGATCAATTTCTAGAGAGAAACATATAGCAACGATGACAGCAGTCGTTAGATAAACATAGATCAACTGTCCGAACAATTTTTAAACAAACACAAATCTCCTGTCAGAACAATTGTTAAACATACACAAACCTCCTGTCAGAACAATTGTTAAACAAACACAAATCTCCTGTCAGAACAATTGTTAAACAAACATAAATCTCCTGTCAGAACAATTGTTAAACAAACATAGATCTCCTGTCAGAACAATTGTTAAACAAACACAAATCTCCTGTCAGAACAATTGTTAAACGAACATAGATCTCCTGTCAGAACAATTGTTAAACAAACACAAATCTCCTGTCAGAACAATTGTTAAACAAACATAGATCACCTATCAGACCAATTGTTAAACAAACATAGATAAATTATCGGAACAATTGTTAAACAAACAGATAAATTATCAGAACAGTTGTTAAACAAACAGATAAATTATCGGAAAAGTTGTTAAATAAACATAGATAAATTTATCCGAACAATCGTTAAACAAACATAGATCTCCTGTCAGAACAACTATTATACATAGATCAACAGTCAGAACACAATATATTGAGAGCAAAGTACCACTCACTTGTTGGTATCGTAAAGTTGGAACCTGGCAACCCGCGTGCTGGCAACCTGCTCGCTGTTTCTATTTTTAGCAACCATGAATGTCAAATCTGTTTCCTGGAAAAGAAAACAGAAAATTTCCAAGAAGTGTGAACTTCTAATATTTTTATTTTTATTTTATTTTTATTTTTTTTTACTTTTTGAATTAGATATGTCTCTTCTCTAAGGTCACGAGCCGATATACCATTAATGAACAACACAGTTATGTATTTATTGTTTTGTTGTTTCCCATACCATTTCTTCCTCTTTTTCCTCTCTCACATCTTCGTCCTTCTCTTAATTTTCATCTTCGGAAATTATCGTTTACAGTACATCTAGACGGGGAAATGTCATGACCTGAAAAGTGCACTTGAACTTGACCCATTTTCTCTAATTCCCATAATTCCCCATTCAGGTTATGTAAGTACAACCGCTCGTTGTTTTGTTTTGTTAAGGGCGGAGCTGTTACATTGCACGTACTCGAGTATTTGTTTGAGGTAATGAAAACTTAGGCAGAGTGCCCCAGATCTGTCACACACCGTACAACTCTGCTTCACTATTCTCCGCCGTATGGTCTTTTGCTTTCCAGTCAGGCTAATGCTCTAAAGGGTTTGCATGACTTCTATTCTCGGTTTTTTTCTTGGGCCTTCCTGGCCTTTTCTTTCCCTGTGGGTTCCATGATATAACCTGTTTTGCTATGTTGGCATCAGGTATTAGTATTTTATTAAGATCTTTTGCTCACTTCCCCCTTGTTTTGGAAGCAGTGTCGCCGCACAGCAGCAGAGCTGGAAGTTATCAACGACCCACAGCTGATGGCTTGCGACAGGATCGGTGAACCAGAACCATCCATACCCTGCTCCACCTTTCCGTGGTGCCTCCAGTAACAGACTAACCTGTCTAGCCTGGCCAAGCGAGTAAGAATCGAAGAGGGAAGACAACCCGGGACTCAAAAATAACATGCTGAAGTCGGATGTGTTGGGCCGAAAGATGCAAATATCAAAGTTTTGACTACAAACTAAAGGCGGGAAAGGGGTCTGGACGGTCCGAGTGTTTAGTTGGGAAAACAGATGTATCGTCAACATCTTACAGTAACAGTCAATATCAAACATCATCATCATCGAGTGCCGTCTCCGCAACGAAGGTTGGCTACCATGGAGCGCCATTTTGCTCTATCTCTTGCTTTGATGGTGCAGGTTGTCATCGGTTGATTTGTCCATCTTTTGATGTTACTCGTCCATGTTAATCTTGGTCTGCCTCTGCCTCTTTTACCTTGTATTTTCCCCTCCAGGATCACTTTCAGTAGCCTGTTGTGTCTTTTAACATGGCCTAAGAATCGCATTTGTCTTGTTCTAATTGTGTTCAGAAGTTCTCTTTTCATTTTTAGTTGTTTTAAGACTTTGTCATTTGTTTTCTTTTCCTTCCATCCAATTCTACCTATTCTTCTATAAATCCACATTTCGAAGGCTTCAATTCTCTGTTCTGTTTTCTTGTCTAATGTCCATGTTTCTGCACCATATAGGAATGTTGAGAAGGCATAACATTTTCCTATTCTTACTTTTAGCCATGGTGTTATTTGTTTTGATGTTAGTATGTTCTTCGCGACATTAAAATTACTTCTTGCCATTCCTATACTTCACCATTTATGAGACATCAATTTTAAAACAACGACAAACATGTGTGAACGGGCTCAAGTTAATATAGGTTTTACTGGTGTTTTTTCCTAGTCCCATGGTTGGAGCCGCGAGAGCTCAGTGGTTAGTGAACTGGACTACAAAGGACTAGGGGTAGGGTTCGATCCCAACCGACGGCGTCGGGGTTCACCCAGCCTTAAAATTTTATGGTCACTAACACCATATTCCTTATACGCCACTTGGCGTGACGGGGTCTACTTTACTTTTTTTTTTTTTTTAGTCCCATGGTTGAATCTTCCATAGTAATTGCTGTTGTTAGTCCCATGGTTGAATCTTCCATAGTAATTGCTGTTGTTAGTCCCATGGTTGAATCTTCCGTAGTAATTGCTGTTGTTAGTCCCATGGTTGAATCTTCCATAGTAATTGCTGTTGTTAGTCCCATGGTTGAATCTTCCATAGTAATTGCTGTAGTTAGTCCTATGGTTGAATCTTCCATAGTAATTGCTGTTGTTAGTCCCATGGTTGAATCTTCCATAGTAATTGCTGTTGTTAGTCCCATGGTTGAATCTTCCATAGTAATTGCTGTTGTTAGTCCCATGGTTGAATCTTTCGTAGTAATTGCTGTTGTTAGTCCCATGGTTGAATCTTTCGTAGTAATTGCTGTTTTTAGGATCATCATCACCGGACGATCTCATAGGTGCTCCGATAGCACCTTCGAGAAAATCCTAGGAGGATTCAAAGAGGATCCAAGAAGGATCCGGAGCACTGCCTGGGGTCCGTGGTTTGGGTCAGTTTTTGATGACAATCGTGCCCAGGCAGCGGCCATATTTATGGTCAACTATTTCCGGTTTGGACTACTATTAGTTCTTTAATAAGCCCGAGAGCACAATGGGAGGGTGAGGGGGGGGGGAGAGGGTCCTGTTTATTGCCGTTATCCGAGAGGGTTAGACATCGGATCTCACTACCAAAGAGATCAATGGAATGTGTTGTCATAAAGAAACCACGGATTAAATGTCCCTATTTTTGAAATATTAGGAAGAAACAATCATCATATTTTGGCCATGTAATGGGAAGAGAACAGCTGGAATATATTGTAACAACTGGGAAAATTGAGGGACGAAGAGATAGAGGGAAGCAAAGAGAAAAGATACCAGACAGCTTACTTAAGAGAATGGCTTGGCAGAAGGTCAACAACAAAAATGATAAATAACTGTCGAGATCGAACATTGTGGAGAGACATGATCACCTACGCCAGCAGGGGCCCGGTACTTGATGATGATTTTTGAAAACTCACCACCGATTCTGGTGGGCTTCGAACCCGCCCCCTTCCTATCCTGTGGTCGACGTTGTACCCCCAGACCACTAAGCCCCCATTTAGCCCCTAGTAATTCCTCTACATGGTGATTCTCCTGGTCTTTGTTGTTTACTTTAACCTTATGGTTCCACGTGCGTGTCTTAAAAAAAAAAGAAAAATAAAAGTAAAGAACCCCCGTCACGCCAAGTGGCGTATAGGGAATATGGTGTTAATGACCATAAACTTTACAGACCTTCGGCACATGATTTTTGGGGTAATGTGGTCGGTATTACGCCCGTGCCGCTTTACTTTCTCAGAAAAAAATCCGGTACCCATTTAAGGCATGGTAAACCCGGAAGCCGTCGGTTGGGATCAAACCCTACCTCTTGTCTTTTGCAGTCCAGTTCACTAACTACTGAGCTACCGCGGCTCCCACATGAATGTCTGATGTCCCCAAATTATAGAAGGTTTGTTACTAACAATAGAGTTACCTGTTGAAAGTAAGACAGAGGGATATGCATATCGATTGGGTAGCATATGATTCGATAGTTCCACTGGGCGTATTCGGCTACACCTGGTAAAAGAAAGAGAAATGGAGTATTATAACGATACTCATAATCATGACTTTCCAACTTATGATTCTATAGTTCTTTTAAGTGTATTCGACTTCGCCCTATTAAAAAGAAGAAAAAAAGTGTATTATAAAGATGAGGAGAAATGAATATAGATATATACATTTTGGAGATTTGTTAGAGATAAAGGAACAAGCAATGCCATATACATCCTAAGATCTTTAGTAGAAAGAGCCATACAGGTGAAAACAGATCTATACCTATGTTTCATAGATTATACCAAAGCATTTGAAAAAATAAAGCACCAAGAAATAGTCAAAAGTTTAGAAAGCATAAACGTAGACAACAAAGATCTAAGAATAATAAAGAATATGTACTGGCAACAAACAGCGGCCATAAGAACTGGAAACCAATTGGGAATGTTTCAACAAATAAAACAGAGTGTTAGGCAAGGTTGTGTGCTGTCACCAGATTTGTTTAATATGTATAGTGAGATTATTTTAAGATCTATAAGGGGCATGCCTGGAATAACAATCGGAGGTCATAATATAAATAATCTAAGGTATGCTGATGATACCGTCGTAATCGCTGAGTGAAAGTGAGTTACAAGAAATGTTAGACATTATAGTGAAATAAGGCAAAAATAAAGGATTCAGCCTTAATAGCAGAAAGACAGAAGTAATGGTATCAACAGCGAAAAGACATTAACTCAGTGCAAAATAAAGACAAGTGGAACAATATTAAAACAGGTAAATGAATTTAAATATTTGGGAACATTGTTAACCTCAGACGGAAGATGTACAAAAGGGGTGAGATGCAGAATGGCTCAGACAAAAGCAGCTTTCCAAAAAATGAGGAAGATACTATGCAATCCATTTTTGACAATAGAAACAAGAAAAAGAGTTCTTAAATGTTATGTAGAGCCAGTCTTAACATATGGGCGTGAATCATGGACAATAGGACAACTGACAAGAAAATCACTGGAGTCTGTAGAAATGTGGTTTTACAGAAGAATGTTGAGAATACCATGGACAGCTAAGAAGAGTAATGAAGATGTTCTGAGAAGAGGTCAAAGCAAAAAGAGAGCTAATTTCCAATATTAGGAAGAAACAATCATCATTTTTTGGTCATGTAATGAGAAGAGAACAACTTGAATATATTGTAACAACTGGAAAAATTGAGTGACGAAGAGAAAGAGGGAAGCAAAGAGAAAAGATACCAGACATCTTAAGAGAATGGCTTGGCAGAAGGTCAACAACAGAAATGATAAATAACTGTCGAGATCGAAAGTTGTGGTGAGACATGATCACCTACGCCAGTAGGCCCGGTACTTGATGATGATGATGATGATGATGATGATGATGATGATGATGATGATGATGATGATGATGATGATGATGATGATGATGTAAAGAAAAAAAAAGAAAACAACGGTATGGTTAAAGCTTCACGTGACAAGTGGACAACAAAAACCAGAACGATGTTTTCGGCGAAATAGATCTTCAACAGGAACAAACATATAACACTCGTACAAACATGTATTTATGGTCGGAGCGAGGGAGACAGCTCCTACCATGAACAGAGTAAACAAGTAGGACGATACACAAACATGGAGTAGCGACGGTTTTGTGTTGTATTGGTAGAGTCAATGCAAATACATGCACATAGTAAAGTACCGAGCCCCCGTCACGCTAAGTGGTGTATAGGGAATATGGTATTAGTGGCCATAAATTTTACAGACCTTCGGCACATGATTTTTGGGGTAATGTGGTCGGTATTACGCCCGAGCCGCTTATTTCCCAAACAAATAGCCGGTACCCATTAAAGGCTGGGTGAACCCGGAAGCCGTCGGTTGGGATCGAACCCTACCTCTAAGACATGCATATAAATATATTAAAATGCGAGGCTGCAGCGACTGTCATTTTGATGCGTTTATGTGCATTTCTTTGCATTTACCATATAATAAAAATGTCTATACTCGTTAATTTCTAACTCCAATAAGCGAAAAATATAGCTAAAACTCGTGGAAGCGGTCAGCAACTCATAGCTGACTGTTTGCGACAGGATAACGAATCATAGCTTTTCGGTGAGATTAGAAGCGCCAGTAGACAACATAAATGAAAGCTACCAGCAGAGTCATATTTGATGGCTTGCGCCAGGATCGGTGAACAAAAACCATACAGACCCTACTCCACATCTTCGCGGTGCCCCAAGTAACAGACTAACTAGACTGGTCTGGCCTAGTGAGTAGGGGTCGAGAGGGAAGGCAACTTGGTACTCAAAAACACCATGGCGTAGGCGGATGTATTGGGCCGAAAGGTGCAAATGTCACAGTATTCGTGTAAATAACAACACGACGCAATTACCCCCACTTAACGTCCTTCTAAGGGCGGACGACGAGAGAGCGTACTTCTTTAGTCAGATGATGATGATGATGATGATGATGGTGATGATGATAATGATGGTGATAATGATGATGATGATGGCGGTGATGATGATGATGAACATTTCTTAACTATTTCTAGATCTTGTCAATTTATTTGGATTAACCCGATGTGTTTGACCTTATCGTTGTTGATATTATCGGCCCCAACCTTCCTTTGTTTTACAGTAAAAATTTTCTTATTTGTTTTACAGTAAAAATTTTCTTATTTGTTTTACAGTAAAAAATTTCTTATTTGTTTTACAGTATATGTTTTCTTATTTGATTTACAGTATAAATTTTCTTATTTGTTTTACAGTATATATTTTCTTATTTGTTTTACAGTATATATTTTCTTATTTGTTTTACAGTATATATTTTCTGATTTGTTTTACAGTATAAATTTTCTTATTTATTTTACAGTATATATTTTCTGATTTGTTTTACAGTATATATTTTCTGATTTGTTTTACAGTATAAATTTTCTTATTTGTTTTACGGTATATGTTTTCTTATTTTTTTTTACCAATTCATGTGTTATTATTCTTTAACATTATATATATATATATTTTTTTTTTTACTTTACATGTGTTGTTAGGGAGCCGCGATAGCTCAATGGTAAGTGAACTGGACTACAAAGGACAAGAGGTAGAATTCGATCCCAACCGACGGGTCCGGTTCACCCAGCCTTTAATGACTACCTGAATTTTTTTTTTCTGGGAAAGTAAAGCGGCACGGGCGTAATACCGACCACATTACCCCAAAAATCTTGTGCCGAAGGTCTGTAAAATGTATGGTCACTAACACCATATTCCCTATACGCCACTTGGCGTGACTGGGGTACTTTACTGCAACAAGTGTTGTTAGAGTTGACTCGTTCAATTGTTGTTATTATTTCACGTAGCACATGTTGTTACAGCTGGTCCCTTACCTGTGATGTTGTTGATCGAGATGATTCCTGTAGGCAGGTAAGCGATGTTCTCCAGCCGTTCCTTGACCCCAGCCAACGTGAGGAAGATGTTCTGTGTGAGCACAACATGAACGAATGAATGGAGGTATCAAACTGGTCATTAAAAAGCTGAATAGCTCAGGCCAAAATAGCATTTCAGAACATAAGAAACGTCTTGTGGAACAAGTCATACCAATGGAAGTGAAATAGAGAGTTCATCGGTGCTGTATAGAGCTCTAGAGCCAATTCTGATCTATGAAAGAGAATCATGGACAGTAGACAAACAAATGAAAAGACGATTAGAGGCTATGGAGATGGAGGAGTAGGATCAGTACAAGGAGAAGAAGAAGAAGAAGTAGAAGAAGAAGAAGCAGAAGAAAAACAGAAAAAGAAGAGAAAGAAAATAGAAAAAGAAGGAGAATAAAACAGAAAAAGAAGAAGAAGAAAAACAGAAAAAGAAGAGAAAGAAAATAGAAAAAGAAGGAGAATAAAACAGAAAAAGAAGAAGAAGAAGAAAAAGGAAGAGAAGAAAAAGGAAGAAGAAGAAGAAAAAGGAAGAAGAAAAAAAAGAGGCAGAAGAAAAAAGAAGAAAAAAGAAAAAAAGAAAAACAGAAGAAGGAGAAAAACAGAAAAAGCAGAAGAAGAGAAACAGAAAAAGAAGAAGACGAAGCAGTAGAAAAACAGAAAAAGAAGAAGACGAAGCAGTAGAAAAACAGAAAAAGAAGAAGACGAAGCAGTAGAAAAACAGAAAAAGAAGAAGACGCAGAAGACGAGAAACAGAAAAAGAAGAAGACGCAGAAGACGAGAAACAGAAAAAGAAGAGGACGCAGAAGAAGAAAAACAGAAAAAGAAGAAGACGCAGAAGAAAAATGCATCTTTGTATTTAGTTATACACAGAGATACCCTTTAACTCTTTTCCGACGGAAACTGTATTTTAGCTTTCTGGTTATACCCAAAGATACACAGTACAAAATAAGAGCAAAGAGCCACCCGTCACGTCACGTGTCATTTAATTACATGTGATGATAGAACAGTCAACAACAGAACTGATACGATGCACTGTGGGTAGAAGATTGTGGAGGGACATGATCGCCTACGTCAACCGGTATGGCACATGATGATGATGATAGTCTTAACCGCTAAGAGTGAAAATTAGTTACAAGAAATCATAGTTAATGAAAGCAAATATAAAGGACTCAGCCTCAACAGCAAGGAGACAGAAATGTTTGTAGCAACAAATAAAAAAAAACATTATCGCAATGCACAATGAAGACGGGGAGCCGCCATAGCTCAGTGGTTAGTGAACTGGACTACAAAGGACAAGAGGTAGGGCTCGATCCCAACCGACGGCTCCGGTTCACCCAACCTTTAATCGGTACCGGATTTTTTTTTCTGGGAAAGTAAAGCGGCACGGGCGTAATACCGACCACATTACCCCAAAAATCATGTGCCGAAGGTCTGTAAAATGTATGGTCACTAACACCATATTCCCTATAAACCACTTGGTGTAACGGGGTACTTACAACACAGCGCAAACTTAACGTCCTTTTAAGGGCGGATGACGAAGAGGTGTACTCCTTTAGTCATCGGACGAACGCAAGCAAGCAGCAAACAAGCCTAATGCTGAATTCAGCAACGAGAGAAGCTGTTCAACAAAACAGCATCCAGCATACGACATTAATGTTTTACCAAGCTACTGACTTACCATGATTGCTTACTTTACTTTTACAATAAAGACAGAGATGAACAATATTAAAACAGGTCAATGAATTTAAATATCTGGGAACAGTTTTAATCTCAGACGGAAGATGTACAACAGAGGTGAGATGCAGAATGGCTCAGGCAAAAGCAGCTTTCCAAAAAATGAGTAAGATACTAATGCAATCCATTTTTGACAATAGAAACAAGAAAAAGAGTTTTTATTAAATGTTATATAGAGCCAGTCTTAACATATGGATGTAAATCATGGATAATAGGACAACAGACAAGAAAACCACTGGAGTCTGTAGAAATGTGCTTTTACAGAAGAATGCCGAGAATACCATGGACAGCTAAGAAGAGTAATGAAAACGTTCTGAATGAGGCCAAAGCAAAAAGAAAGCTAATTTCCAATATTAGGAAGAAACAATCATCATTTTTGGCCATGTAATGAGAAGAGAACAACTGGAATATATTGTATCAACCGGAAAAATTGATGGACGAAGAGCTTGAGGGAAGCAAAGAAAAAAGATACCAGACAGCTTTAGAGAATGGCTTGGCAGAAGGTCAACAACAGAAATAATAAATAACTGTCGAGATCAAAAGTTGTGGAGAGAGACATGATCACCTACGCCAGCAGGCATGGTACTTGATGATGATGAATATATTACATAACATTGTCAGTCACAAACGATAACCGATGTAGTGAATGTCTCAGTTACCTCACCTTGTTCTGTAGATCTAGCCAACTTTTAGCGTTCAGCTGGTGTCTGTCACTGGGGAAAGACTCCTCCAGGTCCTTATCCAATGTCCACGCACCTTCCATGTAGCACAGAACTGGCTTGAAGTATTCCTTGTAATTCCTGACCATACTGTTTTGCTGATGAAAAGCTTTAAACCACTCCCGCAACTCGACAATTTGTTCCTTAAAAATAAAACAGAGATAATTATACAATCTCTTGAAGCTTTTGGGGCACGTATTTGAATGGTTATGGAAGGCCCCGGTATCACTGCAAACGAATTAAAATCCATAATTGCTTAACCGCCCGTGCCAGTGGAATCATCAGAATTAATATCTCATCTTCCAAACAAAGAAAGGTAGCTGTAGTCCCCATCATAGCAGTCTCAGCACACGCCAAAAGACATAAGGCGAAGCCGCACAGAAAGTGAACACAGCCATCTGTTCTCTATCATACGATATCATCACTCATCGTAAACAATCGGAATATTGAAACATGATCAAAACGGATGAAACACACAGTTCACAGTGTGCAAAGAGCACTTAACTCAGTAGCTCCTACAACAAGCCGGACTTGGAATATGAGGAAATTGCAACAAGGAACACTTTTCAGACATAGCCTCTAATGGTTCCTGCCGCCTATCCACCATATTGACTGGAATTTCACGGTCTCCTGAAAATGATGATCGTCATATTTTTTTTTTTTTTTTTGTATAGCGCTTGATGATGCTAGGACATCACCTTGACTCCAAATCCGAACATATGAAACACAGTTAGTCATAGGACTATCCCCGTCGCACATCAAACAACAGACTGTAAGATCTCCTTGCAATGTGAATTTGTGAAATTATTAATCCCTCATATTTGAATGTGCTTTCCAAGTACCTAGATTATTCAATTCAAGTGTGATACCAACGCTAAACGATGTGAAAGTTGGAGATCCATCATGACTTTAGATAGAAAATAAATGCCTTTGAAAAAATGATATATATTCGTAGGATCTCAAAAATAAGCTGGAGAGAATCAAAATTTAAACGAGTAGATCCGTGATGAAGTCGGATGTGTTGGGCCGAAAGGCGCAAATATCACATTGATACTGCAATTCACAACACAACGCAGACACGCCCACTTAACGTCCTTTTAAGAGCGGATGATGAAGAGGAATATTCTAGGCTGCCAGAATACTCTAGAATACTTTAGTCATCGGGCGAACGCAAGCAAGCGAGCAAATGAATAGATAAGAGGCGAACAAAAACAAGAAAACGTGTCAAGCTTCATAAGAAGAAGGTGTTGGAAATATTCGGTCATGTGCTGAGAATGGGTGATGAAAGACCTTAACATTAGGCAATAAAGTGGAAACCGTCTTGTAAAAGAAAACAAGACAGACTCGGAGAATCGCTATGCAAAACAATTACTAGGCAAAATTCAACAATGGGACTAAGAAACAACCAAGAACTACAAGAATTAGCAGCAAATCGTCAGTCGTGGAGAACTATGACTTCCGCCTCCAATGCCAGTCTTCGGCCCGAGAGGAAAATGAAATTCAAGAATTGGAAGAATTGGATGGAAAGAAAAAACAAACAAATGATGAAAAGTCTTAAAAGAACTAAAAAAAGAAAAGAGAAATACTAAGCTCAATTCAAACAAGACAAATGAGATTTTTGGAGAATGTTAAAAAACACAGCAGCCGACTAAAAGTAATATTGGAAGGGAAAATACAAGGTAAAAGAGGCAGAAGCAGACTATAACTAACATGGACGAATAACATCAAAAGATGGACAAGTCAGCCTATGACAACCTGCACCATCACAGCAAGAGACAGAGCGGAATAGCGCTCCACGGTAGCCAATCTTCGATGCGGAGACGGCACTCAAAGATGATGATGAATTCTTTTGTTCATTTTCAGCTGATTCGGAACTTCATGGCTTGTCATCTTTTCCTCCCACCCAATTCTCCCCCATGTTCCTACAGATCCGCATTTCAAAGCTTTCAATTTCCTGCACTGATTTATTATCTTGTAATGTCCATGTTTGGGAGCCGCGATAGCTCAGTGGTTAGTGAACTGGACTACAAAGGACAAGAGGTAGGATTCGATCCCAATCGACGGCTTCCAGCTTTAAATGGGTACCGGATTTATTTTTCTGGGAAAGTAATGCAGCACGGGCGTTCGTTCGTTCGCTTTCGTCAGCTTTTGACCTTTCGCTTTCGTCAGCTTTTGACCTCTGACGAAGTCCCACCCACTCAATTTTGTGGGACTGAATTTTGCGTGTAAAGTCTGTTTTATCCCATTACAGGATGCCCCTCGCCATGCAGGCAGATTTACTCCGACTTCAGAGGTACTAATTTTTAGGTAATTAGTAAAACCCAGGTGTCCTCGCCAGGGTACGAACCCCGGCTGTTGCCGTGGTAAGCCAACCGCCTATCGATTGCGCTAACCGGACACCCGCAGCACAGGCGTAATACCGACCACATTACCCCAAAAATCATGTGCCGAAGGTCTGTAAAGTTTTATGGTCACTAACACCATATTCCCTATACGCCACTTGGCGTGACGGTGGCTCTTTACTTTTTTTTTTTTTTTGTCCATGTTTCAACACCACACAGGATCATTGAGTAAATATAGCTATTCGTAGTTTTAGTTCTGATGTTATTTGCTTTGATGTCCGTATATCTTTCATGTTGTTAAAATTGCTTTTGCCCCTTCCAAATTCTTTAGTTGATTTCTTTCTTACATTTTCCAATTTTTTTAAATAATAAAAACGTTGCAAAGTCGCTGAATAGCCTCGGTAGCTCACTGGTTAGTGAACTGGAATAAAAGGACAAGAGGTTGGGTTCGGTTCTGATCGACGGCTTCCAGGTTCACCCAGCCTTAAACGGGTACTGGTTTTTTTTTCTGGTAAATTAAAGCGGCACGGGCGTAATACCGACCACAATACCCCAAAAATCATGTGCCGAAGATCTATAAAAAAATTATGATCACAAATACCATATTCCCTATGCGCCATATGGCGTGACGGGGGCTCTTGTTGTACTTAAAGTCACTGAAACATATCTTGTGTATGTGTGTTTGCGGCCACATTAGCCGGTTCTGTTCTGAGTTGGCCGGTTCTGATCTGAGTTGGCCGGTTCTGATCTGAGTTTGCAGGTTCTGATCTTAGTTGGCAGGTTCTGATCTTAGTTGGCCAGTTCTGATTTGAGTTGGCCGGTTCTGATCTGCGCTGGCCATGTACTCTAGCGTTTAGTTTCTCGTGGCAAGGCGCTGTGCCAAAGAGTACGGATTCGATCCTGCTTTGAACCATATATTGTTCTTTGTTTGCTTTTTTTTTAGTTGTTGAATCTTTGTGATTTTATCCCGAGTGCTGTAAACATACCTCTGCTTCAGAAACGATAATACGATCTATCACCTCGGAAGTGTCCCTCAATAATAATATTCATTTATAATTATTATTCTGAAGTCTCTTACCACTTCCTGCCCCATTAGTTGTCAATCGTCCTCGTCGCCTTCATTAAGATAAACAAAAACCACAAATATGAGAAGAATAAGTTATTGTCCCGTGGGTTCATTCACCGGGGCCTCATTATGAGTAAATAATAGTGGCACTGTGACCTTCCAAGCATGTCATAAGATGCGACTAAGAAGGTTGATCGATGGCTTGACAAGCTGTCATTGTAAAAAGTATTGTTATGGAAACAGAGCCATAGATTTTAGAAGCAGTGATCTCTGTAAAATGTGCCATTTTGGCACGCGAGGTTTCTGTTTTTGAGATTGTGGTTCTGCCCTATGTGCCGTCTTCGGCTCGAAAGGGTAATGGATAGATCGAATCAGTTATTGGCTCTCACCTGAACCGACGACTTCTTTAGCACTTCCGGTGGAACTTCGGGGAACGGAATATTCTCCCAGGCGTGAAAGTCACTAGATGTTCTGGACGGCATTGCCAGTTTGTAGTCGTTGTGACGTGTTCTGAACTCGACTCCATTCATTACGACACTCAACTCTCCGATTCCTGGAAATATTTATGTGAACTTACAGATGTTCCGGTAACTAACACACAATAATTTACAGATGTGCCAGTAACTAACTCACAACAACTTACAGACGTGCCAGTAGCTAACTCACAACAACTTACAGATATGCCGGTAACTAACACAAAAATTTACATAAGTACCAGCGACGAACATATAACAACTTACAGATGTGCCGGTAACTAAAACACAACAACTTACAGATGTGCCGGTAACTAACACACAACAAGTTACATAAGTGCCAGTAACTAACATTCAACAACTTACAGACGTGCCAGTAACAAACACACAACAACTTGCAGATGTGCCAGTAACTAACACACAACAACTTACATAAATGACAGTAACTAATACACAACAACTTACATAAGTGCCAGTAATTACACACAACAAATTTACAGATGTGCCAATAACTAACACACAACAACTTACATAAGTGCCAGTAACTAATACACAACAACTTACATAAGTGCCAGTAACTAACACACAACAACTCACATAAGTGCCAGTAACTAACACACAACAACTTACATAAGTGCCAGTAACTAATACACAACAACTTACATAAGTGCCAATAACTAACACACAACAACTTACATAAGTGTCAGTAACTAACACACAACAACTTACAGATGTGCCAGTAACTAACACACAACAACTTACATAAGTGCCAGTAACTAACACACAACAACTTACATAAGTGCCAATAACTAACACACAACAACTTACAGATGTGCCAGTAACTAACACACAACAACTTACAGATGTGCCAGTAACTAACACACAACAACTTACATAAGTGCCAGTAACTAACACACAACAACTTACATAAGTGCCAATAACTAACACACAACAACTTACAGATGTGTCAATAACTAACACACACAAATTTACAGATGTGCCAGTAACTAACACACAACTTACATAAGTGTCAGTAACTAACACACAACAACTTACAGATGTGCTGGTAACTAACACACAACAACTTACATAAGTGCCAGTAACTAACACACAACAACTTACATAAGTGCCAGTAACTAACACACAACAACTTACATAAGTGCTAGTAACTAACACACAACAACGTACATAAGTGCGAGTAACTAACACACAACAACTTACATAAGTGCCAGTAACTAACACACAACAACGTACATAAGTGCCAGTAACTAACACACAACAACTTACATAAGTGCCAGTAACTAACACACAACAACTTACATAAGTGCCAGTAACTAACACACAACAACGTACATAAGTGCCAGTAACTAACACACAATAACTTACATAAGTGCCAGTAACTAACACACAACAACGTACATAAGTGCCAGTAACTAACACACAACAACGTACATAAGTGCCAGTAACTAACACACAACAACGTACATAAGTGCCAGTAACTAACACACAACAACGAACATAAGTGCCAGTAACTAACACACATAAATTTACAGATGTGTCAATAACTAACACACAACAATTTACAGATGTGCCAGTAAATAATACACAACAATTTACAGATGTGTCAGTAACTAACATACAACAACTCTCAAATGCTTCACTCTCCTCCTAAGATTATCACAGCATCATTAAATAGTTAGTCCAGTCCATGTTTAAAATATTGACTAGTCCTCTAATCATGGTATACACTTGTTGAACATGTGCATAGGTCATACGTCATACTCATTGAGTGCAGCTTCTCCACATCGAAGGTTGGCTACCATGGTGCGCCATTCCGCTCTATCTCTTGCTTTGACAAGGCAGGTTGTCGTAGGCTGACTTGTCCACCTTTTGACGTAGCTGTTGTTGTTGTTTGTTGAAAAGTCATAATCTGGAACTTTATTGAAAAGTCGTAATATAGAACTTTATTGAAAAGTCGTAATATAGAACTTTATTGAAAAGTCGTAATATAGAACTTTATTGAAAAGTCGCAATATAGAACTTTATTGAAAAGTCGTAATATAGAACTTTATTGAAAAATCGCAATATAGAACTTTATTGAAAAGTCGTAATCTAGAACTTTATTGAAAAGTCGTAATATAGAACTTTATTGAAAAGTCGTAATCTGGAACTTTATTGAAAAGTCGTAATCTGGAACTTTATTGAAAAGTCGTAATCTAGAACTTTATTGAAAAGTCGTAAACTGGAACTTTATTGAAAAGTCGTAATCTGGAACTTTATTGAAAAGTCGTAATCTAGAACTTTATTGAAAAGTCGTAATCTAGAACTTTATTGAAAAGTCGCAATCTAGAACTTTATTGAGAAGTTGTGATCTTAACTTTATAGAAAAGTCGTAATCTGGGACTTGATTGAAAAGTCGCGAACTGTAACTTTATAGAAAAGTCGTAATCTGGAACTTTATAGAAAAGTCGTGGCATGAATCTGTTACGATTTGTAACATCGAAATAAGTTCTTACCTATAGTACGGTCGAAGTCTGAATGGTCGTGAATGGCGAAAGCGTTAGGATTGAGGTGTGTGGCAGACTGGTAGTTCTTGGTTCCACGTTGACCTCCCCTTACAACTTTTATTCCTGAGTGCCCGTCCGAACGTGTCCTAGATTCAGGAAACCAAGGAGACAATGAATGCTTTAAATGTTGCGAAATATCGTAATTGTTTTGTTTCGAAATTTTAACTTGTCACTATTTGATTAAGCAATACATATTACCACCAAGAAAAATATTCATCATCATCATCAAGTACCGTGCCTGCTGACATAGGTGATCATATCTCTCCACAACTTTCGATCTCGACAGTTATTTATTATTTCTGTTGTTGACCTTCCCCCAAGCCATTCTCTTATTAAGCTGTCTGGTTGACCTTCTCCCAAGCCATTCTCTTAAGCTGTCTGGTATCTTTTCTCTTTGCTTCCCTCTATCTCTTCGTCCCTCAATTTTCCCAGTTGTCACAATATATTCCAGTTGTTCCCTTCTCATTACATGGCCAAATATGATGATTATTTCTTCCTAATATTGGATACTAGCTCTCATTTTGTTTGTCCTTCCTCAGAACGTTTTCATTACTCTTCTTGTTATCCCTGGTATTCTCGCTATTCTTCTGTAAAACCACATTTCTACAGACTGTAGTGACTTTCTCATGTGGCGACCCCTGATTATTCGAAGAATTTTCGGCGGTGGTTTTCTGTTGCCTTCCGTCGGTTTGTTTACGGTTGACTCCGCTAGCCTTGGACTAAAAAGTTTCACTCACAAAGCAACGGAGTTGTTATACTTTAGGGTACCCTCCCTTAGCCTTTTACTCTCCCGAGAATAACTGCAAGGCGGCAGGACAGCCGAAGGTTGTACTATCTGCTACATACAGCAGCAGTTAAAAATTGCCTGACCTGACATTAATCGTTGTATTAGCCCAACAAAGTGTTCTTCACTCAATCATTATACTCTTTTATAAACCCAACAACGTGTTCTTCACTCAATCATTATACTCTTTTATAAGCCCAACAACGCGTTCTTTACTCAATCATTATACTCTTTTATAAACCCAACAACGTGTTCTTCACTCAATCATTATACTCTTTTATAAGCCCAACAACGCGTTCTTTACTCAATCATTATACTCTTTTATAAACCCAACAACGTGTTCTTCACTCAATCATTATACTCTTTTATAAGCCCAAAAAGCATTCTTTACTCAATCATTATACTCTTTTATAAACCCAACAACGTGTTCTTCACTCAATCATTATACTCTTTTATAAACCCAACAACGTGTTCTTCACTCAATCATTATACTCCTTTATAAGTCCAACAAATTGTTCTTCACTCAATCATTATACTCCTTTATAAGTCCAACAAATTGTTCTTCACTCAATCATTATACTCCTTTATAAGTCCAACAAATTGTTCTTCACTCAATCATTATACTCCTTTATAAGTCCAACAAATTGTTCTTCACTCAATCATTATACTTCTTTATAAGCCCAACAAATTGTTCTTCACTCAGTCATTATACTCCTTTATAAGCCCAACAAATTGTTCTTTACTCAATCATTATACTCCTTTATAAGCCCAACAAATTGTTCTTCACTCAATCATTATACTCCTTTATAAGCCCAACAAATTGTTCTTCACTCAATCATTATACTCCTTTATAAGTCCAATAAATTGTTCTTCACTCAAACATTATACTCCTTTATAAGCCCAACAAATTGTTCTTCACTTGATCGTTATACCGCTTTATAAGCCCAACAAATTGTTCTTCACTCGTTCATTATGCCGCTTTATAAGCCCAATAAATTATTCTTCACTCGATCGTTATGCCGCTTTATAAGCCCAACAAATTGTTCTTCACTCGATCGTTATGCCGCTTTATAAGTCCAACAAATTGTTCTTCACTCGATCGTTATGCCGCTTTATAAGCCCAATAAATTGTTCTTCACTCGATCGTTATGCCGCTTTATAAGCCCAGCAAATTGTTCTTCACTCGATCGTTATGCCGCTTTATAAGCCTAATAAATTGTTCTTCACTTGATCATTATGCCGGTGTATAAGCCCAGCAAATTGTTCTTCACCAGAACATTATATGGGTTTATAAACTCATCATTATTTATATTTCTTATTTTCTTCTTTGATGATGTAGTTATTCTTCTACTTCTTTCCTTCCTGATTTGCCTTTCAGCGTCGAGGGGAGATATAATTTGTGGTCTTTTGCTCTTCTGTTCGCCTCTCCTGCTGTTATGTTTCCTAGTGCTTTTAATATTCCATCGATCCATCTTTTTCATGGTCTGGTATTCTCGCAATGTTTATTGAGGGCTTGTTGTGTTGTGTTCTGATCACTCTGCCTTGTCACGTGGCCAAATCATTGTATCTGTTGTTTATATATTCTATGGGGCTATTCCTAGCTTTTTTCCTCAGTTCCTCATTTCTGATCTTATCTCTCATACTGTTTCCTGTCATTCGTCTAACACATTTCATCTCAGTAGAGGTAATTTTCTTTTGTTCTTGCATCTAAGGTCCAGGTCTGGCATTTGTAGCACAACGTTGGGATGAAGATTGTATCGTAGAGTGTCTTTTTTGCCTCCAGAGTTATTTCCTTGTTGGACAATAATGGTGATAACTGTCCAATGATTTGACAAGCTTTGTTGTATCTTGAGTCTATTTCTGCTGTTTGAGAATTATCGTTTGTCACTAAACTTCCTAGGTATTTTAATTCCTCTACTTGTTTTAGTTGCCTGCCTTCTGTGCTTATGTTGATGTTATTTTTATTTTTGGCGACATTCATGACTTCTGTTTTGTTGATGTTGATTTTCATGTTGTATTTTGTGCCTGTGCTGTTGAGTCTATTTAAGAGTTCTTGTGGGTCTTCTATTGTTTCATGTGTTAGTGCCTGATCGTCTGCAAATAAAAGCTTGTTGATCTTATCTGTCTCGGATAGGTTGGCTGACCTGCATATATAGTCCATGTAAGTAACAAACAAAAGGTGAGAAGCAGAATTGCTCAGGCAAAAGCAGCTTTCCAAAAAATGAGGAAGATACTACTTTTGACAATCGAAACAAGAAAAAGAGCTCTTAAATGTTATATAGAGTCAGTATTAACATATGGATGTGAATCATAGACAACAGACAAGAAAATCACTGAAGTATGTAGAAATGTGGTTTTATAGAAGAATGTTGAATACCAAGGACAGCTAAGAAGAGTAATGAAAACGTTCTGAAAGAGGCCAAAGCAAAAAATGAGCTAATTTCCAATATTAGGAAGAAACAACTATCATTTTTTTAACCATATAATGAGAAGAGAACAAACGGAATATATTGCAACAACTGGAAAAATTGAGGGACGAAGAGATAGAGGGAAGCAAAGAGAAAAAATACCAGACAGCTTAAGAAAGTGGCTTGGCAGAAGGTCAACAACATAAATTATAAATAACTGTCAAGGTCGAAAATTGTGGAGAGACATGATCACCTATGCCAGCAAGCCCGGTAATTTATGACGATGATGAAATAAACAGTAGGGTGGATAGTACGCACCCCTATCTTACTCCTGATCTAACTTCGAAGTGGTCCGTGTAGCCTGCTGCTGTTCTGACTGCGCAGCTGCTGTTGATGTGGAGACTTTTAACTAGGCTGGTTAGATGTTGGCTTACTCCGTATGTTGTTAGTATCGCCCACAGTTGATGAAGTAGTTAACATTACTTAAATTAAAGTTTGCCCCTAAAAGGAGCACAAAAAAACTCGAACCAAATATTTCCCTTCGCAGATTAACTAGTGACCTTGACATATATAGATCAATAATAGGGATAATAGGACAATAGGGAGAGAACTCACCTTTCCTCCATAGAGAACTGTAGCATCATCACGTGACGGCTCAGATCAGACACAACCTTTTTCAGGTCAGTCAGTTCTTGACAGGAAACTGAACATTTGTTTTCCTCGCCTGCTGCGATGGAGCACAGAAGTGCACCTACCACAATGATACATTCTGCAACCTAAAGTAAAAAAAAATATTTCTTACTAACAATTATATTAAGTCAGTCTTATTATATGGTTGTAAAACATGGAGAACAACAAAACTGACAATCATGAAGATACAGACTTTCATTAATGGATGCTTACGCAGAATAAAAGTATGGAAATGGCAGGACAAATGTACCAGTCAAATACCAGTGGATAAAGAGATACAGCGAAGACGATAGCGCTGGATAGGACACACACTACGGAAGCCAACTGAGAGTATTACACAACATGTCCTTTTTTGGAATCCCAAGGGGAAAAGACAAAGAGGAAGACAAAGAATTCTTGGAGAAGACAGACAGAAGCAGAGATGAAGATGATGGGGAAGACTGAATGCTCTTAAAATAATGGCAAGAAACAGAACGACTTGGAAAGTGTTTGTTGAAGACCTATGCTCCACAGTGAGCTGAAAGTGTATGTTGAAGAACTATGCTCCACAAGGAACTGAAAGTATTTGTTGAAGACCTATGCTCCACAGGGAGCGGAAAGTGTTTGCTGAAGACCTATGCTCCACAGGGAGTTGAAAGTATATGTTGAAGAACTATGCTCCACAGTGAGCTGAAAGTATTTGTTGAAGACCTATGCTCCACAGGGAGCTGAAAGTGTTTGTTGAAGACCTATGCTCCACAGGGAGCTGAAAGTATTTGTTGAAGACCTATGCTCCACAGGGAGCTGAAAGTGTTTGTTGAAGACCTGTGCTCCACAGGGAGCGGAAAGTGTTTGCTGAAGACATATGCTCCACAGGGAGCTGAAAGTGTTTCTTGAAGACCTATGCTCCATAGGGAGCTGAAAGTGTTTGTTGAAGACCTATGCTCCACAGGGAGTTGAAAGTGTTTGTTGAAGACCTATGCTCCACAGAGAGCTGAAAGTGTTTGTTGAAGACCTATGCTCCACAAGGAGTTGAAAGCGTTTGTTTAAGACCTATGCTCCACAGAGAGCTGAAAGTGTTTGTTGAAGACCTATGCTCCACAGGGAGCTGAAAGTGTTTGTTGAAGACCTGTGCTCCACAAGGAGTTGAAAGTGTTTGTTGAAGACCTATGCTCCACAGAGAGCTGAAAGTGTTTGTTGAAGACCTATGCTCCACAGGGAGCTGAAAGTGTTTGTTGAAGACCTATGCTCCACAGGGAGCTGAAAGTGTTTGTTGAAGACCTATGCTCCACAGGGAGCCGAAAGTGTTTGTTGAAGACCTATGCTCCACAGGGAGCCGAAAGTGTTTGTTGAAGACCTATGCTCCACAGGGAGCTGAAAGTGTTTGTTGAAGACCTATGCTCCACAGGGAGCTGAAAGTGTTTGTTGAAGACCTATGCTCCACAGGGAGCCGAAAGTGTTTGTTGAAGACCTATGCTCCACAGGGAGCGGAAAGTGTTTGCTGAAGACATATGCTCCACAGGGAGCTGAAAGTGTTTGTTGAAGACCTATGCTCCACAGGGAGCTGAAAGTGTTTGTTGAAGACCTATGATCCACAGGGAGCTGAAAGTGTTTGTTGAAGACCTATACTCCACAGGGAGCTGAAAGTGTTTGTTGAAGACCTATGCTCCACAGGGAGCTGAAAGTGTTTGTTGAAGACCTATGCTCCACAGGGAGCTGAAAGTGTTTGTTGAAGACCTATACTCCACAGGGAGCTGAAAGTGTTTGTTGAAGACCTATGCTCCACAGGGAGCTGAAAGTGTTTGTTGAAGACCTATGCTCCACAGGGAGCTGAAAGTGTTTGTTGAAGACCTATGCTCCACAGGGAGCTGAAAGTGTTTGTTGAAGACCTATGCTCCACAGGGAGCTGAAAGTGTTTGTTGAAGACCTATGCTCCACAGGGAGCTGAAAGTGTTTGTTGAAGACCTATGTTCCACAAGGTAGAAGAAGAGAAGAATATTAGTATTAATATGGCTTTTGGCGTCTTGACAGCAAGCAATCATGATAAGTCAGTAGTTTGGTAAAATAAAAATGGGTGATTTATTCTGGATGCTGATTGGCTGAACCGCTTCTCTCGCGGATGAATCTGCCCAAATTGGACAGACAGATCCATCCGCAGAACGAACAAGATGTATTCGTGGTTCCTGGCCTCGTCTTCTTTCTCTTTCGACTTTTGACTTCTGTATTTGATACGCTGGGTAGGACACACACTGAGGAAGCCTACTTAGAGTATTACACATCAGGCCCTTTTTTGGAATCCCCAGGGGAAAAGACAAAGAGGAATACCAAAATATTCTTGGAGAAGACGGTTTTACTACTGAGATGAAATATATTAGACGAATGATAGGAAACAACTTCAGAGATAAGATCAGAAATTAAGAACTGAGAGAAAAAAAAAGCTAGGAATAATCCCCGGCATTGAATACTTAAAGAAACAATAGACACAATGTTATGGCCACGTGATAATGTATACTAAATGAAGACACAACATATGGATCCTTCAAATAAACGTTGTGAAAACACCAGACCAAAGGATCCCACCTGAAAAAGATGGGTTGATGGAATATAAGAAACACTAGGAAAAGTAACAGCAGGAAAGGCCAACAGAAGAGAAAAAGATGGATTGATGGAATATAAGAAACACTAGGAAAAGTAACAGCAGGAAAGGCCAACAGAAGAGAAAAAGATGGATTGATGGAATATAAGAAACACTCGGAAACATAACAGCAGGAAAGGCCAACAGAAGAGAAAAAGACCGCAGATTATATCTCCCCTCGACGCTGAAATATAAACGAAGAAGGAACGAAGAAAAAGAAGGTATTGTTAATCATCATCATCAAGTATCATGCCTGCTGGCGTAGGTGATCATGTCTCTCCACAACTTTCGATCTCGACAGTTATTTCTCTTTTCTGTTGTTAACCTTCTGCCAAGCCATTCTCTTAAGCTGTCTGAGAAGAGTCCAAGGCCGGCATTGGTAGCACAACGTTGGGATGAAGATAACAGACCACACAACTGAATGAATAATTCGGCCAATCTGTTTCAACAAACATTGTTGCCTGGGAGACAAACTAGGAAGCGACATGAGGCCCTGGTTGACTGCAAGCGACCACCTATAGCCTTGTTTATGTTATTCAACATTTGCGGATTAACGTTGCTCGTAAAGTTTGTCAACTTAATCTTGCAAAAACAAGATTTCAGTTATTGCGAATGTTTTGTAAAGATTAGAAATTATTCATAATATTACAGTTATAGAAGTAATGTTACATGAAAGCTTGAAAATATAGATAATATTTGAGTTATAGAAGTAACGTTATATGGACGTTTGAAAATATAGATAATATTTCAGTTATAGAAGTAACGTTACATGAACTGCTTGAAAATATAGATAATATTTCAGTTATAGAAGTAATGTTACATGAAAGCTTGAAAATATAGATAATATTTCAGTTATAGAAGTAATGTTACATGAAAGCTTGAAAATATAGATAATATTTCAGTTATAGAAGTAATGTTATATGAACGTTTGAAAATATACATAATATTTCAGTTATAGAAGTAATGTTATATGAACGTTTGAAAATATAGATAATATTTGAGTTATAGAAGTAATGTTATATGGACGTTTGAAAATATAGATAATATTTCAGTTATAGAAGTAACGTTACATGAACTGCTTGAAAATATAGATAATATTTCAGTTATAGAAGTAATGTTACATGAAAGCTTGAAAATATAGATAATATTTCAGTTATAGAAGTAATGTTATATGAACGTTTGAAAATATAGATAATATTTCAGTTATAGAAGTAATGTTACATGAAAGCTTGAAAATATAGATAATATTTCAGTTATAGAAGTAATGTTACATGAAAGCTTGAAAATATAGATAATATTTCAGTTATAGAAGTAATGTTACATGAAAGCTTGAAAATATAGATAATATTTCAGTTATAGAAGTAATGTTATATAAACGCTTGAAAATATACATAATATTTCAGTTATAGAAGTAATGTTATATGAACGTTTGAAAATATAGATAATATTTCAGTTATAGGGGAGTCGCGATAGCTCAGTGGTTAGTGAACTGGACTACAAAGGACAAGGGGTAGGGTTCGATCCCAACCGACGGCTTCCGGGTTCACCCAGCCTTAAATGGGTACCGGATTTTTTTTTCTGGGAAAGTAAAACAGCACGGGCGTAATACCGACCACATTACCCAAAAAATAATGTGCTGAAGGTCTGTAAAATATAGGGTCAAAACACCTTATTTCTCTATACGCCACTTGGTGTGACTGGGGTACTTTACTTTTTACTTACTATTTCAGTTATAGAATTAATGCTATATGGACGTTTGAAAATATAGATAATATTTCAGTTATAGAAATAATGTTTTACGAAAGTTAGAAAACTAGCTCCTCTTCTGTGTCATTTGTTATCAGTGAATTATGCAGTGTCGTCCAAAGGACTTGATTTCAGCACGCATTTTAGATAACAATTTAAATTCTTATTTTGCTGTAAAGCTTGCCGAAGTGGCTGCTGCCCAGGACAAACATTGTTAAGCAATCTACCCTCGTGACTGTGAAACATGGAGAACAACAAAATTGACAATCATGGAGATACAGACTTTCATTAATGGATGCTTACGCAGAATAAAAGGATGGAAATGGCAGGACAAAATCACTAACATAGAATTATGGAAATGTACCAGTCAAATACCAGTGGATAAAGAGATACAGCGAAGACGATAGTGCTGGATAGTACACACTGCGGGAGTCAAATGAGAGTATTACACAACAGGCCCTTTTCTGGAATTCCCAGGGGAAAAGACAAAGAGGAAGACCAAGGAATTCTTGGAGAAGACAGATAGAAGCAGAGATGATGATGATGGGGAAAACATGGAATGATCTTAAAAGAATTGCAAGAAACAGAACGACTTGGAAAGTGTTTGTTGAGGATCTATGATTCACAGGGAGCTGAAAGTGTTTGTTGAGGATCTATGATCCACGGGGAGCTGAAAGTGTTTGTTGAGGACCTATGATCCACGGGGAGCTGAAAGTGTTTGTTGAGGACCTATGATCCACGGGGAGCTGAAAGTGTTTGTTGAGGACCTATGATCCACGGGGAGCTGAAAGTGTTTGTTGGGGACCTATGATCCACGGGGAGCTGAAAGTGTTTGTTGAGGACCTATGATCCACGGGGAGCTGAAAGTGTTTGTTGAGGACCTATGATCCACGGGGAGCTGAAAGTGTTTGTTGAGGACCTATGATCCACAGGGAGCTGAAAGTGTTTGTTGAGGACCTATGATCCACGGGGAGCTGAAAGTGTTTGTTGAGGACCTATGATCCACGGGGAGCTGAAAGTGTTTGTTGAGGACCTATGATCCACGGGGAGCTGAAAGTGTTTGTTGAGGACCTATGATCCACGGGGAGCTGAAAGTGTTTGTTGAGGACCTATGATCCACGGGGAGCTGAAAGTGTTTGTTGAGGACCTATGATCCACGGGGAGCTGAAAGTGTTTGTTGAGGACCTATGATCCACGGGGAGCTGAAAGTGTTTGTTGAGGACCTATGATCCACGGGGAGCTGAAAGTGTTTGTTGAGGACCTATGATCCACGGGGAGCTGAAAGTGTTTGTTGAGGACCTATGATCCACGGGGAGCTGAAAGTGTTTGTTGAGGACCTATGATCCACGGGGAGCTGAAAGTGTTTGTTGAGGACCTATGATCCACAGGGAGCTGAAAGTGTTTGTTGAGGACCTATGATCCACAGGGAGCTGAAAGATGGAAGAAGAGAAGAATCTATCAATGTCGATGACAGATGTGTTTGTCCTAAAGACACGCAGTTATCGCAATTTGCCATAAAGTAGCGACACAAACAATTAGAACAAGACAAATGTAATTTTTGGGATATGTTAAAAGACATAACTTATGAAATAAACAAAAGAATAGGAACGGTAAAAGTAATTTTAATGCCATGAAACCTTTCTATAAGAAAGATAACGACCACCGAAACCAAATGTGTCAGAAGAATGGCAGGAAACAGCTTAAGGAACAGAGTAAGAAACACCGACCTGAGGAAGAAACTCGAAATTGAACCAGCCATCGAATACATAAAAAACAACAGATAAATTGGTTCGGCCACATAACGAGACAAAAAGAACTAACAATGACTCAAAGAGTCATAAATAAACGCTACGAAAACGCCAGATTAAGAGGAAGACCGAGAAAGAGATGTATGTTTGCTTACGTTCGCCCGATGACTAAAGTATTCTAGAGTATTCCTAGACTGTAGAATTCCTCTTCGTCATCCGCCCTTAAAAGGACGTTAAGTGGACGTGTCTGCGTTGTGTTGTGGTTTGCAGTTTAACTGTTATATTTGCGCCTTTCGGCCCAACACATCCGAGAAAGAGATGGATAAAGGGAATACTAGAGTCTCTAGGGGGATAACACCAGAAGAGACCAACAGAAGAGCCAAGAATCGCAGATTGCATCTCCCCTCGACGCCAACGGCAATAGAGGAAGGATAGAAGAAGAAGAAGAAGAAGAAGAATGCCATGAAAATATATACTAACATCAAAACAAATAACACCAGGGCTAAAACCAAGAATAGCAAAATGTTTTATCGTTTCAATATTCCTGTATGGTGCAGAAACATGGACAGTAGACAAGAAAACAGAACAGAGAATTGAAGCCTTTGAAATGTGGGTCTATAGAAGAATAGGTAGAATTGGATGGAAAGAAAAGAAAACAAACTATGAAGTTTTAAAACAACTAAAAATGAAAAGAGAACTACTAAACACAATTAGAACAAGACAAATGAAATTTTGGGGGCATGTTAAAAGACACAACAGCCTACTGAAAGTAATATTGGAGGGGAAAATACAGGGTAATATAGGCAGATGCAGACCAAGGCTAACATGGACGAGTAACATCAAAAGATGGAGAAGTCAATCTATGATAATCTGCATCATCAAAGCAAGAGACAGAGCAGAATGACGCTCCATAGTAGCCATCCTTCGATGCGGAGACGGCACTCGATGATGCTGATGATTGGTGAAAAATAATTCCTTGTTTAATTATCTAATAATTCATAGATAAAATGTTAAAGTGTTAGATAACTATTAACATAAACATTATAATTTACAAACATGAAAAATTTCGTCTCTAAAATTTCTGTCGCTAAATTGATAAAAACATTCCATACTGAAAGAGTTAAAGCAATAATCAACTTGTGAAGAAGATGTATAAATGGGAATAATCAACTTGTGAAGAAGATATACAGATGGGAATAATCAACTTGGGAAGAAGATATACAGATGGGAATAATCAACTTGTGAGGAAGATGTATAAATGGGAATAATCAACTTGTGAAGAAGATATATAAATGGGAATAATGAACTTGTGAAGAAAATGTATAAATGGGAATAATGAACTTGTGAAGAAAATGTATAAATGGGAATAATCAACTTCTGAAGGAGAACTGTATCAATGCTAGAAATCAACACATAATTGCTAATTTTACTTCTGTAAGAATTGAACTTTCAAATATAATTGTACAACAATATATTAAGTAAACTTTTAAATATAAACTTTACTAATGAAATAACTGAACTTTTAAATACAAATTTTACATATATTTATATATATGGCCTTTGGCGTCTCGACAGAAGGTAGGTAGCAAGCAAGCATGGTAAGTCAGTAGCTTGGTAAAACATTAGTGTCTTATGCTGGATGATGTTTTGTTGAACAGCTTCTCTCGTTGCTGAATTCAGCATTAAGCTTGCTGCTTGCTTGCGTCCGCCCGATGACTAAAGGATTACACCTGCGTCATCCGCCCTTATAAGGACGTTAAGTGGGCGTGTCTGCGTTGTGTTATAAGTACCTCGTCACGCCAAGTGGCGTATAGGGAATATGGTGTTAGTGACCATAAAACTTTACAGACCTTCGGCACATGATTTTTGGGGTAATGTGGTCGGTATTACTCCCGTGCCGCTTTACTTTTCCAGAAAAAAATCCGCGTTGTGTTGTGATTTGTAGTATAACTGATATTTCCGCCTTTCGGCCCAACACATCCGACATCAGCATGATATTTTTGAGCACCGGGTTGTCTTCCCACTTCGATACCTACTCGCTTGGCCAGACTAGACAGATTAGTTCGTTATTAGAAGCACCACGGGGAGGTGGAGCAACGTCTAGATGATTCTGGTTCACCGGTCCTGGCGCAAGCCATCAGCTGTGGATCGCTGACAACTTCCAGCTCTGCTGCTGTGAGGCGCGCCTTCGCCTCCACTTCAGCACTATAATAATTAACTATCTTTACGACACATAGTACCATTGCTGGTGTATGTCGGGGGGCAACGATAGAACCAGAGGGATAAAGGCCGCTTGGTCAAGCAGTCGCCACAACGTGTGAGACTCAGGATTTTTATATAATATAATATTTGTACTATAATAATTGAACTCTTAAAATACAATCGTGTTAACGTAATAAACTAACATTTATGAAAACACTTAAAGAAATCTAAAACTGTTACCAACTTTCATGTCAAATGCTGTCAAAGCCACTGTTTTCGTTTCTGAAATACTAAATACGATAAATTAAACTCATTCTTATATACAACTTGTGTTCCTCTTCTCTCCGCTAAATTCCAATGAAGGAATTAATTGATTTGATTGGATACCATCCTAATCTACATCTCATTTCCCGTTGTCCGACCAATCAAATTGCGTGTTATGTGCGCTATTATTGTTTTTGAAGGGTCAAAGTGTCCCAAATACCCCATGCGAGTATCACACAAAAACGACCATCGCTACAAGTGAAGACCACAGATGTTTACATAACAGACATTGTTCGGCTTTTGTACAGCTGAATTGTCACTGGTCTGCTTTCCTTCTTTCTGTTGTTCACCTGAAGTCGGTTTGTTGTTAATATCTTCACCCATGCACACCGGACGAACCCATAGGTGTTCCAATATCCGTGCACAAACTCATAACACAGTTTGGGTGGGTTTTCTGTTGACAGTTTTCAACTATTTAGCTCCCCGTTTGTGTTGGCCTCTTTCAGAATTTCCTCGTTGGTCTTTTTAGCTGTCCATTGAACTTTTAACACTCTTCTTCTGAGAAATCTCATCTCTGTGACTTCTAATTGTCTTTTCATTTGTTTTCCTACTGTTCATGGTTCGCTACTCTAGGTCCGAATTGGCTCTATATAAAGTAAATAGCCCCCGTCACGCCAAGTGGCGTATAGGGAATATGGTGTTAGTGACTATCAATTTTACAGACCTTCAGCACATGCTGTTCGGGGTAATGTGGTCGGTATTACGCCCGTGCCGCTTTACTTTCCCAGAAAAATCCGGTACTCATTTAAGGCTGGGTGAACCCGGACCCCGTCGGTTGGGATCGAACCCAGCCCCTTTTGGTTCATCCATGGTTTGCTTCCCTAGGTCTGAATTAGCTCTATATAACATAAGAACTCTCTTTCTCACTTTTATTGACATAGACTTGTTGCATAAGACGTTTTTTTTTATTTTCTGAAATGTTATTTTAGCGTGAGCTATTCTGCTTGTTATTGCTGTACTGCGTCATTCATCGAACGTTATTGGACCGTGGGACTATAAAACAAGCAAGAACTACGAGAACTAGCAGCAGATCATCAATCGTATAGAATTATTACTTCCACGATATGCGCCGTCTTCGGCCGGTGAATCAATGAAAGAATGCCCTAAAAAAAGAATGCCCTACGATCATCTGCAAGGTTTTACCGCTGTTAATCACCAATTTGAGTTTGAGTTTAATGTTTGTTGTGCAATTAGATATCGCTCAACACGACAACGGTTTACGGGCCTCCTGTAATTTTCCGGTAATTTTCGATGGGAGTCAAATTTAAGTTATAAGTGAGTTTAAATGCACGTTGTAAAAGAAATGCAAGCGTTCTTGTGTGATTTCGAACGGATTTATTTGTGATGTATTCTTACAGTTTGTTTTAATTACCATCAATTGTGCTATTACGAGCACGAAAATGCCAGAAAGCGGGAAAACGAGAAATTGACATGAGAATACAAAAAGTTAATGCTGTCACATACCAGCTTTCACCATTGCTAAGACATCCAAACATTTCTATGCCAGCTAAACAACAAATAATAAATAGCATTTTCATACCAACTTTGTGCTAAGAAAGTCAAACATGGACCCTTTCTAAATCCCATTTAAGAAAGATCAATACATGTGAGATGCGATGCTTGAGAAAAGCAACAAACAACACAAGAAGAGATAGAATACCAAATTAAACCATAAGAAAAATAGTAGGAACAAAACCCTGCCAAGAATATATAGAACAACAATAACTTAAATGGTTTGGCCACCTGGTCAGAATGAATCCTTATCAATCACCATCAAGGGCGTTCTTCTCGAGAATACATGGAAACAGACCAAGAGGAAGACCCAGAAGAAGATGGATAGATGCAGTGACAGAGACATGTAACAACAAAGGAAAATCACTAATTCAGACAGTTCGAGCAGCTCAAGAACGACAAATGATATAAACCACCACACCTTTTAGGTATCAGTGAAAAGAGAAAGCCTTTGAAATGTGGATTTATAGAAGAATAAGTAGAATTAGATGGAAAGAAAAGAAAACAAACGAGGAAATTTTAAATCAACTAAAAATTTAAAAAGAACTACTAAACACAATTAGAGCAAGACAAATGAATTTTTTTGGTCATGTTAAAAGATACATCAGTGTAATAAAAGTAATATTAGAAGGGAAAATACAACGTAAAAGAGGCAGAGGCAGACCAAGACTAACATGGACGAGTAACATCAAAAGATGGACAAGTCATCCTATGACAATCTGCACCATCAAAGCAAGAGACAGAGTGGAATGGCGCTCCATGGTAGCCAACCTTCGATGCGGAGACGGCATTCAATGATGATGATGAAAAGAGAAAAGAAGAAGAAGAATCACCAATGATAAGTTCACTAGAGAAGGCCGTGCAGATATTCTTCTATCTCAGTTTTGACCTACCCACAGACAGCTTCCAATATAATATCAGTTTGGGGGAAACGTAAGGTGGCCATATTTTTGAAACCCTAATCCGGGACGGATTAATTTGACTTAAATTTGCCATCAATAAAATGAAATTTCTTCCGTATTTTTCAAGTGAATAATACATATATTTTAAAACTAATTAAAACACCTAACATTATAGACTTACAAAACGTTATTAGGAGTTATAGAATTAAACGTTATTGAGTTTCAGTGTCAGTATACAAGATTGAAAACTTTTTACTGTTACTGTTTCGCTAAATGAACAGCCGATTCAACTTTTTAAACGTTTTCTACACAACAACGGAATTATGTCTATTTTTATGTCGAAGAGACGTTTACCATATTGGCAAAATTGGTAAGCAGTTGTGTCCCTTATGTATTTTAACAAATCCGTAACAAAAGCTAAAAAATCGGGACAGTAACACTTCGGGGACAAAGGTTGAAAAAACAGTAAAAAAATCGGGACTGTTCCGGAAAAATCAGGACGTCGGGTCACCTTCTGGAAACGGCGCCTGACAACAACATAGCTGGAAGCTTTTAATGGCTCACAACTAATGACTTGCGTCAGGATCGGTGGATCGGAACCATACAGACAGTCACAACTAATGACTTGCGTCAGGATCGGTGGATCGGAACCATACAGACAGTCACAACTAATGACTTGCGTCAGGATCGGTGGTTCGGAACCATACAGACAGTCACAACTAATGACTTGCGTCAGGATCGGTGGTTCGGAACCATACAGACAGTCACAACTAATGACTTGCGTCAGGATCGGTGGTTCGGAACCATACAGACAGTCACAACTAATGACTTGCGTCAGGATCGGTGGATCGGAACCATACAGACAGTCACAACTAATGACTTGCGTCAGGATCGGTGGATCGGAACCATACAGACAGTCACAACTAATGACTTGCGTCAAGATCGGTGGTTCGGAACCATACAGACAGTCACAACTGATGACTTGCGTCAAGATCGGTGGTTCGGAACCATACAGACAGTCACAACTGATGACTTGCGTCAGGATCGGTGGTTCGGAACCATACAGACAGTCACAACTAATGACTTGCGTCAAGATCGGTGGTTCGGAACCATACAGACAGTCACAACTGATGACTTGCGTCAGGATCGGTGGATCGGAACCATACAGTCACAACTGATGACTTTCGCCAGGATCGGTAAATCGGAACCATACAGTCACAACTGATGACTTGCGTCAGGATCGGTGGATCGGAACCATACAGTCACAACTGATGACTTTCGCCAGGATCGGTAAATCGGAACCATACAGTCACAACTGATGAGACAGGATCGGTGAATCGGAAAAACACGGTTCTTCACACATCTTCTTCTTCTTCTTCTTTCTCTTTCCTTCCTCATTTGCCTTTCAGCGTCGATGGGAGATATAATTTACCGTCTTTTGCTCTTCTGTTCGCCTCTGCTACTGTTATGTTTTCTTTAATATTCCGTCAATCCATCTTTTTCACTGCCGGCCCTTGGGTCTGGTGTTCTCGCAACGTTTATTAAAGACTCGTCTCGTTGTGCTTTGATCACTCTGCCTTGTCACGTGGCCAACCATTTTATCTGTTTCCTGTCATTCGTCTAACACTTTTCATTACAGTAGAGGTTATTATTCTTATTGTTCTTGTTTCTATGGTCCAGGACTGGTTTTTGTAGCACAACGTTTGAATGAAGATTATAATATTAAGTCTTGTACAGTGCCCGTTTTGCCTCTAGAGTTATTTCCTTGTTGGACAATAGTGTTGATGTCTGTCCAATGATTTGAGAAGCTTTGTTGCGCCTTGAGTCTATTTCTGCTGTTTGGAACTGTCGTTTGTCACTAGATTTCCAAGGTATTTACATTTTGCTGTTTAGAGATAAGAAATTTCGCTATTTAGAGATAAAACATTTTTCTGTTTAGAGATAAGAAATTTCGCTGTTTAGAGATAAAACATTTTGCTGTTTAGAGATAAGAAATTTCGCTGTTTAGAGATAAGAAATTTCGCTGTTTAGAGATAAGAAACTTCATTGTTTAGAAATAAGAAATTCGCTGTTTAGAGATAAGAAACTTCATTGTTTAGAGATAAGAAATTTCGCTGTTTAGAGATAAGAAATTTCGGTGTTCGATTCCCACCATAGGCAGTGGGAGGGGATATGTTTTAAAAATATAATGTGTGGCTTCTTTGTGGCTTTACAATACCCCGGTCTCTGAGTAGTGAGATCCGATGCCTAGCCCTCTCTGGGTAGTGAGATCCGATGCCTAGCCCTCTCTGGGTAGTGAGATCCGATGCCTAGCCCAATCTGGGTAGTGAGATCCGATGTCCAGCCCTCTCTGGGTAGTGAGATCCGATACCCAGCCCTCTCTGGGTAGTGAGATCCGATGCCTAGCCCTCTCTGGGTAGTGAGATCCGATACCTAGCCCTATCTGGGTAGTGAGATCCGATATTTAGCCCTCTCTGGGTAGTGAGATCCGATGCCTAGCCCTCTCTGGGTAGTGAGATCCGATGCCTAGCCCTCTCTGTGTAGTGAGATACGATGTCTAGTCCTCTCTGGGTAGTGAGATTCGATGTCTAGCCCTCTCTGGGTAGTGAGATTCGATGTCTAGCCCTCTCTGATTTGTGAGATCCGATGTCTAGCTATCTCTGGGTAGTGAGATCCGATGTCTAGCCATCTCTGGGTAGTGAGATTCGATGTCTAGCCATCTCTGGTTAGTTAGATCCGATGTCTAGCCATCTCTGGGTAGTGAGATCCGATGTCTAGCCATCTCTGGGTAGTGAGATCCGATGTCTAGACGTCTTGAAAAATTGCGAAAACACGGGGTCCCTTGGACATTCTGCGCGCGTTAAAGAATCCATAGCAACAGAGAATTTAAAAAAAAGAGTAGGCTAAAATTGGTCATTGCCCGGGCTAAATGTATGTGGAACAAATATCTACACGAAAACGTTAAAACTGTCGACGATCAAACTGAGAGTACCACTGAAGCCGGAGAATATCTGCCTTTATGGCGGGGGACATCTGAGCACATGACTGCCGTGTGAAAAATAGAAAAAAGTGATATTCAGGCAAAACTCAGTCACTCGGGACATTGTTAGAGATATAAAGTTGGCGAACACAAACAAACAAACAAACAAACAAACAAATAACAAAAATAACGACTTCTTGATCTGTATTTTCTTATTTGTCGTTCAGCAAAGAGTGGAGATATGGTTTGCTATCGTTTGTTCTTCTGTTAGCCGTTCCTCCTGGCATGTTTTCTCATCATCATCATCATCATTGAGTGCCGTCTCCGCAACGAAGTTTGGCTACCATGAAGCGCCATTCTGCTCTATCTCTTGCTTTGACCATCAAAGCAGGTTGTCATCGGTTGATTTGTCCATCTTTTGATGTTACTCGTCCATGTTAATCTTGGTCTGCCTCTGCCTCTTTTACCTTGTATTTTCCCCTCCAGGATTACTTTCAGTAGCCTGTTGTGTCTTTTAACATGGCCCAAGAATCTCATTTGTCTTGTTCTAATTGTGTTCAGAAGTTCTCTTTTCATTTTTAGTTGTTTTAAGACTTCATCGTTTATTTTCTTTTCCTTCCATCCAATTCTACCTATTCTTCTATAAATCCACATTTCAAAGGCTTCAATGCTCTGTTCTGTTTTCTTGTCTAATGTCCATGTTTCTGCACCATATAGAATTATTGAGAAGATGTAACATTTTGCTATTTTTAGATTTAGCCCTGGTGTTATTTGTTTTGATGTTAGTATGTCCTTCATGACATTAAAATTACTTTTTGCCATTCCTATTCTGCATGTTTTCTAGTTTTTCCAATATTCCATCCTTTACTTTGCTGATGGCTTCTCCTTCTGTTATGTTTCCTAGTATTTCTAATATTCCATCAATCCATGTTTGGAGGCGAAGGCGCACCTCACAACACCAGAGCTGGAAGTTGTCAGCGACCCACAGCTGATGGCTTGCGCCAGGATGGGTGAACCAGAACCATCCAGACCCTGCTCCACCTCTCTGTGGTGCCTCTAGTAACAGACTAACCTGTCTAGTCTGGCCAGGCGAGTAGGGGTCGAAGAGGGAAGACAACCCGGTACTCAAAAGTGTCATGCTGAAGTCGGATGTGTTGGGCCGAAAGGCGCAAATATCGCAGTTACACTGCAAACCACAACACAACGTAGACACGCCCACTTAACGTCATTTTAAGGGCGGATGACGAACAGGTGTACTCCTTTAGTCATCGGGCGAACACAAGCAATCTATGTTTTTTGTGTTCAGCCCTTTGATCTATGTTCAGGTAGCGTTGTTAAAGACTCATTGTGTCGTATTGTTGTCTTTCTGTTTTATCACGTGGTCGGACCATTTCTCCTGTTGTTTCTTTACGTACTCAGTAGTTTTTATTTATATTGTACCTTATATTTTGGTCATGTTAAAAGACACGACAGTCTAATAAAAGTAATATTAGAGGGGAAAATACAAGGTAAAAGAGGCAGAGGCAGACCAAGACTAACATGGACGAGTAACATCAAAAGATGGACAAGTCAACCTGTGACAACCTGCACCATCAAAGCAAGAGACAGAGTGGAATGGCGCTCCATGGTAGCCAACCTTCGATGCGGAGAAGGCACCTGATGATGATGATGAGTTTTTATTCCTTCAATTCTCCACTTCTGACCTTATCTCTCATGCTGCTTTTCGTCTCGCTTCTAATAAAAGTAAGTAAAGTACCCCCGTCACGCCAAGTGGCGTATAGGGAAATAAGGTGTTAGTGACCCTATATTTTACAGACCTTCAGCACATGACTTTTGGGGTAATGTGGTCAGTATTACGCCCGTGCTGCTTTACTTTCCCAGAAAAAAATCCGGTACCCATTTAAGGCTGGGTGAACCCGGATCCCGTCGGTTGGGATCGAACCCTACCCCTTGTCCGTGGTAGTCCAGTTCACTAACCACTGAGCTATCGCGGCTCCTCTCGCTTCTAATACATTTAATTTATGTTGTTGTTATTTTTGTTGCTGTATTCAAGATATTCTTTGGAGAAGACTGGTGGAAGCAGAGATGAAGATGATGAAGAAGACATGGAACGATCTTAAAAGAATTACATGAAACAGAACAGCTTGGAAAGTGTTTGTTGAAGACCTATGCTCTACAGGGAGCTGGAAGGTCATAATCATCGAGTGCCATCTCTGCATCGAAGGTTGGCCACCATGGAGCGCCATTTTGCTCTGTCTCTTGCTTTGATGGTGCAGGTTGTCATAGGCTGATTTGTCCATCTTTTGATGTTACTCGTCCATGTTAGTCTTGGTCTGCATCTGCCTCTTTTACCCTGTATTTTCCTCTCCAAAATTACTTTTAGTAGGCTGTTGTGTCTTTTAACATGCCCCAAAAATCTCATTTGTCTTGTTTGAATTGTGTTTAGTAGTTTTCTTTTTAATTTTAGTTGTTTTAAGACTTCATCGTTTGTTCTCTTTTCCTTCCATCCAATTCTACCTATTCTTCTATATATCCACATTTCAAAGGCTTCAATTTTCTGTTCTGTTTTCTTGTCCAATGTCCATGTTTCTGCACCATACAGGAATATTGGAATTAATACAATTAAGACAAGACAAATGAAATTTTTGGGCCATGTTAAAAGACACAACAGCCTACTAAAGGTAATATTGGAAGGAAAAATACAAGGTAAAATAGGCATAGGCAGACCAAGACTAACATGGACGAGTAACATCAAAAGATGGACAAGTCAATCTATGACAGCCTGCATCATCAAAGCAAGAAACAGAGTAGAATGGCGATCCATGGTAGCCAATCTTCGTTGCGGAGAAGGCACTCGATGATGATGATGATGATGATGATGATGATGATGATGATGATGATGATGATGATGATGATGATGATGATGATGATGATGATGATGATGATGATGATGATGATGATGATGGAATAGGAATGTGAGAAGATATAACATTTTGCTATTCTTAGTTTTAAACCTACCATAGATTTTAGAATCAGTGATCTCTGTGAACACGCAAGGTT